>CM060306.1:55367235-55392235 GCA_030674185.1 Monoplex corrugatus | reverse complement strand
CCATTATCATCATCATCATCGTCCGTCGTCGTCGTCATCATCATAATCTCATCATCATCATCGTCATCACCATCGTCATCAGTATTGCAACACACTTTTCTAGTTTTAAACAGATGAAACCTGTTTTGCATGACCAATTGTCACGCGCAGACAGCAAGACAGACAACTCCTTCTGGAGAATGGTATGATCATATTTGCGTCGGTTACTTCCCTTGAACCACCTTGTTTCCACAACGCTGCGCCTTTTCGACGTGCTGATGTTAACAGTGTGTAGTGTCTTCAATGTTGTTGTTGTTGCTGTTGTCAACATAATGAAAATGACGACGACGACGTTGTTATTGTTGTTGATGATGATGCTGACGACGATAATAATAATAATAATCAATCATCAATCATGTCGAGCTTGCTCAGCTAGTCCATGACATGTTTCTTCCATCCTTCTCTAATAATAATAATAATAATAATAATAATAATAATAATAATAATAATAATAATAATAATAATAATAATAATAATAATAATGATAATAATAATAATAATGATAATGATAATGATAATAATAATAATAATAATAATAATAAATAATGAATAGTTGTTCCGAATAGTAGGGAGAAGTAGAAGAATGAGAGAAAGAACAAGAACAAAATGAACAAAAAAAAGAAAAGACAATAATAATGGTAATTACTGATTTAGCGATAAGACAATCAAAATATACTAAGCAAGCTTTATTCATCTATCTTACTCTGTCTTTCTGATTCTGTGTCTGTTTTGTCTCTCTCTCTCTCTCTTCTCTCTCTCTCTCTCTCTCTCTCTCTCTCCCTCTCTTTCTCTCCCTCTCTCTCTCTCTCTCTCCTCTCTCTCTCTCTCTCTCTCTCACCACACAACACACACACAACACACGGAACAAAAACCCAACAACAACAACAACAAGTATATAGTAAATGCAGATGATTTTAATACTAATGGTGATAATAATATTAACAACTGCAGATGTTTTTAATACCAATGATGATAATGATACTAACGATGATAATAATAATATAATGATAATGATAATGACACTAATGATGATGATATTAATAATAATGATAATGATAATTATCATCATCATCATTTAATAATAATAATAATAATAATAAAAAAATAATGATAATAATAATGATGATAGTAATAACAAAATCGATGAGGCGCCAAATCTTGATTCGAGAATTGAACTAAAGCGCGCACTCTCATCATTCACCAAAAGCAGTCACCCAACAACGACCAAAACTCAAGGGTACAAAGCACACGCAAACTAGGATGGGCAAGTAGGAGGACCGTGTGCATGTGTCACCTCTGACCGCATTTTTTTTTTTCTTCCCCTTTGAAGGACTAGACGATTTTCCGGTCGACCTGAGGAGAAAAGTCAAAGCCTCAACGGGAAACAAACCTTGCAACCTCATGTTCAACTGTTCAGCACACATACAGGTAAAAAAAACTACAAACAAACAAAAACAAAAAAACAACAACAACAACAACAACAAACAAAGGGAAAGAAGAGGGAAAGAAAGGTCGTCCGCGTTGCAATGATAAAAACAAAAAGAAACAAGAACAGGCAACCAAAATAAACCTTTTACTCAACAGAATATACCGAAGCGAAACAGAAATATGTAAGGAAGACATTGCTGTAAAAGCAAACAATGAAAACAAAAAACAACAACAACAGCAAAACACAAATACACAACAACATCAATGCACATGCAAAAACAAGCAAACAAACAAACAAAACACAAACAAACAAACAAACACACACAACAACACACACACACAGCACACACACACACACACACACACACACACACACACACACACACACACACACACACACACACACTCAATCAAACAAACAAACAAACAAAAAACATTTTCGGTGTTGAGGAGCAGCCTACTTTACGTTTATCCTCCTAGAACGCTTTGTCAGTATTTAGAGCCTTAAGAGACAATCAGAAATCTTAAAAGACAAAACGAACGAGGAGAGCTTTAAAAAAACAAAACAAAACAAAACGAAACAATCCATAACACGACGCTCAAGCCATATTGATAACCTCCCTTTTTGTACCTAAACTATCCACACACAAAATCCAGATTTTGTACCACACAAGGTCACTGTGACCTTGGAAAAAAACTTGTAGGTGAAATATATTCAGGAAGGACAGTGACAGACAGTCAAACCATGAAAACACTGAGACTTTAAATATTGTCAGAAGTTCCTGAGACAGCGTTGTTCACACATATTTCTCAAAGAGTATTGATTTTAAGCATCCCTTTGGTCCCTGAGTATTGATTTTAGGCATCACTTTGGTCCCTGAGTATTGATTTTAAGCATCATTTTGGTCCCTGGAGTATTGATTTTAAGCATCCCTTTGGTCCCTGAGTATGTATTTTTGCATCATTTTGGTCCCTGGTATTGATTTTAGGCATCATTTTGGTCCCTGGTATTGATTTTAGGCATCATTTTGGTCTCTGGTATTGATTTTAGGCATCATTTTGGTCCCTGGGTATTGATTTTAGGCATCATTTTGGTCTCTGGGTATTGATTTTAGGCATCATTTTGGTCCTCTGGGTATTGATTTTAGCATCATTTTGGTCTCTGGTATTGATTTTAGGCATCATTTTGGTCCCTGGGTATTGATTTTAGGCATAATTTTGGTCTCTGGGTATTGATTTTAGGCATCATTTTGGTCTCTGGGTATTGATTTTAGGCATCATTTGGTCCCTGAGTATTGATTTTAGGCATCATTTTGGTCTCTGGTATTGATTTTAGGCATCATTTTGGTCTCTGGGTATTGATTTTAGGCATCATTTTGGTCTCTGGGTATTGATTTTAGGCATCATTTTGGTCTCTGGGTATTGATTTTATGCATCATTTTGGTCTCTGGTATTGATTTTAGACATAATTTTGGTCTCTGGTATTGATTTTAGGCATCATTTTGGTCTCTGGGTATTGATTTTAGGCATCCCTTTGGTCTCTGGTATTGATTTTAGGCATCATTTTGGTCCCTGAGTATTGATTTTAGGCATAATTTTGGTCTCTGGGTATTGATTTTAAGCATCCCTTTGATCCCTGAGTATTGATTTTAGGCATCCTTTGGTCCCTGAGTATTGATTTTAAGCATCCTTTTGGTCCTGGGTATTGATTTTAGGCATCATTTTGGTCCTGAGTATTGATTTCTGGCATCATTTGGTCCCTGAGTATTGATTTTAGCATCATTTTGGTCCCTGGTATTGATTTTGGCATCCATTTGGTCCCTGAGTATTGATTTTAGGCATCATTTTGGTCCCTGAGTATTGATTTTAAGCATCCCTTTTGGTCCCTGAGTATTGATTTTAGGCATCATTTTGGTCCTGGGTATTGATTTTAGGCATCCCTTTGGTCCCTGAGTATTGATTTTAGGCATCATTTTGTCCTGGGTATTGATTTTAGGCATCCATTTTGGTCCTGGTATTGATTTTAGCATCCCTTTGGTCTCTGAGTATTGATTTTAGGCATCCTTTTGGTCCCTGAGTATTGATTTTAGGCATCATTTTGGTCCCTGAGTATTGATTTTAGGCATCATTTTGGATCCTGGTATTGATTTTAGCATCCCTTTGGTCCCTGAGTATTGATTTCAGGCATCTTTTGGTCCCTGAGTATTGATTTTGGCATCATTTTGGTCCCTGAGTATTGAATTTCAGGCATCTTTTTGGTCCCTGAGTATTGATTTTAGGCATCCCTTTGGTCCCTGAGTATTGATTTTAGGCATCATTTTGGTCCCTGTGTATTGATTTCAGGCATCATTTTGGTCTCTGGGTATTGATTTTAGGCATCATTTTGGTCCCTGAGTATTGATTTTTGCATCTTTTGGTCCCTGAGTATTGATTTTAGGCATTCTTTTGGTCCCTGAGTATTAATTTTTGCATCATTTTGATCCCTGAGTATTGATTTTTTGCATCATTTTGGTCCCTGAGTATTGATTTTAAGCATCATTTTGGTCCCTGGGAATTGATTTTAAGCATCCCTTTAGTCCCTGGAACCTTAAACCTTGCAGTCATGACTTCTCACCTGAGACATTTGCGACTCCTTAACAGATTACATCTCTTACCCAAATTTGTTATGTAATCATTCACAAACAACTAAGAAAATCATCTAACATATTTTTGTCACTCTTTGGGACACACGCTCAAACACACACGCACACACACACACACACACACACACACACACACACACACACACACACACACACACACACACACACACACACACACGTACAAACATACTACACATACACACTTGCGGAGTCTACTCACACAAGCACACACAAATAGATTTATTGTGCACATTTTGGTCGCAGACATACACACTGTCACCTGAAGTGAAAACAGAAATGGGTAGCGAAAAAAAAAAAAGAAAAACGGAAACTAAAACGTTAGGAAAGTAATACAACCGTGTGTGTGTGTGTGTGTGTGTGTGTGTGTGTGTGTGTGTGTGTGTGTGTGTGTGTGGTGTGTGTGTGTGTGTGTGTGTGTGGTGTGTGTGTGTGTGTGTTTGTTTATTTGTGTTGTTGTTTGTGTGTGTGTGTGTGTGTGTGTGTGTGTAAGGGTGGGTGGGGGTGGATGCGGGCTTGCGCAACCCACGACGTGAGCATATCTCAAACATGAAGAAAAAAAATAAAAGCGAGAACGACGTAGACAGCTATAGTACATGTAAAGACTCTCAGACCGACAGGTTTCATCTCAAAAGCAAGACAAATCACAGGCGTTCTGTCTGTATTGTGGAAAATAATCAGTTTGGTTGTTTTTGTGTACCACATTCTGTTAGTGTTGGATGCTCAAGTCTTCAGCTCAAGTCAGCTGTTGATGTAGAATGGTAAGTTCGTGTCAGTTCGGTGACATTTGAGGATATATATCCATGTACTGTGCTGTTGTGGGTGGTGGTGTTTTGCTGAGAAATAGACCACTGTTTGGACAACATGCTACACAAGAATTAAATGAGTAATTAACTTGAGTTTTTGCGGTTGTATGGAATGTTTTGTCGACAGCAAAGTTGATGCTCCCACCCGGATATCCCCAAATTTCAAACAGCCAGCTTTTTGCTGCTGCCTGGGATGCAGGGACTGACAAGGGAAAATACTCTTGCCATGGCGTTGAGGCTTTTCAAAACGTCTACACGGGTAGTGGTCCTTGGTTTAGTGTCTATTCACTTGTGATTTCAGAACAAAAAAGAAAAAAGAAAAGAAAAAGAACAACAACAAAAAAGGGGAGGTGGCGAGGGTGTAGATGAAGAGAAAGGCAATTAGAGGAGGAGAGGGAAAATTTCACAAATCATCTAAATTGCCATAAGCAACAATTTAAGCAGTAAACTTGCTAAATGTAACAATGGACATCGACTGAACAAATTAGATATATTTCGCTACTGGACTTTTTGACAGGTCGACAAAAAAACAACAAAAAAAACAACAACAAACAAACAAACAAACTCGTAGAGTAACGACGCTGATTCAAATATATCTGAAACAGTTCCCAGAGAGTAAAGGAATGTGTTTTTTATCCGATTGCAAGAAAGAAGATGACTAGTTGTTATTTTCTGCCCACAAAAGACATGCAATATTCTTGGTGTATTCTGTTTTGAATGCATCGAGTTCTACCTATACATGAGGGACTGTACAATCCGAATGACAATAAATGCTTATGTATCTTACTGATTACAAAATTCATGTTACCAGTACTGCAAAGATTTGCCAGATCTGCCTGGGCAACATGCGCAGACATGTTGATGGCAGACAGACAGACAGAGTTAGGAAGAGACAGAGAGAGAGGGATTACTCGTCAAACGAAATTTTGTCTGTTGAGTATTATATTAAAATTCATGGGGGAAAAACATCAATGAAACGATGATGTAGACTTTCTGCACATAGTGAATTTGTCATGTCAATTACGGTCTAATCTTTCAAGTTTTTTTTTCGAAAAAAAAAAATTAAACATACGCAAAAATTCAAGAAAAACGGAACATACACACGCACACACGCACACACACACACACACAACACACACACATACACACACACGTGCGCTCGCGCACGCACACATACACACACACACACACACACACACACACACACACACACACACACACACAAACAACCAAACAACAACCCACCCCCAAACAAAGCAGCAAGCCACTACATTTTTTGCACAGTAACAAAACGATCCTCCGTCAAGTCCTATGGCTCAAGGGAAGATACCCCTCACTTAACGACTTGCAACGGGTTAACGTCCCTTTAATTAGAGTGTCAGAAGATAAGAATTGCAACAGGGAATGCTAGAATAATGTTCCGGAGAGGAAAACTAGGAAATGTTAAGATAGAAATGGAGAGACTGAATATAAATGTTTCAGAAACAAGAGAGGTGAGATGGAAGGGAGCATGCATGATAACATCAGGTCGGCATGAAATAATATTCATATTCTAGAGGAGACACTTGAAAGAGGAGTAGGTATCATTACAAGTCAGTCTATCAATGGATACTGGGTCCATATCAGACCATGTTTTACTGATTAGATTGGAGGGCACGCCCCTTTCATATACATTGTCTAAATATATGCACCGACATCCGCAAGCACTGGGGAGGAGATTGACAACTTTTATGTAGAATTAGTAACTGCCAGCTCTCAATGCAAATCACAGGATGTTACGATCATAATTGGAGATGTTAAAACCAAAGTGGGACAGAGAAAAGTAGATGACACAATTGGACCTGACAGCCTTGGCACAAAAAATGGAAGGGAAGAGAAACTTGTTGAGTGGCGCAAGAAAATTAATAAGAAACACCTGGTTTGAGCAACCTAACAAAAGAAAATGGACATGGATGAATCCAGGAGACACCACAAGAAAATCAAAGTGATTACATCCTGATAAATAAGATTTACAACTTATGTATAACAAAAACTTTGCCAGACACAGACTGCAAAGTGACCGTAAGCCTGTAATGGGAACATTTAGGTTAAACTGGAGAAAGAAAACAAACAAAAAGTAACATCAAATTAAAGCTTAGACTCTTAAAAGACGGATGAATCAACTTGTACCAAATTTAGTGTAACTGTTTAAAATGAATTAAATCTCTGGAATTTCTTGGGGATAGTGAGGGAAAATGGACAAACTTGAAGTTTGAAAATCATCAATAAATGGAGCTTGTGAAGAAATCCCTAACGTTAAAAGAAAAGCAAATAAGAATTGGATGACAAAATAAACTTTGATAGATGAACTTAAGAGGGCACAGGGAAAAGAGGAGAAATACAAAAAGACAGTTCTTCTTGTTCTTCTTGTCTTGTTTCTTGTTCTTGTTCTTGTTCTTGTTTTCTCCTTCTTTTCTCCCTCCTCCTCTTGTCTTCTGTTCCTCCTTCTCCTTCTCCTCCTCCTCCTCCTCCTCTTCTTCTTCTTTTCTTTTTTTCTTTTTCTTCTTCTTCTGTCTTAAAACTCATAAAAATCAGTGGGACGCCGCACTTAGGCACTGTTCACCAGATTCTTCTGTCTTAACATGTTACAAGACGGGGTGGCGCGGGCTCCAATGGGAGGGAGCTGAATAAAAAAGAGCATTGGTGTGCTTATGCCACTATCTTCAAAATATGTTATGTTCTTATTCTCTCTGTCTCTGTCTCTGATACTCTGCCTTCTGTCTGTCTGTTCTGTTCTGTCCTGTCTGTCTGTCTGCCATCTATGTCGTCTTCTGTCTCTTGTCTGTCTGTCTGTCTGTCTCTATCTATCTATCTATCTGTCTGTCTGTCTGTTTCTTCTCTCACTGTTTACCCCCCCCCCCCATCTCTCTCTCTCTCTCTCTTGCATGCATGTATGCATAAACATCTCTTCTTCGTCTCCCTCTTGTTTTCTTCTCCCCCTCCTCCTCCTCCTTCTTATTCTCTTCCTCCTTCTCCTCCTCCTCCTCCTTCTTGTTCTTCTTTCTTGTTCTTCTTTCTTGTTCTTATTCTTGTTGTTTTTCTTCTTCTTCTTGTTTCTTTCTTGTTCTTGTTCTTGTTCTTGTTATTGTTCTTCTTCTTCTTCTTCTTTTTCCTTTTCTTCTTCATTCTACATTGTTGTCAATCCGTTGTTGTTGTTTTTTTTCCTGTTTTTCTATCTCCTTCCCTCTACAGTTTCCTGGAGGATTAATGTGTTACGTGCCTATACCAACATAGCTGCTTTTTTTTCCCCTTAAACTATGTCAGCTTCTTTTGGTCCAGTGCCCTGCTTGATGGTTTGACGCACTTGTTCATTCTGATATATGATCAGTGTATCTGACGTTAAGTATTTTGAGATAACATCTCTATTCATACCTTATATTCGTTGTCCAAAACCGCTGCGAGGGCCTGCGTCTCACATGCATACAAGAATAGTGAATATACCAGAACACGTCAGAGCGTGATCTTGTATTCTGTGGAGATGTTCTTGTCCTTCTATAAATGTTTGAGGTGTTGTTGTCTTGTCATAAATATTTTGAGACGTTCTTGCCTTTCCATTAATGTTTGAGATGTTCTTGCCGTTTCATAAATGTTTGAGCTGTTCTTGCCTTTCCAGAAATATTTGAGATGTTTTTGTCTTTCCAGAAATATTTGAGATGTTCTTGTCTTTCCAGAAATATTTGAGATGTTTTTGTCTTTCCAGAAATATTTGAGATGTTTTTGTCTTTCCAGAAATATTTGAGATGTTTTTCTTTCCAGAAATGTTTGTGATGTTCTTGCTGTTCCATAATTGTTTGAGATGTTCTTTTGTTTCCATAAATGTTTGAGATGTTCTTGTCTTTCCATTAATATTTTAGGTGTTCTTGTCCTGACGTATATGTTTGAGGTGTTCTTTTGTTTCCATAAATGTTTGAGTTGTCTGTCTTTTAATAAATGTTTGGGGTGTTCTTGTCTTTCCATAAATGTTTCAGCCTGGACAATGCTGACGTTTTCTTTGTTGTCCTTGAGAGGATTTCTGGTTTCGATTCCTCATTTGCTGATGATAGATCTTAGGCATGTGAATTGTTGATCGGTTCCTGGGTTCAATGAATGGACAGTTATCACCATGCTGTATCTTTTCGATGTTGCATCTAGTCGGTCATCAAGCCACATAATCAGGTCCGACATTGTCCTCTGGTACTGGTAACCATGTAACCCAATACTCTTTGCTGCACGTGCGGAATTAACCCCCCCCCCATTATTTTTTCAAATCTACTTTGATAGGGATGGACCCTGCCATTTGACTTAATATTGGCACGCTGCATTACGCATGACATACAAATAAGAATATAAGACGTATTCGTTCAGAAATTATATACCCTTGCCGTTGTCCATCAACCCCACCCCACACACACACACACACACACACACACACACACACACACACACACAAACACACAACACACACAATGCACGCACACACACACATACACACACACAGATAGATATGTATATGTATATATATATATATATATTACATATTTATATATATATATATATATATATATATATATGTACGTGTGTGTGTGTGTGTATACACTCAAACACACACTCAAACATACACACACAAACACACACACGTGCGCACACACACACACACACACACACACACACACACACACACACACACACACACATGCGCTCACACAACTCTCATACACACACACAAAGAAACAAACAAATAAACACAAAATAATTATACTATCGACATTTATTTTCTTTAAAAAAACGTCTGGTTATTACACATGTCAAAATATATTACTAAGACGTTTTTTTTAAAAATTCTAAATATTGCTTCATAAGTCAGGAACAGCACACTACAGACAAAACAGTTGATAGGAAAAGTGTGTGTGTGCATGTATATGTATATATGCATGTGTGTAGGTGTGTCTGTGTGCGTGCGTGAGTGAGTGCATGTGTGTGTGTCTGTGCTTGCACGCGCAAGAGAAAGAGAGAGAGGGGAAAGAGAGGGAGAGAGAGAGAGAGAGAGAGAGAGAGAGAGAGAGAGAGAGAGAGAGAGAGAGAAAGAGAGCATTTTCAGAACCCAAATCCAGTCTGAGGCTGATAACGTAGACCCAAAACATTGTAATGATCCCTATTACAGTGTCGGGACGAGGGCTGGGTGGGAATTGGGACTTGAAGAAAATTATTCATTTTATGATAAAACAAAAAAAAAGACTTCAGTGAAACAGAGGGAGAGAGAGAGAGAAAGAGAGAGAGAGAGAGAGAGAGAGAGAGGGATCATGGAGATAGAAGAGAGGGAGGGAGAGAATGAGGAATATAAAGAGGTACAACAAACTAGCAAACAAGAACACAAGAAGAGCTAAGTTTAACAAGTAAACGCAATGCTTTTATATACAAATGGATAGACGTCAAGGAGGAACAACAGGTTGTCAAAAAAGTATGACTAGTTTAGCAAAACATTTTCTGTATTGATGTCATCTGTTAATAAAAAGTACAAACGCAGATGGTTTAATATAAAGTTGCTAAGAAAAAAAGATATAAATAAAAAAGATGCTGCTGAAGAGATGTGATCGTGACATTGCTCGTTTTTAACAAGCCCACAGTCGTCCATGGCAGATACTACCGTCTCGAGCCTTGTCATCTTTTAAAAACTGATAGTGATACTAACGATTTTATTGACACTCACAGCGTGTCAAAAGAGAAAATGTTTTAATAAAACAATCATGGTTGTGATCCTGTTAGTGAGGAAATTTTCAAGTAATTCCCCCTAAATCAATTTTGATAATGTTGGGAATGATCACGTAGATGTAGACGATGACGAAAACGCCAACGACGATGGAGATGGCGATCCCCACCATGGACAACCAAAACGCTGCTTTGCCCAGCCGAGCAGCCCCTTCCTCGTCTCCACGTTGTCTGCGCTTGCGCGAAACGCATGCGCACACCACCGCCGGAAGTCCAAACACCAAATTGACGAAGAGGGTGATGATGGCTAAAGGGAGGTAATGCGGAGACTTGGTGTAGGAACGAACGACAACTCCGTCACCTCCCGTGAGAGGGATCGTGGCCACGTTTTTCTCGGCGTCGTCCAGCGTAAGGGAAGTAATTGTGCGATCATCTGTGGCTTCGCCATCGCTGATTTGTCTCTCTTCGATATCAGGGTCTGTTTCTTTTTCAAAGACGGCCTCGTTCCGGAAGGACATGGCTTTGTGTGACACGGGAGACCTGAAGCAGACAGGAAAAATCGATCACAATCAATCAGGAGTGAAACATGCATTACGTAAATCCCGGCAAACTATGGGGCGGCACGAAAAGACGTCACTTTTCCGTTGACTCAGTTTTCTTTTGTGGGGAAGAGGACAAAGTGCCTGCACAGTCATTTTGTTGGAAACTAGCTTTGCTCTGTCTGTCTGTCTGTCTCTGTCTGAGTGTCTCTGTCTTTGTCTCCGTCTGTTTGTCTGTCTTTCTGTCTTTGTCTCTCTGTCCGTCTCTCTGTTTCTGTCTGTCTGTCTCACTCTGCTCTGTCTGTCTGTCTGTCTGACTCTCTCTTTCTCTCTCTCTTTCTCTCTCTCTTTCTCTCTCTCTTTCTTCCTCATTGTCTTCTCATCTCTCTCTCTCTTTTTTTTTTTTGTCTCAGATGGGTCAGTGGCTTTCACATTAAACCATATGTCAATGTCAATGTCAATGTCAGTTTCAGCTCTCTCTCTCTCTCTCTCTCTCTCTCTCTCTCTCTCTCTCTCTCTCTCTCTCTTCTCATATGGGTCTCAGTGGCCTTCACAATAATACATATGCCAGTGTCATGTCAGTCTTTCTGTCTCTGTCTGTCTGTCTGTCTGTCTCTTCTCTCTCTCTATGTCTCTGTCTCTCTCTCTCTTTCTTTCTCTTCTCTTCCCCTCTTTGTCTCATGTAAGAGTTCAAACAAGTGAAATCAGTACAAGTTGGAGCTGAGATAAAGCAGAAATATACCCAGGTATGACGTCCAGGCTGTCAGTCACTTTTTAACATCCCAGCCACTGTTATGTATGTCTGACTTCACGTTGAAATTATTGATGACGTTGGACTGTGTTTGGTGAGATCGATGACCTGTGAGTAAGAACTAGGTGCGTGAATGGGAGGTGGGTGATAGATTCGTGTGTGAGTGTGTGTGTGTGTGTGTGTGTGTGTGTGTGTGTGTGTGTGGTGTGGTGTGGTGTGTGGTGCGTGTGCGTGCGTGCGTGTGTGTGTGTGCGTGTGTGTGTGTGTGGTGTGTGTGTGGTGTGTGTGTGTGTGTGGTGTGCGTGCGTGCGTGTGTGTGTGCGTGCGTGCGTGCGTGGTGTGTGTGTGTGTGTGTGTGTGTGCGTGCGTGCGTACGTGCGTGCGCGTGTGTGTGTGTGTGGATCTCTCTCTCTCTCTCTCTCTCTCTCTCTCTCTCTTTCTCTCTCTCTCTCGCTCGCTTGATCGCCCTCTCACTCTGTCTGTCTGTCTGACTGTCTGTCTGTCTCTCTTGCTCTCTCTCTCTCTGTCTCTCTCTCTGTCGCTCTCTCTCTCTCGGTCTCAGTTCTCTCTCTCTCTCTCTCTCTCTCTCTCTTTGTCGCTCTCTCTCTCTCCCCTCTCTCTCTCCCCCTCTCTGTCGCTCTCCCCTCCTCTCTCTCTCTCTCTCTTGCTAATAACATTATGTGTGTGCGTGCTGGTAAGAATCTCTCTGTTTCATTGTCTAATGTTACTCAGCATTAGTGCCTACGTGTATCGCTCATTTTTTTCTTTGTTTTTCTTTCTTTCTTTACACAGTTGGTCTCTTTGTTCAGTTGGTTAAAACTCCATCAGTCCCTTCAAAAATCATATTTTCGGCTAGGCCGGTTCTTACGTAGAATTAAACGTGCTGTGGATTCACTGGGAAGACTGGGACCACACAGCCGAGTCTCATATACTTCATAAATGCCTCAGTGAGGGTGTGTTACTGAAAACGTTTGACCAACATAGCAGGTGTCTGTATTTCTCTGGCCTGGTTGATACCAGGATATATTATAATAGTAAGCGTGGAGTATAGCCCTGTCATGTAGTCTCAATCTTAAATGGAACTCGGTAGCATCATGATTATCGTCCTCGTCCTCATCATCATATTATGAAAATGTTGCCAGCTAAAATGGTATAGCACGTGGGACAAAAATATGAGCGTAAAAGAAATGTTCCTCAGTGCGACGAAAAAAAAAATAGAAAGAAAGGGAAAACACTCCATGCTGCTACGTCAGGAGTCGCAAGTTGGACCCTATAACACTTTGACTCCCGCACCCTATTCACCAACTCATCATCATCATCAGGTGCCCTGCCGCATGGCGTTGGCGATCATGGACTTCCAACAATCTCTATCTCTCGTTGCCCCTAGCATCTCCCCCACCCTCCTCATCCCCAGCCACTATGCAAGTCCGTCCAGCATTCTCTCCTGGGTCTACCGGTGCTCTCTTTCCATCCAGCTTTCCCGTTGTTACCAGGTGCTCCAAATCCCCCTTCCTCAAAATGGCCTATAAATGTTGCCTGTCTTTTCCTAATCTTCCTTATGATGATCTACTTGTGTCTGCCTCCATCAAGACTGTCCCGTTTGTTTTCTTTGCTGTCCATGGAACTCTCAACATTCTTCTGAGAAGCCACATCTCGGCTGCCTCAATCTTGCTCTGGCTTTGCTGCTGACTGTCCACGCCTCGCATCCCTACGACAGTATTGGTTCTATATAACATTCAAGGACTCTCTTTCTGATGTTAATTGACAGGCATTTGTTGGTAAGAATGCTTGTCTTCTTGAATGCTGTTTTGGCTTGGCCGATTCTGCCAGCTATTTCCGATGTGCATCTGCCGTCTGATGAAATGACCGTTCCCAGGTATTTGAACTTATTAACCTGTGTCGAGGTTGTGCCATTTGCTGTTATTTTGCATGAGGGGATTTCATGTTTTTTACTGATCACCATGACTTCAGGCTTCCTGCTGTGTAGTTCCAACCCCTTACTTTTGCTTTCGATCCACCAACTACGAAAACTTAACCCTTTCACTCTCTCACCCTGTCCACAACCTTCCCGAAGGAAGCTGGTGGATAGGGTGACGGAGTCAAAAGGTTATGTTTTTGCTCTGCTAGCATGGTTGACGATGTAGAATGCTGGTGGACAGGGTGTGGGAGTCAGAATTAAAAGACCACATCTTTTTTTTCTGTTAGGCCTCGATAGCTCAGCTGGAAAAAGCGCCATGGTGACAATATAGGGGTCGAGACTTTGACCTTCAGATGGGTTACAGAGGTTTTACGCGGGCCGGTTGGTTCTCATGATAGATCTGACGTCTCGAGTTCAATCCCAGCCGGCAACTTAAAATGTAGGCCTGTTCGTGAAGCTCATCTTAACGCTACAGTCATGCTGATGGTGTCAGGTCACTGTTTCAGAACTCCCTTCGGCCTTCTGCCCTCCCTATCTCCAACCCCCCCCCCCCCCCCCCCGATTTCAAGACCATGACAGCGCGTAAGATTTTGTGCAGGTTTAAGGAGTCAGCCAGAACACTGCTTGAAGGTTTGGATGGAGCGCATATGGAGTTTTCCGAGTGCACTAAATCCGTCTTTCAACAAAACTCCAAACTGGTGGGTCTTAGAGACGTACATCTTACCACTGACGACCAAAGTTATCTCTTAGCTGCTAAATACGTAATAAAACTGTCTGAGAACCAGAATAACTTACCAATCGTCCCAAAATATCACACAGTAGGTGAAACCCGGACGGTGAAATGTCACCAGTGGAGATATGATTTACGTGCAATAAGTGAAGGACAAAAAAAAAAAAAAAGAAAGAAATTGGACCTGGAGATCACAGACCATTCCCACAATGCCTGCAGCCTATCAGTCCATAAGCCGTATGTGTGTATGTATATATATATATATATATATATATATATATATATATATATATAGAGAGAGAGAGAGAGAGAGAGAGAGAGAGAGAGAGAGAAGATATGCTATAATATAAATATACAAGAAGATCATTCATAAGGAAGATTAGGCAAAGACAGGCAACATTTATAGGCCATTTTATGAGGAAAGGGGAATTACAGCACCTGGTCACAACAGGAAAGCTGGAGGAAAAGAAAGCACCAGGTAGACCCAGGAAGAAAATATTGGACGGACTTGCAGGGTGGCTGAGGACAGAGAGGGTGGAAGTTGTGCTTGGGCAACAAGGGATATACATATGGAGGGGCATGATCGCCAACGCCATGCGGCAGAACACTTGATGATGTGATCCATCGTAGAGTAGTGATAGAAAATCTTTATAATTTTTGCTCTTCTTCTTAACATATTCTCTCTCTCTCTCTCTCTCTCTCTCTCTCTCTCTCTCTCTCTCTCTCTCTCTCTCTCTCTCTCTCTCTCTCTCTCTCGCTTTCTTTCTTTCTCTCTCTCTTTCTCTCTCCCTCTCTCTTTCTCCCTCTCTCTGTGTCTGTTTCTGTCTCTCCATCTCTGTCTCTATTTAATGACTTTGTTTTATGCTCCTTGCCACAAGGACAAAAATGTCAATGGCAATAAACCATGTTCAGTTTCAGTTTCAGTATCTCTGTCTCTCCGTCTCTGTTTCTGTCTCCTCGCTCTGTCTCTCTTTCTCTCTTAACACTCACTTGCACGCACACACACGCAATCTATCTCTCGCTCCCCTCTCTCTCCTCGCCTCTCTCTCTGTCGCTTTCTCTCTCTCTCTCTCGCTCTCTCTGTCTCTCTCTTCCTATCTCTGTCTCTCTGTCTCTCACTGTGTCTGTGTCTGTCTGTGTCTGTCTCTCTCTGTCTCTCTCTGTCTCTGTCTGTCTCTCTGTCTCTGTCTCTGTCTCTGTCTCTCTCTCTCTCTCTCTCTCTCTCTCTCTCTCTCTTCGTTATCTCACATTCAGACAAGTTTACATTTGATTTTCTGAATTAATCAACGACAAGAAACAAACACAAAGCAACAGGCAGGCAAATGACCATTAGCAAGAAAAGGAAAATGGCAGAGAACTCGAAGATGATACAGGCATACAAGCAGACAGATAAAAAGGAGTGCCCTTTGTATAGTAAGCACACAAAATTAGTCTCATTTTGTGTTTTATTTCCACTTTCCTTAGTACAGAGTCTCCGTGCTCGAATAACACTCATTATGCACGGATGCTACAAATGCCTTGTGATGGTAAAAAGGTCCAAAATGGTCATGGTATCGGCCTTAACACTGCGCGTAAACCCACTGGCTGGCAAGGTCTTGAGCTTCAGTTTCAGTTCCACAAGATGGCGTCTACACGCTGAGATTAAATTCCACGCACCCCAACGCTGCAAATGTCATGTGATGAACATGGGGGTGGAGGTTGGGAAGGGGGGGGGGGGGCAAAATCCAAAGTGATCACGGAATAAGCCGTAAGCTTAGGCATAAACTCAATGCGATGTCAAGGTCTTGAAGTTCTGCTTCACTTGGGGCTCCGGTATTGAGGATTACTTGCCAGGCCGGTGTCTCTGCTTCTTCATTCCTTTATACACCCACACACACACACACACAAACACACACACACACACACACACACACACACCACACACACCACACACACACACACACACACACATACATACAGAGAGAGAGAGAGAGAGCGAGAGCAAGAGAGAAAGAGAGAGCGAGAGAAAGAGAGCGAGAGAGAGAGAGGAGAAGGAGAGAGAGAGAGAGAGAGCATTTTCTCATCGGCTTCCTAAATTTTGATCCAGAAGCAATCAACAGTTAGCGGAACGGATTACTGACTTAGTAATCATGGGGGTTGAACCCCCAGCAGCCCCCCTCACCCCGACAGAAGAAAAACAAAACACAAACCTAGTTTTGGATTTTTCGGACCTCATCAGCGCCTAAGAAAGCTGGAGGGAAAGAGAACACCAGGTAGACCCAGGGAGGAAATATTGGACGGACTTGCAGGGTGGCTAAGGACAGAGAGGGTGGAAGATGTGCTTGCGGCGACAAGGGATAGATGTATATGGAGTGCCATGATCGCCAACGCCAAGCGGCAGGGCACATCACGATGATGATGATCAGTTCCTACCCAAAACTGAGCGCGTTGTGGGCTCATTGTGAAAACTGAAACCACGCCGTTGAGTTTCATCCTCTTCACGGATGCATTGTAGAGGGTGTTGTTCGAATATCATTATCTACACCGCAGATGCCTGTAAACCTCAGGCCTGGTTGGCACCAGGATATATTCTGAAAGTAAGCGTACAGGGCAGTTTTTCCCTTAGACTCTATTCGAAATGGAACTCCATCATCATCATCATATGCCCTGCTGCATGATGTTGGCCATCGTGGCCATCCATACGAATCTATTCCTTGTCGCTGCAAGTACATCTCCCACCCTGTATGTCCTCAGCCATAACCTCATTACTATCGCTGTTAATGCTCATCATCATCATCATCATCATCATCTCATCATCATCATCATCATCATCATGTGCCCTGCCGCGTGGCGTTGGTGAACATGGCCCTCCACTCGAATCTACCCCCTGTCGCTGCAAGTACCTTTCTCACCCTCTCCTAGTCCTCAGCCACCCTGCGAGTCCGTACAACATTTTCTCCCTGGGTCTACCTGGTGTTCTCTTTCCCTCCAGCTTTCCTGTTGTGATCAGGTGCTCTGATTCCCCTTTCCTCATAAATGTCCTATAAATGTTGCTTTTTTGTTTCTCCTACTCTTCTCTATTGATGATCTTCTTGTGTCTGCCTCCTTCAAGACAATCTCGTCTGTTATCATCATAGCATTACGACACTTTGTCCCGAATTCTGTGGCTGTTCACGCCCTACTCTCAAGGCGATCTCTCACGTTACGGTGAACTTGGAGCTGTGATGGAGAACCGAAATAATTGGCGTTGTACATGTGACTCAGGAACGGCGCAAATTATTGGGCATTAAAAACGGCATCCCCACCCCAACACCCATGCCCGAAAAAATATTCATCTGGATCTGAAACAATGAATGTCTGTCTGTGTGGCTGGATCTCTGTCTGTCTGTCTGCGTTCTGTGTGTGTGTGTGTGTGTGTGTGTTGTGTGTGTGTGTGTGTGTGGTGTGTGTGTGTGTGGTGTGTGTGTGTGAAAGAGAGAGAGAGAGAGAGTCTGTCTGTCTGTCTGTCTGTCTGTGTATGTGTCTATTGTGTCTATCTGTATGTCTGTCTGTGTGTGTGTCTGTCTCTCTGTCTGAGTGTCTGTCTATGTGTCTGTCTGTGTGTCTGTGTGTCTCTGTCTCTGTCTGTGTCTGTCTGTCTGTCTGCTCTCACTCTCTCTCTCTCTCTCTCTCTCTCTTTCTCTCTCTCTCTTTCCTGGATTTATATAAGCATTAATCTGATTATGCCACCACATCCTGACATTTAAAAAAAATGTTCTTAAGAGTCTTTGGGCCAGGCTTCAAGACATTTCGTTACTCGAAGATAGTAGCATTAGATCTCACTGAACCTGTCATGCAGCTAGTCGTATCTCTAAACCACACATATAAGCATAGAGAGAGAGAAAGAAAGACAGGGAGAGATGGAGAGACAGAGGGAGGGAGGGAGGGATAAAGAGAGAGAGAGAGATAACAGATCATTATTTTGAAATCCAAATCAACCAGAGTTGCTGACAAACAAACCAACCATCCAATCCAAAATAAGTGTGACTGCCCACGTTTAAGCAAACAGGAACCAGAAAACACACGAAAAAATAATAAGAAAGCGTATTTAATATAACCAGACAAGACAGGCGCAAAATTTCGGCCAACCGGCCTTTGTCAAAGGTAAGATCACAAACAAACAAACACTAGATACAAAAATCAGGAGAAAAAGACTGAAACTTCCCTGCTGCTCCGTCCAAGGTGAGAAAAGGAATCAATGGTTTAGCTGGAAACGGCGTCAAAAAGAAAGAAAAATAAAACCAACAGCAAAAGATTTTGAAGACAGTGCAGAAGTTACAGCGGCTCAAGGAAACAGAAAACGACATCAGACTAGCCAACCGCATTCATAGTTCTACCATTTCAAACAAAAGACACACTAAAAGAGATCAGATTTTCAGATCACGGACTAAACTCTACCGGTAACTCGATGCTTATAATTTGCTGGCCAAGGAGGCGTCGAAGAATCAAGCTTTCAGTTCAAAATATCTTTAAAAATTGCAGTATTCCTTGATATATCATTTGATATTGATTGTTGCCGTATATTTTCGTATTCAACTGAATGCTTTGAAAAGAAGATACTGTTAAAAAACGTCGAATGTACCCGCGGTGAACAATTCACACTGTATCATCGTTTGTTTTACTGCAAAAAGCTTCGTGTTTTTTTTTGTTGTTTTTTTTAAAAAAAATTTATAAAGATATTTGCACAAGGAAACTATCTTGAAACGTATTTTAAAGAGGAAATATTGGATGAAGTTTTGTTAGTTGATATTTCAGAATCATTGGTTCACAGTCCTGCTAAAGCGTTACTTTAAGGTTATGAAGTTGTTGGGTTTTGTTGTTGTTGTTTTTTGTTTGTTTTGTTTCTTTTTTAGATTAGACAATTTTCCTTCATACTTTTGATGTAAGCGTTGTTCTCGTTCCATTTCTGTGTTCATCCATAGTCTTTTTCACTTGAGATCTTGCCGCTTCCTTTACAGATTTTCTGTCTCTTACTCTGTTTCCCCTCTGCCCCCCCCTCCCTCCCCCCAAATTTCCATCCTCCATGCAATGCTTTTATAGATACACCACCCCCAACCCCCGTCTAATATCACTCACAGTGAAAAAGATGTTAAATCAAAGAACGAACGAGACGTAATAACGTTTCACAGGAAGCAATGGTCTTTCAGACTCCGCTGTTCTATTGGCTGGTAATGTCTTCTGGATGACTGGGACAAACTGTGAAATTACAGCTGTCTCATTTCCTAACCGTAGAGAACAGCTGGTCTCCAACATTGCAAACCTAATAAATAGATTAGGATATTTTAGATGTATTTTTGTATTGGTAATTGATGGAAATGATCAGGCACTAGACGACATCATAAGATGAGACATAAGACGAAACTGTAACAAAGGCGAAACTCAAGATCAGATAATCAAAGTAATTTACAAGAAAAGGAGAAACCCTAAAGATACAAGGAGAAAAAAATTACTGCTAAAGAGATACCGAAGAAAAGAAGAAAGAGAGCAAAAAGAGAGAGAGAGAGTGTGAGAGAGAGAAAAAATGTAATGAGTGTATCACATGTATCCATGTAATACAAGGCTGAAAATAAAAGCAAAACTTCTCCACTGTAAAAGATGTTTCACACCTACCCTACATTGTAGACCATAATGAAAAAAAAAAACTGACACAAAGAGGCAGAGATGGCACAAAGGCGATGAAATAAACATTCAACCAACCTATCAAACATCCAAACAAAAACAAAAACATACAACAAACATGTGAAAGATGGACAGATGGAGATTCCGGCACAAACTGGAAAGAAAGAATGGAGAAATACAAAACTTGAAGTCAGAGAAAGACAGAAAATGAACTGATAAGAGAGACAGAGACAGACAAAATGGCAGGAAGACACAGATAAGAACGCAAGGAAGGAACAATCGGATGCTGAAATAAATATTGAAAAGGAGACTGTCTGGGAACCAGAATAACTTATCAAATGAAACTAACATGCTGCAAACGGGGAAAACCCAAACGATGAAATATCACCCTTGGAGGTGGGAATTATGTTAGCTCCCGAAAGAGATGGGCTTCTGTAAATGGAGTTGGAGACCAAACTTACCTCCACCATTCTTACAATGTCTGTAACCTGCCAGCCAAGAAGCCATACAGACAAGATTTATATTCAAGCAAGGACGTCGAAGAAAAGGACTAGCCATTCACACATCGTGCAATTATTGAGCGTTGAGCCAAGACCTGTCTCATTAGAGACAGGAGCTTGTTTAAGACAAATACATCGCACCAGGATGAACTAAACAAATTCATCGTACTTTCAAAACTTGGAATGCCCTCCTCCCAGATGCATCAGTAATCATCTGTAGACTGCTAGATCCTGCACAAAATCTTTTACGCTGGCAAGGTGTTGAAATAGGGGAGTCGGGAACAAAACGGGGCTTATGAAACATTAGCCGACACCACCTGTATGACTGTAGTGTTAAGATGACCAACGAGCATCACCAGTATGACTGTAGTGTTAAGATGGCCAACGAGCATCACCAGTATGACTGTAGTGTTAAGATGACCAACGAGCATCACCAGTATGACTGTAGTGTTAAGATGGCCAACGAGCATCACCAGTATGACTGTAGTGTTAAGATGACCAACGAACACCACCAGTATGACTGTAGTGTTACGATGGCCAACGACGACCACCAGTATGTCTGTAGTGTTAAGATGGCCAACGACGACCACCAGTATGTCTGTAGTGTTAAGATGGCCAACGAACATCCACCAGTATGACTTAGTTTAAATGGCCAACGAACACCACCAGTATGACTGTAGTTCTAAGATGCCAAATTACACCAGATGATGTAGGTTAAATGGGCCAGTATACCAACAGTAGCTGTAGTGTTAAGATGGCCAACGACACCACCATGTATACTGTAGTGTTAAGATGGCCAAGTATACCACCAGTATGACTGTAGTGTTAAGATGGCCAACGAACACCACCAGTATGACTGTAGTGTTAAGATGGCCAACGAGCACCACCAGTATGTCTGTAGTGTTAAGATGGACCAACGAACACCACCAGTATGACTGTAGTGTTACGATGGCCAACGACGACCACCAGTATGTCTGTAGTGTTAAGATGGCCAACGACGACCACCAGTATGTCTGTAGTGTTAAGATGGCCAATCGAACACACCGTATGACTGTAGTGTTAAGATGGCCAACGAACACCACCAGTATGACTGTAGTGTTAAGATGGCCAAACTACCACCAGTATGACTGTAGTGTTAAGATGGCCAAGTATACCACCAGTATGACTGTAGTGTTAAGATGGCCAACGAACACCACCAGTATACTGTAGTGTTAAGATGGCCAAGTATACCACCAGTATGACTGTAGTGTTAAGATGGCCAACGAACACCACCAGTATGACTGTAGTGTTAAGATGGCCAACGAACACCACCAGTATGACTGTAGTGTTAAGATGGCCAACGAACACCACCAATATGACCGTAGTGTTTAGAGGCCAACGAACACCACCAGTATGACTGTAGTGTTAAGATGGCCAACGACCACCACCAGTATGACTGTAGTGTTAAGATGGCCAACGAACACCACCAGTATGTCTGTAGTGTTAAAATGGCCAAATATACCACCAGTATGACTGTAGTGTTAAAATGGCCAAGTATACCACAGTATGACTGGATTTTTAGGATGGCCAACGAACGGGCCATTGTGTGTATTACAGGCTGGGTTGAACTCAAGAATCGAATTTTGAGTCCACGGCTTTATCAGCAAAGGCGCCCGACCCGCTAAATTCCCCATCGATGCACGTCTCATCGAGTTTATTGACCTTGTGTATTTGTCAGTTCGCAGAGCATTTTCAACTGCAACTGAAACAGTTGATCTTCAGAATTTCTAAAATAGTTGGTAATCAACAAATTTCATTGAAATATACAACAAACCACAATCGTAAGTGGATATCATGCTTTGCTGAATGACTTTATCTGGAAAAAGTTCTGTTTTAGAAAAAGCTCTGTTTTAGTCTTTTATTTGGGCTACAAACAGAACGGAAACAGCATATGCCTCAGAACATTGAATACGTGTGGGGGAACTCCCAACTGTTCTTAGTAACAGTGGCAAGTCCAGTTCCTCTACGTCCTTGATTTCAGGTTATATTGAATACAAAACTCAATCAATCATTTAGGGCTGTTAAGTTAACACAAAAGTGAAAAGAAAGGCGCATCTTTCATCAAATACGAAAGAAAAAAACTCACCCAAAGACACGTTAAAATCAAATCAAATCAAAACCAGTTATTAAAGAATCTCAGCCACATTGTGGTGAACGTGTCATATTTACCCATTCATTCATCAACTCTAATGATAAAGGACTATATCAATCGACACGAAACAGGCCACACTGGTAAATAACTGCAAAACAGACGGCGAGTGCTCACCTCAGCGTTCACAGTATACTTTCAGGACGTAATCCGGTTGTGCTTCAAATTCGAAGGCCAATGGTTGTGGGTTCGAGCCTAGGCTTCCCTACATTAAACTTTTCTTCCTACTCATCATCATCATCAGGTGCCTTGCTGCATGCGTTGGCGATCATGGACTTCCATCTGTCTCTATTTCTTGTTGCCCCAAGCATCTCCACCTCCACCCTCCTACGTCTTCAGCCACTATCCGCAAGGTACCCGTCTAAGCATTGTTCTCCCCGGGTCTACCTGGTGCTCTCTTTCCATCCAGCTTTCCCGTTGTGACCATGTGCTCCAAATCCCCCTTCCTCATAAAATGGCCTATAAATGTTGCCTGTCTTTTCCTAATCTTCCTTATGTATGATCTACTTGTGTCTGCCTCATCAAGACTGTCTCGTTTGTTTTCTTTGCTGTCCATGGAACTCTCAACATTCTTCTTAGAAATCACATCTCGGCTGCCTCAATCTTGCTCTGGCTTTGCTTGCTGACTGTCCACGCCTCACATCCGTACAACAGTATTGAAGGACTCTCTTCCTGATGTTAATTGATAGGTATTTGTTGGTAAGAATGCTTGTCATCTTCTTGAATGCTTGGCCGATTCTGCCGACTATTTCCGATGTGCATCTGCCGTCTGATGAAATGACCGTTCCCAGGATTTGAACTTATTAACCTGTGTCAAGGTTGTGCCATTTGCTGTTATTTTGCTTTAATATACATGTGCGGTGTGGTGTCAGTGTAGACAAGACCCCTTTCTCCCACTTCTATGAAATGATTATTGCCATCGACCATATCACATGAAGTGTGTTCTGACATAAACCGGAATCAAATCTACCAATCAATCCGTCATCCAATCAATCAATCAATCAGTCAATCAATCAAGCAAGCAAAGGCAAACAAGCAAGCAAGCAAGCAAGCAAACAAGCAAGCAAGATAACAAGCAAGCAAGCAAGCAAACAAGCAATCAATCAATCGTGGACTGGGATGTATAAGGACAATACAAAGCACTCCGAAAGAATATTGGAAAGCAAGCAATGGGATATAAACCAATGAGGTCTTAACATGACAGACACAGAAAACAGAGCTAGTTCTGTTTAGAAATAAAACCTCGTTCCACTCAGGTGTGGAAGGGCATGGACATCAGTAGGGGGGGGGGGGGGGCTGGGCTGGAAAGATTGGGAAATCGTAGACAGGAAGAAAGTCCCAGAGGTATAGCACACTGTCCTTTATGTTTAGGAACAAACTGCTATTGTAGAGATTCTCATTTGCAGGAAGTGCAAAGCAGTGTTGATTTAGCTGAGCAGATTCTACGATTTCCGAACTATTTGTTCTCCTAATCTCCTCTAATGGAGCGAGGTGGATGATATTAATATTTGATCAGCGAAATAATGAGAATTATTGGGTGGTAGAGAGAGAGAGAGAGAGAGAGAGAGAGAGAGAGAGAGAGAGAGAGAGAAGACAGAAAGAACAGAGACGACAGACGAGAGAGAGAGACAGACAGAAGACAGACAGACAAGACAGAGACACAGAGAGAAAAGAGATATTAAATATTCTATATTTTTCATATCTTCTATAGAGTGTTGCAACGAATCAGAAGAGGGTGGTGAAGTTAATCTAAATCGATCAAGTGGGAAAAGAATCTCACGCACTGATAGAAGAGAAAGGGTGTATGAGAGACAATGACGACGACAATGACAATGATATTGTATTTTCAAACGATAGAAAGTTATTAGCTAAAAGGCATATATATTTCAAACTTGCCGTCGTGGAACTGATTATCTGCCCAGAGTTAAAACAAACTGAAACAAAATACACCAATGAATCAATAATGATATAAAAAAAAAACAAGGAAATCAATGCTATCGTTAGAGAAAGACAGGAAGAGAAACTTAGGTAAGAAAATAGATATCATATTCATATTCATTTTTTTCTGGCACAATGGATT
>CM060306.1:55349735-55352235 GCA_030674185.1 Monoplex corrugatus | reverse complement strand
GAAGGACCATCACAAACCAACCTTCACTCCGCACATAAAATTGATGGCCTGGCAGCAAGTGAGCAAGAACTCGTTTAGCTTGTTAAAAGACTAGACGAAACATGGACAAGATATGGCATGGAAATTAGCGCCGAAAAGACACAACACCACCATCACTACTTATCTAAGTGTCCATAATCTTGAAGCTAGGAACTATTCAACAATTCCTCACTAGGATCTATCATTCACATTGAAGGATCCAAACCAGAAATCCTCTCGAAATCAGCAAAAACAATATCAGCAGTGTCCAGGTTGAAACCTGTATGGAAGGACAATAACATCTCCATGAAACTGAAGGTCAGACTCATACGTGCAACGGGATATTCCATCTTCCTGTATGCATGCCAGACATGGACTCTTAAAGCGGATTTGAAAAGACAAATCCAAGCCATGGAAATGAGCTGCTATCGAAAGAAACTGAACATTGACACACTGATCATATTCCTTATGAACATATGCGCCAAGCGATCAAGCTACTCACTTGCCCATGTGAAGATCCGCTGACATCAATTTAGAAAAGAAAACTTCTTTTGTATGACTATGTAACAAGATCCATTGACCTTACTGAATCAGTCCTCCATGGAATTGTTGAAAAAAACACGGAAACGTAAGGGAAGAGAGAAAAGGACAAAACAAAATAAACGCAAAAACAAATGAACTGACTCCATTACGGAATGGACAGAAAAATAATTTCCATAGACTCCGGCTTTGGCACACAACCGACAGAACTAAAGGAATCTGGTAAACAGTACCTTAGTGTGGCGCTACAGTGAATCTTCACGTATTTAAGGGAAAAGAAGGAGAAACAGAAGAGGAGACACACGAAAGGTTTCAGGCACTGACGGGTCTATCAGCACTACTGTTGACACGAGAGATTCGAAAACTGTGTACCTTAATCCATCAGGTGGTGGTAGCCAGGCTGGATAGAACCCACACCCATCGATTGCAATTCCGGAGTCTAACCCATTTATCTATCACACCCGTCAGAAGGTAACGATTTGTGTGTGTGTGTTGTGTGTGTGTGTGTGTGTGTGTGTGTGTGTGTGTGTGTGTGTGTGTGTGTGTGTGTGTGTGTGTTGTGTGTGTGTGTGTGTGTTTCGTTAGTTATTTCTTTTAACGTCTTTTCACATATGTGCTTTTAGACGAAGTGTGTGTGTGTGTGTGTGTGTGTGTGTGTGCTGTTTGTACGTGTGTGTGTGTAGTGTGTGTGTGTGTGTATGTGTGTGTGTGTGTGTGTGTGTGTGTGTGTGTGTGTGTGTGTGTGTATGTGTGTGTGTGTGTTCGTTAGTTATTTCTTTTAACGTCTTTTCACATATGTCCATTTAGACGAAGTGTGTGTGTGTGTGTGTGTGTGTGTGTGTGTGTGTGTGTGTGTGTGTGTGTGTGTGTGTGTGTGTGTGTGTGTGTGTGTGTGTGTGTTTGTACGTGTTTGTGTGTGTGTGAGTGTGAGTGTGTGAATGATGTGTTTGCGTGTATGTTTGTGTGTGGTGCGTTGCGTGTGCATGTGTTTGTGAGTGTGTTGCGTGTACGTGCGTGTTTGCGTGTGTGTGTGTGCGTTTGTGTGTGTGTGTGTGTACGTGTGTGTGTACGTGTGTGTGTGCATGTGTGTGTATGTGTGTGTGTGTGTGATGTGTATGAGTGTGTCTGTTTATGTGTATGTATCCGTGTGTATGTGTGTGTGTGAATGTGTGTATTCAAATGATGCTACATGGTCTTCCATGCACGCCGCCACTTTCTCTTTCATAGTGGGGACAAGTTATACGCCCTGCTATTACACAATTCAGCTGCTTGAAGTAGAAAACAAATCGCTCCAGCCGTGTTCAATATCTTCAAAGATCTTTTGGATTTAAAGATTCCATCATTTTCTAGCAGGAAAACAGAGAGAAAGAAAGAAAGAAAATAGAAAAAAGAAAGAAAAGAAGAAAGGAAGGAAGGAAGAAAAAAAAGAAAGGAAAAGGAAAGAATGAAAAGAAGAAAGGAAGGAAAGAAGGAGAAAAAAGAAAGAAAAAAGAAAATGAAAGAAAAAAAAGGAAAAAACCCCCACTAAAGAATAGGAAAGAAAGAAAGAGAGAAAGAAAGAAAAAAATAAATCAGTAAGTAAGAAGAAACCAGAAACAGATAAAAGCGGCTTTAGATATAATTCAGATTGATCGCTTCAAGAAGAAGACAGACAGGGTAGGGATTGCGTGAGAAACAAGCAGGAAAAACTAAAGAAAAAGTGAATTTCGAAAAGAAAGCAAGAAATCGAAAGAAGTGTGAGGGAAAGTGAGAGAAGGTGCAGTCACTCAGAAGTCGAGTACGAAGAGGAAAATTACAGCAGCTGAAAGAAAATGGAGGCAATGGCCAAAAGATTTAAGCCTGACATTGTTACGGTGAGTGGTTGTATGTAGTAGACAGACAAGTTGTAATAGCGCCCTGCAGGAAGCAAGAGGTCTTTCAGATGCACGCTTCCAGACGCTGG
>CM060306.1:55327235-55342235 GCA_030674185.1 Monoplex corrugatus | reverse complement strand
ACTAATGTCCCCTACTTACAGCTGTTATGGCCCTGTCAAGGAGCCAGATCAGATCAAGTCAGAGATCCCCCCCCCCACACACACGCACACTCCCCTGAAAGGAGACCACCACCACGGCCCTACAACGACCGCCTCCATAAACCACGGACATCAAAAACACCAGCTTGAAACCACCTCAGGCGTGGCAGCAACAAAGGAAACCGAAAGAGAGGTTACCATGAAATCAGGGCATGAAATAATGGCCACAGAATTTGGGGCAGTTTTCACGATACTATAATAACTGATGATTTGCTGATAATTGGATGATGATCCTGCTAGCGTTTCAATTGCGTGACAGAACTGTGTTCCGCGCTTATTATCATAATATATCATGGCTTTATGCAGGCACAAGTGATGCAGATATCTGCAATGTTGGTTAGGAAAGGTAAGCAACACTCTGAAATGACGCAACCATAAGGAGGATGAGATCCGACTGTGTAGTCACAGTCTTCCCTATGAGCCCTTACCACACTTACCTCTTATTAGGAGCTAAAGCAGAAAAACCCTTACAATGAATCCTACGAAAGGTTGCCTGGTACTTGAAGCTCCGAATGTGGATGAGCCATATAAACTTTCTGTGACTGATCAAAAACGCAGTATGTGTTCTCTAGGTATAAAACTAGGGCAAACCGTTTTCATGAATGAGAGCTGAATATTCACTTTGCAAGTCGCTAAATATTTACGAATTTTGCAAACTTCAAAATAGGTTGTCAATTTGTCGAATGAACGGAAGAATTAAGCTTTTTAAAGCATTTTCATTGTTAAAATCCATCAAAATGAGTAGGAGAAAATGCCAAACATATAAATTTAACTGAGTTTTTTGTACATGTGAAATAAACTCTTAGAAGTAACTGGAAAATTGACTATTGCTACTATTACTACTGCTGCTGCTGCACCTGCTGTTGTTGTTGTTATATTGCTGCTACTGCTGTTGCTGCTACTAGTACTGTAACGTCTACTACTTCTACTATTTCTGATGATGATCATCATGATGATGATGATGGTGGCTCCATCTAATTAGAAAATGGATACGCCTGGTTAAGGATCAGCTGCATGTGAAACAGCGTCAGTTGTCAATGAACTTGCCGATTCTTGAGTGGCATCCGTGGCATAGTTGATGCGTATGAAGGCTGATGACTGTGGCTGGCTGGTCGCTGCTGCAGCTTTTCTTCTCCATCTTATTTATAATCACAACCGAGTTTGTTTCTCCCCTGCAATGGCGATGCCAGCACATACAGCATGTCGACAGACACAGTGATTTGTAGATCGTTTCCTAAGTACCTACGCTGATAACAGCTAACTTCAGGTCAAGTTTGTAAGTACCCTACAACGCAGCAATATGCGCGCTCTGGGCCGAGATCCTGCAGCAAGCTCTCTGTACAGGGTATCTTTTGGGATACGACCATCTCTATGCCGCGGACGTGGCCAAGCCAGCGCAGTCGTCGTTGAGTAAAGAGGTCATGTATGCATGGTATGCTGGCCTAGTACAAGATGTCTTTGTTTGGCACACCGTCCTTCCTGGAAATCCCAAAGATCCGATGCGAGCACCTTAGGTGTAAGCTCTTGAAGCGATGTTCTTGGCGCATATCCAGCTCTTGTTGTCGATGAGAAGGGTACTCAGTATGCAATCTTGTACACTGCTTTCTTTGTGGCTGTGTGAGTTTGATATTCTTCCACACTCTCTTGGATTGCTTGGCCATGGCAGCGGTAGCTTTTTCTATCCGTACAAAGAGCTCTGGATCGTGGATCTTCAGACTGATGATGAGGTCAAACTCTTGGCAAACGCCCAAGGGAGTTCACTAACTTCTGGAGGCCAGACTGTGCATGAAAGGTGGCATCAATCAACACAGAGTATCTCATGGATTAGGACCTGACGCCCTTTGGTCTTTGCTTTGATGCGCGCCAGGTTGAAGAATTTGCCGTTGGCTGCAGTATATAGGTACACTTCATTATCAGATGCTCTGAAAGCGTATGACAGTACGAGAGAGAAGAAGCTCGCAAAGAGTGTCGGGCCGAAAACGCAGCCGTGTTTCACTCCACTTTGAATTGGGAATGGTTCCGAGTATGATCGATCAAACTACACTGTCTCCTGCATGCCGTCAGCAGCTTCGGTGGGCATCCGATCTTTTCCAGGAGTGCAAAGGGGTCTTTTCTGCTAGCCCTGTCAAAAGCTTTGATCAGGTCGACGACTGTTTTCCTGTAGCTGTCTGAGTGAAAAAGCCATGTGCATGTGGCATATCAATAACGGGTATCTCTGGCCTGAAGCCGCAATGAGACTCGGGGTAGACGTGATCTGCTAGCGTTTGAAGTCTATTCAGAGCCACCCGGGCAAAGGCCTTACCGATGGTGTAATTTGGCGTACTATTATTCATCACATCATCATTGTCATCGTGTGTGTGTGTGTGTGTGTGTGTGTGTGTGTGTGTGTGTGTGTGTGTGTGTGTGTGCGTCTGTGTGTGCGTGCGTGAATGCTTGCGTGTGTGCATGTGTGTGTGTGTGTGTGTGTGTGTGTGTGTGTGTGTGTGTGTGTGTGTGTGTGTTGTGTGTGTGTGTGTGTGTGTGTATGTGTGTGACTGTGGTGGGAGATATTCTTTTCGTTGTGTTTTATACTTAGCTCGCTTATGCAGAGGGATGCTGTAAACTGGCACCTCTGTAGACATCTACTCCAAAAGACCATCAGTCATTATCTAGCGCAGGACGGAAAAACCCCGATGTAATCCAAGACAGGAACAGAGGACTTCTGACGTGCTTCCTTTTGTTTTGTTTTCTGACGTGTTTCCTTTTGTTTTGTTTTCTGACGTGTTTCCTTTTGTTTTGTTTTCTGACGTGTTTCCTTTTGTTTTGTTTTCTGACGTGTTTCCTTTTGTTTTGTTTTCTGACGTGTTTCCTTTTGTTTTGTTTTCTGACGTGTTTCCTTTTGTTTTGTTTTCTGACGTGCTTCCTTTTGTTTTGTTTTCTGACGTGTTTTCTTTTGTTTTCTGACGTGCTTCCTTTTGTTTTGTTTTCTGACGTGTTTCCTTTTGTTTTGTTTTCTGACGTGTTTCCTTTTGTTTTGTTTTCTGACGTGTTTCCTTTTGTTTTGTTTTCTGACGTGTTTCCTTTTGTTTTCTGACGTGTTTCCTTTTGTTTTGTTTTCTGACGTGTTTCCTTTTGTTTTGTTTTCGGACGTGTTTCCTTTTGTTTTGTTTTCTGACGTGCTTCCTTTTGTTTTGTTTTCTGACGTGTTTCCTTTTGTTTTGTTTTCTGACGTGCTTCCTTTTGTTTTGTTTTCGGACGTGTTTCCTTTTGTTTTGTTTTCTGACGTGCTTCCTTTTGTTTTGTTTTCGGACGTGTTTCCTTTTGTTTTGTTTTCGACGTGTTTCCTTTTGTTTTGTTTTCGACGTGTTTCCGTTTTGTTTTCTGACGTGCTTCTTTGTTTTGTTTTCTGACGTGTTTCCTTTTGTTTTGTTTTCTGACGTGTTTCCTTTTGTTTTGTTTTCTGACGTGTTTCCTTTTGTTTTGTTTTCTGACGTGTTTCCTTTTGTTTTGTTTCTGACGTGTTTCCTTTTGTTTTGTTTTCTGTTCTGTGTTTTTCCTTTTGTTTTGTTTCTGACGTTTGGTTTTCCTTTTGTTTTGTTTTCTGACGTGTTTCCTTTTGTTTTTCTGACGTGTTTCCTTTTGTTTTGTTTTCTGACGTGTTTCCTTTTGTTTTGTTTTCTGACGTGTTTCCTTTTTTGTTTTCTGAGTTTTTTTTTTGTTTTCTGACGTGTTTCCTTTTGTTTTGTTTCTGACGTGTTTCCTTTTGTTTTGTTTTCTGACGTGTTTCCTTTTGTTTTGTTTTCTGACGTGTTTCCTTTTGTTTTGTTTTCTGACGTGTTTCCTTTTGTTTTGTTTTCGGACGTGTTTCCTTTTGTTTTGTTTTCTGACGTGTTTCCTTTTGTTTTCTGACGTGTTTCCTTTTGTTTTGTTTTCTGCGTGTTTTCCTTTTGTTTTTCTGACGTGTTTCCTTTTGTTTTGTTTTCTGACGTGTTCCTTTTGTTTTGTTTTCTGACGTGTTTCCTTTTGTTTTGTTTTCTGACGTGTTTCCTTTTGTTTTGTTTTCTGCGTGTTTTGTTTGTCTCTTTCCTTTTGTTTTGTTTTCTGGCTGTTTCTTTTTTTGTTTTGACTGTTTCCTTTGTTTTTTCTGACGTGTTTTCCTTTTGTTTTGTTTTCTGACGTGTTTCCTTTTGTTTTTCTGACGTGTTTCCTTTTGTTTTCTGACGTGTTTCCTTTTGTTTTGTTTTTTTGACGTGTTTCCTTTTGTTTTGTTTTCTGACGTGTTCTTTGTGTTTCTGACATGTTTCCTTTGTTTTGTTTTCTGACATGTTCCTTTTGTTGTTTCTGACGTTCCTTTTGTTTTGTTTTCTGACGTGTTTCCTTTTGTTTTGTTTTCTGACGTGTTTCCTTTTGTTTTGTTTTCTGACGTGTTTCCTTTTGTTTTCTGACGTGTTTCCTTTTGTTTTGTTTTCTGACGTGTTTCCTTTTGTTTTCTGACGTGTTTCCTTTTGTTTTCTGACGTGTTTCCTTTTGTTTTCTGACGTGTTTCCTTTTGTTTTCTGACGTGTTTCCTTTTGTTTTGTTTTCTGACGTGTTTCCTTTTGTTTTGTTTTCTGACGTGTTTCCTTTTGTTTTCTGACGTGTTTCCTTTTGTTTTCTGACGTGTTTCCTTTTTTGTTTTCTGACGTGTTTCCTTTTTTGTTTTCTGACTGTTTCCTTTTGTTTTCTGACTTGTTTCCTTTTGTTTTCTGACGTGTTTCCTTTTGTTTTCTGACTTGTTTCCTTTTGTTTTCTGACGTGTTTCCTTTTGTTTTCTGACGTGTTTCCTTTTGTTTTCTGACGTGTTTCCTTTTGTTTTCTGACGTGTTTCCTTTTGTGTTTTTTCTGACGTGTTTCCTTTTGTTTTGTTTTCGGACGTGTTTCCTTTTGTTTTCTGACGTGTTTCCTTTTGTTTTCCTTTCTGGCGTGTTTCCTTTTGTTTTGTTTTCTGACGTGTTTCCTTTTGTTTTGTTTTCGGACGTGTTTCCTTTTGTTTTCTGACGTGTTTCCTTTTGTTTTGTTTTCTGACCTGTTTCCTTTTGTTTTGTTTTCTGGTTTTCTTTTGTTTGTGTTTCCTTTTGTTTTCTGACGTGTTTCCTTTTTTGTTTTTGTTTTCTTTTGTTTGACGTGTTTCCTTTTGTTTTCTGACTTGTTTCCTTTTGTTTTCTGACGTGTTTCCTTTTGTTTTCTGACGTGTTTCCTTTTGTTTTGTTTTCTGACGTGTTTTGTTTTGTTTTGAGGCTGGTGTGTCCCTAGGACATGCTCCCCTTTTCATAGGTTGCGTGTTAAATCCTACGATAAGATGGAATCCATCCAGTCTTCAGTCCCTGTTTTTCAAATCTCCTTTTTTTCATGAAAATGGGAGATTGTTTCACACTGACATGATGAGTGTGTGTGTTTGGTGTGTGTATGTGATATGTGTGTGTCTCTATGTATGTGTGTTTGTGTGTGTGTATGTGTGTGTACGTGTGTGCTCTGTGTGTGTACTGTGTGTATGTTTGTTTGTTTGTTTGTGGTTTGTGTGTGTGTGGTGAGTGTGTATGTGCTTGTGTGTATGTATGTGCATGTGTGTGCCTGTGTGTGTGTGTGTTGTGTGTGTGTGTGTGTGTATGTTTTTTATGTGTGTGTGCACGTCACTCAGAGTGTCTGTAACAAACATCTGTTAAGAATATTGTCACGGCCGTTTATGGATGGATCTCAACTAGGTTTGGGTCAAATGTGCAGAGTGTTAAGGAGTCGCGAATGCATACGTTTTGAGGACTAGACATCAAGGTCAAGTTCACATGGAACAAAAATGTCGATAATCAGCACTTCTTGATTAAAATGTATGAATAGTGGTTTCTTGATTATTTCTTAAACAGCATATTGTAACAGTCTACCATGGCCCTCAATGCACGCGAACTTTTATTTCAACTGAACAACTTAAAGGTTATGGTGGCCTTGAGAATTATAAAAGAAAATCGGATTTCCTTTCAAAATTGTTGTATAAAAATGTAGTATTTGACAATGCTTGACCATTTCGTTCCATTTCCTGTAGCTTTTCTCTACTAATGTCTTTCAAGCGCCTTTCCCATTTAATGCACTTTTTTGTTATTATTACTTCGTTGTTTGTTTGCTTGTTTGTTTGTTTGGCTTCTCATTTTGAAACGATACAGAAACTCGAGATTCTCTCTTTCTCTCTCTCTCTCTCTCTCTCTCTCTCTCTCTCTCTCTCTCTCTCTCTCTCTCTTCTCTCTCTCTCTCTCAATCTATCTATCTATCTATCTGTCTGTCTGTCTGTCTGTTCTGTTCTGTTTCTGTCTCTGTTCTGTTCTGTCTGTCTGTCTGTCTGTCTGTCTCTCCTCTCCCTTTCTCTATCCCTCTCTCTCCCTCTCTCTCCCCGCCTCCATCTCCGTCGGGTCTCAATAGCTCAACCGCTTGAGTATCAGGATCACATGCCAATGTTTTGGGGGTTGTGAGCTCAAATACGGGTGTGCGTACATTAACTGGCCTTCTCTTGCCAGTTTTAACGTATTGTTGTTCTGGTGGTTTCAGCGTAGAATATGATAGAACCCCAACCCCTCCTTCATTCCCTGAGCCATCTCACCTGGGGTGTGTGCTATCGTAAAAATTGATCCAAAATCTCTCTCTCTCTCTCTCTCTCTCTCTCTCTCTCTCTCTCTCTCTCTCTCTCACTCTGTGTCTCTGTCTCTGTCTCTGTCTCTCTCTCTCTCTGTCTCCCTTTCTTTCCTATCTCTGTCTGTCTATCTGTTTGACTGTCTGTCTCTGTCTCTCTCTCTTCCTCTCTCTCTCTCTCTCTCTCCTCGCTCTATTTCTCTTTCCCCCTCTCTCTCTCTCACTCTCTCGTCCTCTCTACCCCACTCTCTTTCTCCTCTCTTCTTCTTCTCTCTCTCTCCTCTCCTGTATTTCTCTCTCCTCCCCTGGTCTCTTATCTCTCTCTCTCTTTTCTCTCTCTCTCTCTCTCTCTCTCTCTCTCGCTTTCTCTCTCTCTTTCTCCCCCTTTGCACTAAACGTCGTGCACTGATGTCCTAAAGTAATTCTATGCCAAACACTAATGGCTTAATCAACGTTGTGTTTCATCTCCTAGAAAACAAGGTAATTACCGATACCTGCATCGGCTAAATGTACCCGTGTGCCATCGTTATGCTAACGGTTCCAGCAAACGACGGTCAGTAGAAAAAGGTTGCTTTGGGTTCACTGTTTCAGCAGGAACAGGAAGAGGGAAAAACAGAAGAAACAGCATCATCAGAAGCAATAATAGCCGCAACAGCAACGGCAGTATTACCAGTAGCAGCATCTGCAGCAATAGACGTAGTAGCAGCAGGAGAAGTAGAAATAATAGTAGCAGCTACAGCAACAGCAACAGCAGCAGTAGTAATAGTAATAGTGGCATCACCAGCAACAACATGACATAATCGTAACAACAGCAGTCTCTAGCAGTAGAGGGAGTAGAATAAGAAAATGATGATGACCGTGTCCTTGGACCATGTATCGAAACCTTCCCCGCCCATTAGCAATATTTGCAGACCATATTTTCTAGTTAGCGTGACATACGATTGTTTCATGTCTGCTTGTTTGTCTGGTGAAATCTCTTCGAATAAACCAAACATTTCTGAAGGGAGTGGCTGTAATTGTAACGTACGGAAAGTCATGACAGCCCGTGAGCCACCATTAGCCCCCTTCGTACCCTCCCTCCCGAGGGATTTTATGGGATATGCATCTCTGTAAAGCCTGACATCAAGCTACTGGATGCAAGTTGTTTGCCATTCATCTTTGCAAGTTATCTATCGTCAAAAATCTGAATCGCGCACATACCGATTACAGAAACCAACAGATGTACGTTACTCATCTATATTTGGAGGACGTGTTACAGTTTGTGATATGTTTTTATATACAAATTAGGAACAGAAATGATCATTGTCAATGCAAGATCTGTGCACTGGACTGTGGGTGGGAGGAAACGGTAAAAGAGAGGGAAGGTCAACTGAACGAGTTAATTTGGCTTGTTCACAAATATGAAGCCACACTGAGTTTAACCAATGCCAATAATTAAAAAGCACTTTAAACGTTTATTCAAAGGTGATACTTTTTTGTTGGTGTCATTTTCACAATTAATTTTATTATATATCTTGTACACAAATTCAGGACAGCTCCTTGAGGTGTTGAGTGTGTTTGAAATGTTTACAGCCAGGATATGGCTGTGCACATTCGGCTGGGCCTTAAACATTAATGATGATGATGTTTATCTGTCCTCCTGACCTCCTCTAAAGTCCCATTTGTGATCAACCAGCCATGAGAATATGGTGGCAGAAGGCTTTGTCTATTTGATTCCAAATGATAATTTGCTTACCTTATCTGCATCCCTAATTAATCTCTACATGGAGAGAAAAGGCTCACATCAATTCCATTATAACGTAGCTTACAGAGGTTCTGTGTGGAGGAGCTTCCGTACAGAAGACAGGTAAACGTCTCCAGTCCATCACGAACAGATTCAGGAAGTTCATGAAAGATTCCAACTGAACAAAGTCTTCCGGAACTCAGGATGCTGCTTCAAAATCATCACTGGAGCTTTATCACGTCCTGACGAATGCACTAGTAATGTAACAGCGACTATAATCATGAGCAGCGAAAAGCATTGAACTCATTTCGTTTCCAACATCAGTAAATATGCCTTTCACGTCAATGACCCTCCTTTTGTTAGCCATTTCAGTATCAAAAAACAAACAAACAAACAAACAAACAAAAAACAAAAACAAACGCAGGTGATTGTGCGCAAACGTCAACAGAAGAACAAAGACGTCATTGTCTATAGAACTCACTGTGGTGATATATTCGTCTATTTTTACAGAAGCTTTATGGAAATTTCGAAGAACGATCCTAGTGTCTGCTTTCTTCTGTGCATTTTGATGTTCAACAGAAGATTCTGATAGGATGTTTTGGCCATTATCACCTTGGTGGCACACACATTTTTTTTTTTTTTATCATAGACAATGGGTATTTTTCTGCCAAGCAGTTTTGGTGCGTACTTATCCTTCTGCTAATCATATAGGAGACATTTAGTGAAGTTCTTTTGTTTTGGTCATTAGAAAGCGTTTTCTACCTCTACTTTCGTAGACGGTCCTTTGACCAAGTGATTTGTAAAGGAGCGTCTCCTCACCCTCTCACCACTCTTTGCTGAGAACAAATGGCAGGAATCAGCGGTGAGGTCAGCTCGTGCATCCATTGGAAGCTGACCAAAAGCGGCATCAACAAGTTCTCCATATGTGATCGGAAGGGCCACGTAAATATGAAACAAAGCATTACCATATGTGTTGTTTATTTTCATCTGCTCTGAGCGTTATCTGCTGGTCACCTTTAAGCAGGAAGAGAGATTTTGCGTGGTCAGTTTTCAAAGGGATTCTATCAGCTATTGAGGATGCTCAAGGAACTGGGCCCAGAGGACACCTGAAAAATCTCCCTATGCTGATCTCTTAAATTACTACCAAAACAACAAACTGAGCAAAACCCTTTCTATCTGCTTTACATGCCTCGGTTTTCTTCGACTGGCTGGTCACAGTCACTGATCTGACAGCCCTGGAGAAAGTAAATCAGATTTAGTTCCAACAGTGGTGCGTTGAGACTTAAGGATTTGTCAATCAGTTGTCCTTCCCAAGTTTGCCTGTACTGAAAGTAAATACAACAAAAACTACGACTACGAAAATATACAAAATCTACTACATTAGTACAAGAAAAGTAAAACCACAAAAATACATGAAAATTATCACTACTACTACTACTACTACTACTACTACTACAACTACTACTACCACATATTACTACCATTACCACTACAACTACTACTACTGCTGCTACTGCTGCTGCTGTTGCTTCTGCTACTGCTACTACTGCTGCTGCTGCTACTACTACTACTGCTACTACTACTACTACTACTACTACTACTACTACTATTACTAACAGTTCCACCCACTCACCACCATTGGATATTACTATTGTTGCCTCAACCATTGATATTACTGCAGCTGTTGCTATCACTACTACGATACTTACTACAACTACTTAATGAATATACTATCACTACTACTGCCACAAAAGCTACTCCTACTACTGGTGCTACAAAAATATTTGTTTCTTTCACTGCCGTTGGTGCCATTGTCATGTAGACAGCAACGAAAGCATAACACGAAAAACAAAGAACAAACGGTAAAATAATAAAAATCCAGTGCCAGGTCCGACACGGGTAACATTTCTCATTTGACGCTCAAATATAATATAACCTAACCTAACCTAATTTCAAGTTCTAGTTCATATTGCGTATAGCACAGCCAACTACTAGAGCCATATCAGGGCTAACACCACGTCAAAAACGACAACCCGGTTAAGATAAAAGACAACAGTTAAAAATCATGCTCACCGTTGATAACCTGACCTAGCCTAACCTATCCTAACCTAGCCTAACTTAACCTAATCTAGCCTAACCTAACCTAACCTAACCTAACCGAACCTAACCTAACCTAACCTAATCTAACCTAATCTAACCCAACCTGATCTAACCTAACCTAAACTGACCTAACTTAAACTAACCTAACCTAACCTAACCTAACCTGACCTAACCTACCAAAGCCTAACCTAACCTAACCTAGCATAGCATAGCATAAAACAGCATAGTACAGCTCAACACAGCAAGACAACAAAACACAACACACAGCACAACACACAAGCACAGCACAGTACAGCACAGCACAGCACACAACAAAACACAACACCAACACCAACACCATCACCAACCACAACCACAACCACAACCAACAACTACAACCACAACCACAACCACAACCACAACCACAACCACAAGCACCAACACAAAACAACACAAGGATAAAAGAAAGAAGAAAAAAACGAAATGGCCGGCAGGCCACAAAACACGAACAGAACTAATGAGGTAAACGTGATTGTCAACACGACGTTCCCAGTCACTTATCTGCCCGCTAACGAGATTGTTGGTTCGGCTGAAAGCTCATTTCCAGTCTATGGCATCTTGTCTTGGCCATCTATCGATCTCTCAGCTTGTCCAATAAGCGGTCAAGAGGTCCACACAAATCGAATATTTCATGCTTCTGTGAGGTCTCGTAATATTGTGCTGTATCATGTAGTGCAGCCGTTTTTATAACATGAATGATATTGCATAGACTTTTTTCTTTGCAGTTTCCAAAGTAAATGGAGTCGTATGTCTTTCCCATATAGTTTCAAGCTTTTAACTCAAATCAGTCAAGACTGATTTAGTAAGATAGATGTTGATTTGTTGTTTTGTATCATTGATTTTGATGTGTATGTTATGTTATTTCTAGTCCATAATTCAATCCAGTTCAGTCAGACCATATTTTCACAAATAATACCCTTTCTGTGGTGAGCTTCGAATTCATTCAGAACGATTCAGACTACTGTTCCATCCATTAAGTCTGCCCTGGCAACATTGAAATCCGGTCACATAATTACGATGGTATCATATTTCAATCGCATTGTTGTTTTGGATTTTGTATTTGTTGTCTTTTTATCTGTAGTATTTTTAGTCTATTCAGACTGGTTCAGGGCACAGATCTTCCAGTTTGATTCGTGTTTATTATATTTCAGATATTGAACAAAATGTAAATCACTCTTCCTAGCTATCACGAGAAAGCCTTTTCTTTTACGTTTCCTTCATTAAATTAAGCAGATTGAAAACAAAATGTGAAAATCAACATGACTGTGTTCGATGACAAGTTTTAATCCATCTTTGTCGTGTTTTTTTTTTCTTTCTATCCCTCTATCTGTCTTTCTTTCTTCTTTCTTTCTTTACTTCTTTCGTTTCTTCTACCGTTGTGTCCACTTTATCACTAAGCTTTAGGGAAAAAAGAATCATTGTGCCATCATGCTGCCCCTCTGTATAACGAGAACCCAAACTGAAATGTCTACATTTTTCTTCCTTTATTTTCCAAAGTGTGGTTTTATGTTTTCTGAATACCACGAAGCAGACTCGTTAATTGGACAAAGCCTGCCATAAGCTCTTCTACAATTTGTATCTCTGAATGCTTCTTTGCAGCTTACAAATTGAATGTCTGGAAGCATAATTGAACGTTGGAAGCGTGCCACAACCATTTAACGTGTGGATGTGAAGTGGATGCATTTATGCCGACATACAAGCAATTTAAGATGGTGCATTCCAGACTGTGGTTGGCTTAGCCGTTTTGATCAGAATTCTGGTTCTCTGTTCGCTGTGTCCATATGATTTATTCCTTACATTTCTGTTTTGTCCTCACTATGATGAAACACGTTGTCCTTTGTTGTTGGAAAAGAGCTAGAGCTCTTGAATGACAGCAAAACGTAAGTATATTTTCGACGATGATTATCTTCAACCATTGCAATCTGTCGGCATAATAATGATCTTCCTCTGGAAACAAAACGTTTCTTTCACAGTTTGATAATTAAAAACATTCCCCATACTAACAAATATTTACGGTTTTATTTTGTGACAGACTGATCAATGCCATTATCCACTTAGCATGTACAGTAATATGGTTGTCACCTAACGTAAACATCATCTTCTTTGATTTTTGCCCTACGTTTTACAGTAAACCTCATGATCAGTCTAGATTCCAAAATCTGCTCGAAGAATTTCTATCAAGCTCAAAAGGTCTATATACGTGCCACAAAAATACGCCAGTCTTGACGTAGAGACTCCTCAAGATACTATCGTTCTGTGTGCAATCATTTAAAAATAAAAGGTAAAGAACCTAACGTTTAGTAACTATTCGTTTATTGGTAAGTAGACGGATAATCAAATCAGGATACTTGTCACCTCACAATCATTATAAAGAGAGTATGAACTTATCTTAATTTCGCCAGTCGGGACTGTGAAAATGTCTGATGAACTAAGAAAATTCCATTTTAATCTAAATATTTCAAACGAAATCATGAACAATATATTTCCCACATCACAAAAAGATAATAACAAATGTTTGTAATATATCTATGATAAAAATAATATGCAAGCTTGGAATATATTTTCTTAAGTAAACGAAACATACGGTAATTATTTTTTAGGTAACAAAGGATATACAAACTGAATTTCTTCACTTGTATATCTCTCTGTAACTCTCTGCACACAAGTTCATACACTTTCACACACACATTACAGTCGTTCTTCAAAGTTATATCGACCATCTGCCAAAAGCTTGTGATGATAGCAATATTAGCTATTAACTACAGCGTGACAGGGATGATTGGACGTTTAAAGCCAGGGCCACGTTACAGATCCACTCGTACATCCCTTGACATAAAAAAGGCGAGATGGATTTGTGATGTTCCCTAACTACGGCAGACATTTTCAGAGGATCCGGAGGATCAGTGGCAGAATCTGTTACATGGCAACAACGACATCAAAGACAGCCTGCTCCGCTTTTCACTATAATACACCGTCTTTGATGTTTCTTCACTGCAAAAAGACAGCAGATTTGCATTTGATTAAGCACAGATTGCTTACAACTGTTAGCGATGCCACTTTCCGAGGACAAAATCTTGAACCCAACAATCATTTAAACAATCATTTAATTAAAAACAGTCTTTGGTTTTGTTTGTTTGTTTGTTTGTTTGTTTTTGAACATTAATGAAAATACAGATTTTGGCATACTCTTTTTTGATGCACGTAAGCCTAAAAGACAAGCACAGTCTTAAGGCAAGTACACAAAACGTGAGAAAAAAATCTAGACTGGAAAGTCACGATAAGAGCAAGAGAAACAACACACAAGACAAGACAAAGCAAACGTGTTGGGAAAGTGATGATAAGGACAAGAGAAACAACACACAAGACAAAGGGAACGTATTGGAAAAGTAATGATAAAGGCAAGAGAAAAAAAACTAGAAGATAAGGCAAACGTAATGGAAAGTGATTATAATGACAAGAGAAACAACACACAAGACAAAGCAAACGTATTGGAAAAATGATTATAAAGGCGAGAGAAACAGCACTCAAGACAAAACAAACGTATTGGAAAGTGATGATAAGGGCAAGAGGAAAAAAAAAACAACTAGAAGACAAGGTAAACGTATGAGAAAGTGATTATATTGACAAGAGAAACAGCACTCAAGACAAAACAAACGTATTGGAAAGTGATGATAAGGGCAAGAGGAAAAAAAAACAACAACTAGAAGACAAGGTAAACGTATGAGAAAGTGATTATATTGACAAGAGAAACAGCACTCAAGACAAAGCAAACGTATTGGAAAGTAATGATAAGGGCAAGAGAAACAAACTACAAGACAACGTATTAGAAAGTGATCATAAAGGCAAGAGAAACAACACACAAGACAAAAAAAGGTATTGGAAATTGATGATGAGAGCGAGAGAAACAACACACAAGACAAAGATAACGTATTGGAAATTGATGATGAGAGCGAGAGAAACAACACACAAGACAAAGATAACGTATTGGAAAGTGATGATAAGAGTGAGAGAAACAACACACAAGACAAAGATAACGTATTGGAAAGTGATGATAAGAGCGAGAGAAACAACACACAAGACAAAGATAACGTATTGGAAAGTGATGATAAGAGCGAGAGAAACAACACATAAGACAAAGCAAACGTTTAAAGGAATAGGTTTTGCAACACGCAGAAAAGGACAGTCATCCTAAATCAAACAAACATCATATTACTGGTCATCAGTACACTTATCAACAAGAAAATAATGGTTCTGTGTTTACAAAGGTCAAGCCAAAATCGAGTCTTCGTACCAGTTCAACATAAGCATCGACTGAGCAAGTGAAACTGTTCTGATTCGTTTTGTTCTTATAAAGCGGGCACAGTTCCTATTTCGTGACTGAATTGATAGTTCCTATTTCTCGATTGGACTGATAGTTCCTACGTCGTGAC
>CM060306.1:55299735-55322235 GCA_030674185.1 Monoplex corrugatus | reverse complement strand
ACTTCGAGAGTCGTGCTCGGACAGGTTTTGCCATTCTAGCCGATATCTTTTAGTAGTGTGTAACGATTAGTGCTACTGGATCTCCTCCAAGTATCTGACAGTGGTTGTGGAAAGATGTTGCACACACATACAAAAGGTTGCAAGGATTTGCTGAGTGAGAGATTCCATCGCCTGATGTCATGCAGCAAGGCTTTTGACTCTTCTAGCAAGCCCAAAGATTTACCTCTCTTTAAAAACAAAACTGACCCACAAATTTGACATTTTTTGTAACAGAAATGTACACTCTCCGTAGTTCGTATCAGTAGTTGCGTCCCGCATGGACACAGATTCTGCATTACTGTCCTTGTACGTGACAGTGACACAGAGCAGATCAAAACCCTAGAGCCCTTCTCTCCTTCCTGTTGCGATGTTTGTTATCTGAGCAAGCGCACGTACACACACACACACACACACACACACACACACACACACACACACACACACACACACACACACACACACACACATACATACATACATACATACGCTCGTCTAATATCACTCATAGTGAAAAGACGTTAAATCAAAGAACGAACGAACATACATACGTACACACACACACGCATACAGATGTATAGATCGAAAGACAGACAGACACAGACAAACAGACAGACAGACAGACAGATAGATAGATAGATAGATAGATAGATAGACAGACAGACAGATAAATAGATAAATAGATAGACAGACAGACAGACAGATAGATAGATAGATAGATAGATAGATAGATAGATAGATAGATAGATAGATAGATAGATAGATAGATAGATAGACAGGTAGACAGAAAAAACAGACAGACAGATAGATAGATAGATAGATAGATAGATAGATAGATAGCGAGATAGATAGATAGAGAGAGAGATGAACAGACCGCTAGATGGATAGACTGACAGATAGACAGACAGATAGATAAATAAACAGATGGATGGATAGATGGATGAACAGATAGATGGATAGATGGACAGATAGACAGACAGACTAAATATATAGATAGATAGATAGATAGATAGATAGATAGGTAGGCAGGTAGGCAGGTAGGCAGGTAGGAAGACAGACAGACAGACAGGGACAGACAGACAGACGGACGGACGGACTTACAGACAGACAGACAGAGACAGATGGACATACAGACAGCTATCTGGATAGACAGACGGATAGATGGATAGACAGAAGGATGGATAGATGGATTAGATACATAGATTAGATACATACATACATACAGACAGACAGACAGACAGACAGACATACATGTGCTTGTGTGTGCTTGTGCGTGGGTGTGTGCATATGTGCATGAGTGCATGTGTGCGTGTGTGTGTGTGTGCGCGCGCGCGCGCCCGTGCGTGTGTGTGTGTGTGCATGTATGTGTGTGTTTACTGTGTTTTAAAACTGACAGGAAAGAACCGGACTCTCTCTCTCTCTCTCCCTCTCTCTCTCTCTCTCATTCTCTCAGTTCCTTCTGTGTCTGGTTGGGTGAATTCACGGCCTGTGGCTTGAATGTCGAACACTAATAAGTTAATCAGCTGAATGCGGAGCACAAATTGATTAATTGACGTTGTGTTTCGTTTGATAGCAAACAAGATAATTACAGGTGCCCACATCAGCTAGAGAATTCTGTGTAATTTCGTTTTAACGAAGGCATAGACAAACAATAGCAGCAAAAATGGGAAGTAACTCCTGTTTTGAGGAAGACGTACAAACAATAACAGCGAAAATGGGAAGTAACTCCTGTTTTGAGGAAGACGTGTACAAACGATGACAGCGAAAAAGGAAGTACTTTCTATTTTAGCAAAGACATGGACAAACAATAGCAGCGAAAACGGGGGTATCTTCTGTTTTAAGAAAGACACGAACAAACAATAACAGCGAAAAACGGAAAGTACCTTATGTTTTAACAAAGAGAAGGACAACCAGTAACAGCAACAAAGGAAGGAGGTATCTTCTGTTTTAATAAATACATGAACAACAAAGAATTACAGCGAAAATACCAATTATTTCAACGGAGACACGAACAAGCAATAACAGCCAAAAAGGAAATACCTTCTGTTTTAACAAAGACATGGACAAACAATAACAGCCAAAAAGGAAATACCTTCTGTTTTAACAAAGACACGAACAAACAATAACAGCCAAAAAGGAACTACTTTCTGTTTTAACAAAGACACGAACAAACAATAACAGCCAAAAAGGAAATCCTTCTGTTTTAACAAAGACATTGACAAACAATAACAGCCAAAAAGGAAATACCTTCTGTTTTAACAAAGACACGAACAAACAATAACAGCCAAAAAGGAACTACTTTCTGTTTTAACAAAGACACGAACAAACAATAACAGCCAAAAAGGAAATCCTTCTGTTTTAACAAAGACATTGACAAACAATAACAGCCAAAAAGGAAATACCTTCTGTTTTAACAAAGACACGAACAAACAATAACAGCCAAAAAGGAACTACTTTCTGTTTTAACAAAGACACGAACAAACAATAACAGCCAAAAAGGAAATACCTTCTGTTTTAACAAAGACATGGACAAACAATAACAGCCAAAAAGGAAATACTTTCTGTTTTAACAAAGACACGAACAAACAATAACAGCCAAAAAGGAAATACTTTCTGTTTTAATAAAGACACGAACAAACAATAACAGCCAAAAAGGAAATACTTTCTGTTTTAACAAAGACATGAACAAACAATAACAGCCAAAAACGAAATACTTTCTGTTTTAACAAAGACACGAACAAACAATAACAGCCAAAAAGGAAATACCTTCTGTTTTAACAAAGACATGAACAAACATAAAGAGCGAAAAAAGAAGAGCATTCTGTTCAGTGCTTCATCGATAGATGGCAAGATCTTAATACGTAGAAGGACATGGTGAGAAAAACGACCAGGAAGAGAAGAAGAATGATGATGAAAGAGACACGATGAAAGTGGTGTATCATTTCATTACCACGGTTAAGAAAACAACAAGACGTGTGGTGTATGCATGCATGTGTGCGCGCGACCGTATATGTGTGCTACTGTACATACGCACACGGGAGTGTGTGTGTGTGTGTGTGTGTGTGTGCGCGCGCGCGCGCGTGTGAGTGTGTGTGTGTGTGTTACATGTGTGTGTGTGTGTGTGTGTGTTGTGTGTGTGTGTGTGTGTGTTTGTGTGTATGTGTGTGTGTGTGTGTGTGTGTGTGTGTGTGTGTGTGTGTGTGTGTGTGTGTGTGTGTGTGTGTGTGTGTGTGTGTGTGTGTTCAGTATATCACGTTACACAATTTATCACGCGTTCGCTTCTGCAAATAGGACACGAAGCTTTTTACCATCAAAAACAACAAGAACAACAGAAGTTTTACCAATCGCTTTGGTGCAATGGTCAGTGAAATGGATTACTAACTGGAAGGTTGCGGATTCGAATCCAATCATTTCAAAATCATGGGATTTTTCGACAATGGACAAAACAAGAATAACTGGGTTTTTTTGTACTGACAATTGTTGTTGTTGTTGTTATTGTTGTTGTTGTTGTTGTTGTTAACTGTTGCAGCTTTGTAAATATGACAAATGATATATAAACACATAAATGCAAACTTGGAATAAAAAAAACACCGCAGCATCTATTTCGAAAACGGGGCTCCCAAAAAGAGGCAATGCCACATGCAATCAAATCAACAAAATGTTACCAGAGCCATTTCTAAAACTAGAAACACAAACCAGAAGCGCTCAAACAGAGGATTTTAGAACACACATTCAACTAACAACAAAATAAGGCTGGCGCAAAGTTTTACGTAAATGGCTTTCAGAAAGTGTACAAAGAAGACAACCACATTACTACCACCTTCATCAACAAGATTGCCAAGCTTAAGGCAAAACGATGAACAAGTGGATTAACCCACGCATGAAAAGGGGAAATGAGCATGTTGACCTTTCTCTGTCAAAACAAAAATATTTGATGCAGGTGCTGCTCATAGGGAGAAGGTGGCGGGATAAAAAAGACTATATTGCCCACCAGAATGCTCTGTCATTCATCTTTGTGGGGTACTCGGTACAATCTCATTTGGGTGAAAAGCTTTTCCTTGAAATGTTGTGATCATATCTGAAATAACCTGACAGTGTTCCTGGACACTGTTGAGGAAGACATAAACGAAAACAACAAAAACAACAACACCAAGTTATTTCCAGTATTATCATTGCTACTGCTACTTCCACCACTACCACCAGTGTTCTCATCATCATCATTACAAGGACGCACTATGTGCCTGCTTGATATATCGACATTCTTTCATGTTGATGGTAAATATAAAAGCGACAACACAAGCTCAAAAACAAACAAACAACAAGATGATCAACAACAACATATCTGGTATTTCAATTTCTATACTACTACTACTACTACTACTACATACTACTACTACTACTACTACTACTACTACTACTACTACTACTACTACTATACTACTATACTACACACCAACAACAACAACCGTTAGATAACATGGATCAGAAAATAATATGCTTTGAATGCTTCACAACAGTCACGTAAAACAAGGACCAAATTCACGTTAAGGAATATGCCGTAATAATGTACATACAACACCAGAAAACAGATAAACGATTAACAAAGTGAAAGAAGTACTATTACTGCTAGAAGTACGACTACTATTACTACAACAACAACAACTACTACTACTACTACTATTAGTAACAATACTACTACAGCTCCAGCACAACGACTACTATCACCACCATTACTACTTCTGCTACTACTATGAAACAAACAAAAAAATAATCCAGGAACAGATCTGACAAAGGAACAGTTTCTCGTGTTACATAAAAAAGAACAGTGACGAAGACAAAAGACTGACGCATGTAACGAGAAACGAACAGAACTAATGAGGTAAATGTGATTGTCAACACGACGGTCCAAGTCACTCATCCTCCAGCTAACGAGATTGTTGGGTCGGCTGAAAGCTCATTTCCAGTCTTTCAGTCTTCTGTCGGCCATCTTTCGATCTCGTAATCCGTGCTGATGGATAAACAAAATTGCATACACCAAATATCTTACGCATTTGTGAGGTTTTGCAGTATTGCGTTGTACCATGAAATGTGACCGTTTTTATCACGCGAATGAACTTTTATATAATTCTTTCTTGCAAATTTTTATGTGATTCTTTCTTGCAAACTGTTATGTAATTCGTTCTTGCAATTTTCCTCAGGGTATTTCTGGGGAATATTTTCATCTACAAGACTCTGAGTGGAGCCATGTGTTGTTTATTTGTTCATTCGTTGTTGTTGTTTTGTTGTTGTTGATGTTGTTTTTTGCCTAAATTTTTAGATTATTCAGGGGCTCGCTTGTATACATGCCAGTCAAGATAGATTAAAGATATCATATACGGAATACAATTTCATAGTTTCCGCATATTTCAGATCATTCCTGGCGCATACTTTAACCCAGTAACATTGGTTTTGAGCAGTTTTTGTTTTTCTTCTGTGAATCCATATTGCTTTGGTGTACTTTGTTTTTAGTCGAAAAGTGTAATGCTACACTCTTATCCATTTAGCTCAATCTGTGCAACATTAAAATCCATATGTTTGTGTAGTCCCCACTCTCCCCAGAGATGGAAAACAGCTTGGCGAGGGGGGGGGGGGGGCAAAGAAACAGCTCATAAAGCATGCCTTAACAAGGCTCTAACATTACATATCAATCCCGAATCATCGAAAACTGTAAAGGATGTTGACTATATCAAAACGCTCAGGAAACGATTGAGAGAGCATCACATACATGAGGGCGATGGCTCGGAAGCATAAGATATGTTAAATGTATTCCTTATGTTTCTGTCGCTATATTTACATAGCTGTACCGTTTAAAAACAAGTTTCGTTTGCAGCATACTTACTCTGGCATTATTTTCCTCTGTTTTATATCGCTTATGTGATGTTCATCTGAAGATGGCAAGGTCAGCCTGACCTACGTTTAGCTTACACCTATAAATGTAATATGAGTATCTAGCAAGCGTTCAACTTAAAAAAGAAATATGCAATCAGTAAACTTTAGATTAAATGCATTTTGCGTCTAGCAATCAAATTGTGTAAGCCTTTCCAAGAGTGTTGAATTCTATTTACCTCCAAAATATGTAAATCGGCATTTTGTTTTTCTCTATTATAAACAGATCTCATGTTTATAGTTCTCATTTGCCTTAACATTTGATTTGTTGTTATAATTTTGCTGACGATTTTAATCTGAAACCATTTCACGTTTGTATGTCTTATCATTTCTGTATTTCAAAGCAGAATGAGTCCAGTTTATTATACCATTTTTCACGGTAGCTAGGTTTTCAGATGCTGTTACTAAGAAAAGCACTGTGGGGCTGTGCATGTCTTTGTTTAGTATTAATGTTTATACTTATATTGCTTTTTGCATGTACACTGTATGTCTTTAAAGCAGATTCCCATTTCAAATATGTGAGTAAGTCTTTATTTATGACAAACTTTCTGTTAAACTTTGTTTGAGACAAAAACCTTCCATTATCATTTATAAAGTCTGCAATACAATAGGATCCCTTTCTTTCCAATTTAAGATACGGCAGAGCTTTATCTACTGTTGTATGATAGCTAGAAAGAGCGTTTGGATTTGAAATCATGTGGCTCTTTGGGATTTATTTTGCAGTAGAATCATTTGTATTCTTTGAAAACATCATTTCAGAATTTGTTACCATCTGTTGATGTGAAAATGACGTTTGATCCAACAACATCCAATTTGTTAAGAAAATCAGAGATTGTGAGGGTGACATGTTTTTGCTTTATTTCTGACTTGTCTTTGTTAGATTTTAAGCTATGACAGCTATAAAGCTGAAAATATGATTCTTCTTAAATTTGGCACAATTAAGCCTATGTTGTTAATATCTTCACCTGCCATTCTTCTGCTTATCGTCTGATGTTTATTGATCAATACAAAGGATTAGCGAGAACATCCGTAAATTCACTAACTTTTAAATGGTGTTAAACCAGCTGTTGTGCAAAGGGGTGAAATATGTCTGTTTGTCGATAATTTGAAAAAGTGTTGTTGTTGTTTTTATTTCAGATAATCTTTCTGAAAAGTTTTGATTTGCACCCCGCATCAAGACCTATCGTTCTGTATAATGAGACTCCAGCTTGCAATGTTCTTGATTGCATTGATTTTCCACCACGTTTTTAAATGTATGTGGTCAAAGAATGTCACCACGCAGAATCATTTATTGGCAAAAAAACGCTCTACCACCTGTCCCACAAGTTGTGTCTCTGCTCAGTTTTGTGGCAGGTCTCCTGGAAATATGGAAATATACAGTCAGTCAGTCAATATCCACCGTATGGATGTGAATTTGTATGTGTTACTCCCTATTACAGGTTTGAAATGCGGGGTGCTGCATTCCCACTGTGTTTGACACAGTGAAGTAATATTTAAAATAGTTCCATCAATTTTTCTAGTCGCTATTTCTTGACAGAAACCTGTAAACAAAAATGTCTTGTTCATAAATCTCGTAATATTTTGATTAGGTCATTAGTTCAAGACTAGAACTCATGAAATACACCAAACACTATTATGTAAAATAGGGATTACCTTCAGTCATCGAAAACATCAAGCATAGTAACCAAGAGACAAAATCCTCTGAAGAGAAAGTGCGTAGGTCAGTGGTGGCGGGGAAAAACTGTTGTATACTTCATGCTTGCAACTTATAAGATGGGCCTCTCACTACAGCATAATCTGAGTTGTTTCAGTGGCAGATTGTGTTTAGCCCCTACCATAAATAGACCTCAAGATCTTGCCAGCGCGTAGGGTTTATATTCAGGTTTATGGCTTATGCCATGGTCATATTGGATTTTATCCACCACACGGCGTCAAGGACATCAATGTGTATTATTTTTTTCTGAGCGTTGAGACGCTGTCTTGAGAAATTGAAACTGAAACTGGTGTATTGAATATACAGGGAAAGCAATTCTGGTTGCTTTTTTGTTGTTATTGCTGCTGCTGTTGTTTCTTTCTTTCTTTCTTTCATTTTTCTATCAGTTCAACCATTATACAATCATAAAAAACGAGCAAAGAAAAGTCAATTATTTTCAGCGTTTGTTTAACGCTTTAACTTTTAATGATTCTCATGCTAATGGATCTTTAAGCACTGTAGTTTAGATTTGTGACAGTATGTATAATGTAAGAATCAGTTTAACGTATGATATGATATTACAATAGTTGACATCAAAGGAAAGTCGCTACTTCCAACACATATTTCTTGTCTCCACTGTGAACACCAGCGTCAGTCAGTCTAGGCTTCAAAATTTGTTCGAAGGATTTATGAATCTCAAACGATTTCATATGCGCGCTACAAAAAAATAACATGAACACCTAAAAGTACAGAAAACATTGGCATCCAATTTCTCATAATGAAATGGAAAAAGAACTAAAGTTTGATAAACATTTACTTAATTCTAACGCACAAGAATATACAGGTAAGAGTCATTACCACATTGTGATGTTTGAAAGAAAATGGAAAATGTTCGTCTTTCATTTTATTTCTTTCAGATACGAACAGAAATGTCAAAAATAATGTAACAAAAAACATTTTTAATCTTCATTTTTATAAATACAGCCATGTTTTACTAAAGAAATATATTACACGTTAAGAGAAACAATATTTACAGTACCTATCTGATACAAAATAAACCATGGGTTCTGTGATTATGCACATCCATGAAGGTAAATGAACAAACAATAATGATGTCCAGTAACAAAACATATATCTCCATATTTCCCTACAAACTAAAACATATAATCTGGCACACATATTCCAACTGTTCTCTCAAAGTTTCATCAAACAAAAATCAAAAGTCAGTGATAACAACAATGCTAGCCGAAACTGCACTTAGATAACTGAATGTTGCCGGTCGAGTTACAGAAACCCTCTCAAGCCCTTTGATACCAGGCAGCCAAAACAATTATGTTTCCTCCGCCAGACGAGAGGAGATTTCAGAGGACCTAGAAGATCTGTGGCCGAGTCTGTTACATAGAAAAAACAACAAAGATTTTGCTTTGGTCTTTTACGAAACTTTACCCTATTTGATGTTTCTAGCTACAAAACGGAGAATCTGCGTGGTATGTACAGACTTTAATTAAACATAAGCGATATCTGGTGACTGCTGCAACTTTCTAAGAAAACATTTTCCCTTTCGTTGTACGCAAGCATATTTGATTTCAACCTCAAGCACGTCTTCGTTTTTGTTTTCTTTCTTAGTTTTTTCGTTTTGTTTGTTTGTTTGTTTGTTTGTTTGTTTGTTTGTTTTATGATACGAAAAACTCAACATTAACACTCACTGGTGCTGACGTTGAAGTGAACTGATATATCAATACATTTTTCCAGAAGCTTTTAATTCATTTCTTCATCATTTCATAATTTTATGCTCTGTCTGTCTTTAACTTTGCAACAAAGACTAATAAAAGCAAGAACCTGTTTTCCTGTCCAATAATTTGTCGGACTTCAAGCCTACATGCGCAGTTTTCCACCTTACTGGGTTTAGATGCTGATTGTGAATGTTTTCTGCCATGTTGGGTTTAGATGCTGATTGTGAATGTTTTCTGCCATGTTGGGTTTAGACACTGACTGTGAATGTTTTCGCCATGTTAGGTTTAGATGCTGATTGTAAATGTTTTCCACCATGTTAGCTTTAGATTTGATTGTAAAAATGCTGTGACTTGGACTCATGTTTCAGAACTATTATTATCTCCTTATCCAGAATCTATTGAGGATGTCCTTCTGCTACAGATCAGTGAACTCAACCACTCACTATGTAAAGACACTCTTTGGGAAAGCTTTCTTGTTTCTAAGACTAAATTTGCCAGACTTTTGCCAGACTTTTGATAAACTTTAGTTTTCATGTAGCGTGGTACGAACATGTATCAAATTACGTAATTTGTGACAACCAATAGACTGATACTAATTTTACGTGCGGTTGGATGAGTGGATGATTCTGGGAAAAACAAGGATTATGTACAATTGTGTTATGTAAGTGTAAATGTTTTCCTATAGCCTGAGTGGTCATTGCAGAGGGAAATATCAAAGACTTCAACGTTTCTTGGGGCCATAGTTATGATGGCAGACGTTTGTTTTCTGTCCCTCGTTTTTTGTTTTTTTAATCTTTCCTGTTACTAATGAAGGAGATAACCATTTACGACTAGGTGGATGCAGCTGTGGAAAAGGCAATGGAGATAAATTGGGTATATCATCCGAGGAGAACAAGATAACATGTGTCTTTTACTAGATAACAAGACGAATACGCGAGAGGAAGACCCCAAAACACCTGGCAATTAACAACAGCTGGAGAACTCCGCACCCTGAAACACACCTGGGGTGTCATATATAGAGGCTGGCCCACAACAGACAAGACTGACGGATCTTCGTTGCTGTCCTGCATGATACTGGTATAATGGGCGGTACGTTAATAGGAAATGAAGCGGTGTGAGGCGTGGACAGTCAACAATCAAAGCCAGAACAAGATTGAGGAAGCCGAGATGTGGTTTCTAAGAAGAATGTTGAGAGTCCCATGGACAGCAAAGAAAATAAACGAGACAGTCCTGATGGAGGCAGACACAAGTAGATCATTTATAAGGAAGATTAGGAAAATACAAGCAATATTTATAGGCCATTTTATTAGGAAAGCGGAATTAGAGCACCTTGTCACAACAGGAAAGCTGGAGGGAAAGAGAACACCAGGTAGACCCAGGGAGGAAATATTGGACGGACTTGAAGGGCGGCTGAGGACAGAGAGGGTGGAAGATGTGCTTGCGACGACAAGGGATAGATGCATGTGGAGGGCCATGATCGCCAACGCCATGAGGCAGGGCACATGATGATGATGAAGTAGTATGTTCGATTAGTGTGTGGAGCTGGTCACGCATCTTTTTTGCATCCATACTCGATGCTTACGCTCAGCATTCAAGAACAAATACTGCATCCATTATGCTACCTAATACCTTTCTGACTATATACATGTGGAATATTTATAACTGCTGATGGTAATCACTGCCAGGGCTTCAGGGCGTTGCTGAGCTACATTGCTGGGCGTGGTCGATCTCTGAGAGATTCATTTCGGTTACATTTTCTTCTCTATTGTTTCCATGTTGACATTATTTGACATCCCTGCAGTTCCATCATTGCTCTATAATAATCAGCTCATTGTCCAGAGCTGCGTAATCATCCTGGTTGTCTCTTTTCCAGTTGAGAATAAGGTAATGAAAGAATAGCTTCTTGTTATGTCTCATGCAGCAGTTGTTATTGAAGATGCTGGAGAAAACAACTAAACATTCTTGTCTACGTATCTTCCTGTCTTTTCAGTCCACTTCAGCCTATTATGTGTGTATGTTCCGATTAGTCAAGCCAAATAGGGACTGTAGTCCCAATAACATAATCACCTGGTTTTTTTCCATTTCTTATTCTATTTATTTATAAATCAAATTTTCGCAATCAGTCATGTTCATTAACATATTTTGAGTTACCACTTTTATGTATTATTTCACACATTAAATGATTCATATGGATTGCTTTCTCTTTGGTTTTATATCTCAAATGATTCACAAGGATTGCTTTTCCTTTGGAGTTCTGAACAGTTTCGAAAGTACCACGATATAGCGTACGTATCTGACGTATAGTTAATTAACCTGACCTGACTCTCTGACACAAACGCTATGCAGCGTATCATTGGCTTCCCTGAGAGCTTCCCCGCTGCTGCTGACAGAGCGATTCCAGTTCCTCATTTCACAGACTGTATCAGTATCGATTTGGAATACAATCACACGAAATGAACAACACCGACCACAGCTTTCAAGGGCTCATTTCATTTCACGCCTACGGCGAATGCAAATCACTGATTAAACGAGTCTACGGGCTTATACAGTTCCGGTTCCTTGTATTTTAGCAGGAGCACAATCGCAGAAAACTGGCAACCCAAAACCGCTGCCTTCCTGCATACCTTTAGCTTCTTGAATCTGGGCCACTGTTTTCATCATCATGTGAACGAATATGTATGTCTTCAGTCCATACTATCGCAGACAATTCAAGGCTTTTTATGGTTCCAGTTCCTATTTTGTTCACGTTGGCACAAGTATTGATTCAATCAGACAACAATCACAGGAAGTGAGCACCACAAAGCCAATGCCTTCCAGCATTCGTTTTCCGTTTTCCGTTTTGGCCATGTTCATGATAATCAACAAATCGAATATTTTTTTATGCAAGCACTATAGCTTCTGTCAGTAATATTATCGACAATTCAAAAATATAATGCACTGTGAAATCATAGAAAAGCTAAAACCATACACAAGACAGTGTCATGTATGGGGTCTGTCCTGTCGTCTCTCTGCGACAAACATTTCATCAAAATCCGGAATGTAAATTTGGTTCAAATGTGATTCACACAATTGTTGTACCTGCAAAATCCCTCAAATCACCGGTTCCATAAAGCACACATATTCATCAGATTTACAAAACAATGAATAATTGTTTTGAGAAAAGGAAAAAACTGCTTTCTTCACATGCATAGCTAATACTCTACATACAAGCATATGCATGCCCAATGTCAAACACACATTTATAGTCATTCTCCTATATTTTGGAATAAACATCAGCAGTCAGTGATTACAGGCAAGTTGGCCGTAAACGGATGTCTGACAAGGATGACTGGATGCTTGAGGATTAAGTCAAAGATCCACTATTACACCCCTTCGCGTGAGATAGCTGAGATGGATCTATAAAAATTAATATCCGAGAAGGATCTGTGAGATAGAGATAGATGAGATGATCTGTGAGGTATCTGAGATGGATCTGTGAGCTAGCTGAGGTGGATCTGTGAGATAGCTGAGGTGGATCTGTGAGATAGCTGAGGTGGATCTGTGAGATAGTAGGATAGATCTGAGATAGGATGGATGGGTGAGATAGCTTGGATCTGTGGGATAGCTGGGATGGATCTGTGAGATACGTGAGATTGGTCTGCAAGATATCTGACTAGACTAGACACTTGTATTTTGTCGACATCGTTACTGTTCGATTATATATAAGGATAAATCAACAGAATCACTCACTCACTCAGCCATTTATCAATTCATCCATCCATCCAGCTATCATCCTTGCTACAGGAGTCTGTGCAAACAATCAATCAAATCTCTCTCTTTCTCTGTTCCCCTCCCCTGCCCCCCCCCCTCCCCCCCGGCGAGGTCTCGGGAGAGCAGTGAAGCTTGCACCACCGATCCCCTTCCTGACTAACAAGCTTCCAAATTGCATGCCCACACGCACAATTTTCCAGCACTGTAATGCCACATGTTGACTGTGAATGCCACGACACAAACTAGTTTGTCAGAATAAACTGTACCCTCTGGTCTACAATTTCTCCCACTGCTTTCTTCGGCTGTCTTTTGACTGTAGACTAATGGAAATCTCCACTCAAAATGTCAACTCCATTCGTTCGGAAAAAAAAGTTTTCTTCTTTGCAAGTCTAAATTTGCCAGACTTTCACCAAACTTTCTTGCGCGTCATAACAGGAAGAGTGTATCAAATCACATCATTTGTATGTACATTTGTGACAAACAATTGGGTGATGTGAATCTGTGCGTGGATTTTCTCTAATATAATAAGAGTAAAATGTTTGACTGATCACAGTGAGTAAAGCTTTGTGTCTGAGTCTGTGCATAAAAAAAAATTCGAATACAGTTGCTGTAGCACGTGGTCCAATCCTGCAATATCTGTGTTCTCGGTGTGACTGATAATGCATCAGGGCTAGGCTATATTTTCCTCTCCATCTTCTCACAACCGACCATATTCCCTCACAGTTAAGCCGCGCTATGGCCGTAGCCGTTGGTATCACTGAATGTTGTCGAATTTCTGCTGTTTCCAGCTTGCGCCATCGTTTACTGCCCTTTCACAAAACTTATATTGAAGCTGAATTTCTCTATACCCCTTACAATATGAAAAATCAATATTCACTTCTTGTCTCTTATTTTTAACAAGCTGTCTTCAAGGATATAACCATTATCTCCATATTTTGTTTAATCGTCATTTCCTTTCGATCCATCTTCATCTAAATTGTATCTTTGTCCTCGTTATCGTTTTGATGTTAGAACTCCTGTAAAATAGCAATAATGTTTTTACTTGCTCTTTTTTTCCACTTTCCCTCGTAAGTGAATATAATATTTTCTCTTCATTACCTTGTATTGAGTTTCCAGTTTACTTTGTTTTATGTTATACGGAGTTTGTACACATTCCTTTCTTGTTCAAGAAGTCTTCTATAATTCTACAATTATAATAATTCTATAATTCTGTAGTTCTATAACTGCCAGATATACATACACGTATGTGCCTGATGTAGAGTTAATCACATCTGATTCCAGACACAGACGCTATGCAGTATCATTGGTTTTTCTATTAGTTCTCCCACTGCTGCCGACATAACGGATCCTGATCCTCATTTTACAGACTGTACAAGTATTGATCTGGATCACATTCACACGGAAATTAACAACTCTACATCCCACAGCCTTCACAGACCCGTCTCATTTTTTTTCTCCCTACAGGGAATGAAGATCATTTTTAACGAGTCTACAGGCTCACCAGTTCCGGTTCCTAACGTTTCATATTCCCATCAATATCTGTTCAGTCGGTGAACCGTCACAGAAAATGGGCAAGATAAAATCACTGCCTTCCTGTGTACGTGCTACTTCCTGCCATTGAGCAAAACCATTCATCACGTGAACGAATACGCAGGCACAGTAACTTCCGTTCGTCAGAGATGTGACTAATGCACGAATTGATTCGTACAAAAACTGGCACGAAGCACAAGCCAATGCCTCTTACGATCTGTCCAAATAGCCCATCTGACAATACACCTCAATAAAAATTTAAAAGGTAATTGTTATTCTCAAGAGGGTCACAGAACTCGGAGTATTTCTTATGTACTTCCCCCATACGAAGACTTGCTTTCCATAGTGACAAGAAGGATAACGAGATGGTATGGTCATGTATCAAGATCAACAGGACTTGCCAAAACCATTCTACAAGGAACAGTGCCAGGAGGCAGAAGGAGAAGAAGACAGAGAAAGAGATGGGATGACAATATCAGTGAATGGACTGGCCTCACACTCAGCAACTGTCTGAGAACCAGGAGGAATGGAGGAAGCTGGTTGCAAAGTCTTCTGTGGCACCTCAACGGTCTTCAAGACCCCAGGATAGGTGAAGGTGACAGGGAAGACGACAAACCAAAACATACTCATGGTTTCCACGAAGCAATGAAAAATATCAATCTACAATAGCTTGCATGGAATTACTGTTCTGGACACTACTTGTGTCAAGAGAAATGAACGTACTGACAGACTTGCAAGTAAAGCCAATACGATAAGCAATCTACAGCTTGGAAAATCTGAGGTCCTCAGTCATCTAAAAATGTCATATAATTATATTTTTTTGTGTGTGTCACAGTGGATTTACGAAGTGAAGCTCTCCCTTTTGAAAGCGCGTCGCCGCAGTGCAGCGCCACCCAAGCTTTTTTTAACCAAGAATTCAGAGAGACATGAAAGCTAATTGGTCTTCAAGAGGAAGGACCTGATAAATCAACCTGTCTCTCCTACTTTTTATACCAGAACAGAGTACCCTGCTCTTCACGATTTTCAACTGCCACGGGATCTTTTAGAGTGCGCAGGCCATAAGGCACACGGGTCCGACTCCTTTTTCGTCCCATTCCGAAGGATAAGACGTTCAGTTCGATTTTTTGGTCAAACTGAGGAGAAACGTCGAGGGCTCAACGGGGAACGAACCCAGGCATCTCGAGTTTAGTTATTGGCAGGCGAATGTCTGAACCATTCTGGCACTCTTCTCCCTCAATCATACCTTCACCAACAAAATTTGGATTATCATAACACTCAAAAAGGAATAGTCAGAAGAAGTGGCCAAAAATCCACCATGGAAGGAAAAACAGAAGACATCATCAATCAGACAAACAACGCGACTGTACAGATTCCTGCTGCGTACAACACACAGTTTCTGGGATTTTCGTTAATCAAAGATAAAAAAAATAAAAATAAAAATAAAAACAAGGAAAAAGAAAAAGAAAAATTGACGGAGTGTGAAGATAAAGGCCATGGGCAAAATACATGCGACATGAAAAATGAGAGCGGATATTTGTGCGTGTGTATATGTATGTGTGTGTATGAGTGTGTGTGTGTGTGTGTGTGTGTGTGTGTGTGTGTGTGTGTGTGTGTGTGTGTCTGTGTGTGTGTGTGTGTGTGTGTGTGTGTGTGTGTGTGTGTGTGTATTGTATGTGTGTGTACGTGTATGTATAAGTGTGTGTGTGTGTGTGTGTGTGTGTGTGTGTGTGTGTGTGTGTGTGTGTGTGTGTGTGTGTGTGTGTGTGTGTGTGCATGAAGGTTAGAAGACGAATTAAGAGATATGAGTGATGGGGATGATGAATTGTATAAATTGTATCGCAAAGAGAGAACAGGTGTTATGTAGGGTTGCTCTAGTTTCTTTATAAGGAAATCACAGATGAAGGATACATTACACCACGATGTATTGTAGGTTGTTTCACGGACAGATTGACGGAAAGAAAATACATGTACATGCTCTCATAATTTCTTTAAGGGAAATAACAGATGACGTGATACATGATACTTCGATATAATCTAAGTAGTTTCAATGACATAATGACAGAATGACAGAAGGATAGTCAAAGAAACATATGCTAAGTTGAGCCCGAAGACATTGTCAGCGCGTACGACTCACGTGCATTGGTGCTTCTGTGTGTATTGCTCTCTATCTTGTAGATATTCATGTGTAGTGCGCAGTGAGCTCAAAGAGTTTGGAGAGTATCGCTATACAAGAATGATTTCACAATAATAATAATAATAATATTGGACATTTGTTGAGCGCCTTCCTCCCTCACAAGGAGGGAGCACAAGGCGCTTCACAAAATAGACGCACAGAACAGCCACAAATAGTGTACACATATAACATAAGACATATGGACAGATATGTCACACTTCATACTGCAAAACACATCATACCGCATAATACCACATGATAACATAATAACACATCTCATACCACATCACTACACACAAATATGGAAAGGAAAACAGAACTATGCATGACAACAAAACACCCACACACACACACACACACACACACACACACACACACACACACACACACACACACACACACACACACACACACACACACACACACACACAGCATGCACCCTCTTCAACAATGGGATAAGGAGGAATGATAGAATCAAGAGTGAATATGGAGTGTTGTCTCAAAAGCATTTTTGAACAGGTAGGTCTTGAGACCGGTTTTGAAAGATGTGAGAGAAGGAGCATGGCGAAGGTCATATGGGAGACTGTTCCAAAAGAGAGGAGCTGAGAAAGAGAAAGAGCGTTCACCAAACGACTGAGTTTTTACACGAGGTACAATTAGCAAACGGGTGTCAGAACTTGATCGGAGCTGTCGTGATGGCAGGTATGTTGAAATCATTTCTGAAACATAAGGGGGAGCTGTGCCTGTAAGAGACGAGAAAGTCAGAGTAGCTATTTTGTATTGTATCCGTGCAGATACTGGTAACCAGTGAAGAGACTGCAGAAGTGGTGTAATATGATCTCTCCTTTTAGCCCTACAGACCAGTCTAGCTGCCGCATTTTGGACTTTCTGTAGTTTTTGGATCAAGTAGTGTGGACAGCCAACAAGGAGGGAATTACAGTAATCAAGTCTTGACAGTACCAAAGAACAAACCAGGGTTTGTGCTGCCTGAGTAGTGAGAAGATGCCGAATGGAACTGATTTTCCGGAGTTGGAGATATGCGGCTTTGCAAATATTATTTACATGCTGCTTCATGGAAAGATTGCAATCAAGAGTGACACCTAGATTTTTCACTGAGGAAATGAAATTGACATCAGATTGTCCAATGCGAAGAGAAGAAGGTAAAGTGCTGTTTACAGATTGTCTGCCAGAAGAAATGATAATAGCTTCTGTTTTACTGTCGTTTAACTGCAGTTTGTTTTCATTCATCCATATCTTTACATCTTCAGTACAGTTTTGGATAGAATCAGTACAAGAATCGATGTCACGAGGATGCGTTTCTTTGTAAAGCTGATTATCATCAGCAAAAGCGTGATGATTGACCGAATGTTTTCTGATCACATCAAAAAGCGGTTGGGTGTACAAGATGAACAAAACCGGTCCAAGCACAGATCCCTGGGGAACGCCATACTGAATGTTTGAAGGAAGAGAGTGGTTGCCATTTACGGAAATTGTTTCTGTTCTCTCTGTGAGATAAGACTGAAACCATGAGAGTGCAGAGGCTGAAATACCAAAAGTGTTTTGTAGCCTGTCTAGAAGAACATCGTGGTCTATGGTGTCAAACGCAGCAGATAAATCAAGGAGTGTGAGAATGAACATGTTGCCGTTATCTAGACCTGTCAAAAGATCGTTCAAGATTCTCAGCAGCGCTGTTTCAGTGCTGTGATGTGGTCTGTACGCTGACTGAAGGGGACTGAGAAGATTGTTGTGAGACAGGTGTTCATTGAGCTGAGTGAGGACAATTCTTTCTAGCAGTTTGGACAGGAAAGGGAGATTCGAAACTGGACGGTAATTTTTCATATCATTTGGGTCAAGAGAAGCTTTCTTTAATAGTGGTTTGACCAAAGAAGACTTGTATGGATCAGGAAAAGTACCAGAAATCAGAGAGTTGTTGATGATCTTGGTAATGACAGGCAAAAGAATATCCAGAGAATCAAGGAGCACATGAGATGGAAACGGATCGAGTTCACAGGTTTTGACAGGAGAGGCAAGAATTGTGCGTTTAACAACTTCTTCATTGACAGGGGAGAAGTGAGTGAGAGGCTGGCCCTGAAAACTGGATTCAACAATAGGCACATGAGATGAAATTGAACTGAATTTATCTCTGATAGTTGTGATTTTGTTTTTGAAGAAAAGCAGAAACAGGTTTGGGAGTTCAATCAAGGGAAAGGAGGTAGGTAGTGGAGAGGATTTCTTTATCCCAAGCAACTGATTAGCCACCTGAAACAAACGTCCACATGTCAGACCCAGTCGAGTCTGACTAAGGGATTTTTCTCCGGGGACTCCAGTTTTCCCTTCAGCCCCTTGGCTGTTGGGTTACGATGTTTTTCTTCCTATTCCAAGGTCAGACCGGATTTACATCAGCCATATCTCTTGATTATATATTTTCCCATTCAGTCGATCAAACTTGCTCTTACCATAAGCGAAAAATAAAACAGGCATTGGAGAGTTGTGGCTTGTACTCTTAATTTCGTTTGATTATATTCCAGGTCGATACCTGCTTGCATTTGCTCTTATGCATAATTTTATAGTACAGTCCTTTACATTCCAAACACTACTCTTAGCTAGTGCATTACAGTTTTAATTTTAGCCCTGGACCCTCTTCAGGATAAAACAATATTTGTATGGCATGACCACTTCTCAAATTGCAGAACTCATCTCACTTTCACTCTGTCATCATATGTACTTAAGATACATTGTGATGTCATTTTAGTCAGTTTATTTCTCTTCTCACACTGGATGGAGCAGCAGGGAAGTTTCAGCCTTTTTCTCCCAATTTTTGTATCTGGTATTTGTTTGTTTCTGATCTTACGCTTGACAAAGGCCAGTTGGCCGAAATTTTGGGCCTGTCTTGTCTGGTTGTATTAAATACGTGTTCTTTATCTGTTTTCGTGTTTTTTTTCTTGGTTCATGATTATTATTACTGTCACGTATATTTGCTTATCTGATTAAAAGCATATTTCCGTCTTCTCCCCCAAAGGTTTTTTATTCAGTTAATTTACTTTATTTTCTTTCTTTCTTCCCTTTTTGCACCAAGGACTACCAAAAAGAATTAATTTTCCACCAGCAACTGGTCTCGCTAACAAAAAAGCTTCCAGACTACAAGCCCACATGGGGCAGTTTTTGATTGCAGTGCTTTTATGTTTACTGTAAACATTACGGCATGGCCTCGTTTGCCAGAACAAGCACGACCCTCTCGTCCTCAATCTATGCCTCTGATTACTTTTGTGACGGCCTATTGGCTGCAGATAATAGACCCCCCCACTTAAAATGTAAACGCGATTCGTTGGGAAAAGGTATTCTTATTTGCAAGACTCCGATTTCTCGGACTTCTGCCAAACTCTTTATGTGTCATTTCGCAAACTATACAACTTATTCGATGGTCTCCATTCTGGCGCGGAGTTTAAATGATAAAGACGGACTATTCAACCTGAATAGATGGAATTGAGCCACCATGATTGTAAATCCGAATACGATTGCTTTTTGCTGATTTTATTTTATCTCTATTGCTTGTTGTGGTTCATGCCTCCAAGATTCGTAGGGATTTCACGTTATTTTACATAACTTCCAGCACTACCTTATTTTCACGTTCCTGTTATTCCATTGAATTGCATTCTTACCCTTTGACTCCCGCATCCTACCCACCAACAACAAAAACTTAACCCTTTGATTCCCTGATCCTATCCACCAGCTTCCTGTAGAAAACTGATAGACAGGATGAGGGAATCAAAGGATTAAGGGTTTGCTTTGCTAGCATGGTTGACAATGCTGGATGCTAGTGGACAAGGTGCGGGAGTCAAAGGGAAAGCGACAACTTTTTACTAAACAATGTAGTCATGATTGTCTTCTTTTCTACTGGATAACTGGGACAATGTTCTTGTCATATTGCTATAGAAGATGTTTGATGTTGCAAGCGTTTTCAGTGTGTTTTGTCTACTTTACTTGTTTTCTTGCCCTTTCCAAACACGCATGCACTTTTACAAATATTCGTTGTTGTTTTTTGTTGTTGTTTTTATGTTGTTTTCTTGATTACTATTGCAAAGTGGGAAATGCTTTACCGTAACAGAATTTTTTTTTTCTTTTTCAGTAGATTTTCTCGTAATAATGCGTGAGTAGTACACATTCCTTTTTTAATGGCGTTCCCAGAATGTTCGAAAGCGTCACTATAGTATGCATATATGTCGTATAGAGTAAATCAACCTGACCAGACCCTCGGGGAATGCTAAGCAGCGTATCACTGACTTAACCAACAGCTTCCCTGCTGCTGCTTACAGAATAGTTCGGGTTTCTCGTTTCACAGACAGTACAGGTATCGATCTGAAATACGATCACACGCAGGTATCGATCTGGAATATAATCAAACGAAATTAAGAGTACAAGCCACAACTCTCCAATGCCTGTTTTATTTTTCGCTTATGGTAAGAGCAAGTTTGATGAGTCTACAGGATGTGGTTCCTTACGTTTCGTTATTATATATATATATCGAATCAGCTGATGAGCAACCATATACGATATGATCGATACAAAATCACTACTTGCCTGCCAACATGCTCTAAACATATGTCATTTACATGTAACCAAGATTATTCCAGTGATAGGCTGATGCAGTACCAGTATAACCACGCCCGTAAGTAGCAGTAGTCTCCCTTTCCAGGCGTAGAAATCTGAGCTTCCATTATAAATGCAGTACGTCTAAACGAGTTTTGAGAAAGTCATTGACTGCAGTAAGGTTATATCTAGTCCTCAGCCGGTTTCTCCATTACAACCACATGGATAATTCACTTGTTCTCAGCTTAAACCCACGGTATCAGGAAAGAGGTTATCTTGACGTCATCCAGCTTAGAGAAGACTAGACATTAGTAACCTGATGACCTTACCGCCACAAAGACCAATACTACTTGCTGTAACCTGATGACCTTACCGCCACAAAGACCAATACTACTTGCTGTAACCTGATGACCTTACCGCCACAAAGACCAATACTACTTGCTGTAGCCTGATGACCTTACCGCCACAAAGACCAATACTACTTGCTGTAACCTGATGACCTTACCATGAGAAAGACCAATACTACTTGCTGTAACCTGATGACCTTACCACCAGAAAGACCAATACTACTTGCTGTAACCTGATGACCTCACCACCAGAAAGACCAATACTACTTGCTGTAACATGATGACCTTGCCACCAGAAAGACCAATACTACTTGCTGTAACCTGATGACCTTACCGCCACAAAGACCAATACTACTTGCTGTAACCTGATGACCTTACTGCGAGTAAGACCAATACTACTTGCTGTAACCTAATGACCTTACCACCAGAAAGACCAATACTACTTGCTGTAACATGATGACCTTACCACCAGAAAGACCAATACTACTTGCTGTAACCTGATGACCTTACCACCACAAAGACCAATACTACTTGCTGTAACCTGATGACCTTACCACCAGAAAGACCAATACTACTTGCTGTAACCTGATGACCTTACCACCACAAAGACCAATACTACTTGCTGTAATCTGATGACCTTACCGCCACAAAGACCAATACTACTTGCTGTAACCTGATGACCTTATCGCCAGAAAGACCAATATTACTTGCTGTAACCTGATATGA
>CM060306.1:55292235-55294735 GCA_030674185.1 Monoplex corrugatus | reverse complement strand
TTAACCTGGTAACCTTATCACGAAAGACATCATACTATTGCCTTTATATCTTTGACAGAAATTGTAGGATACGTGAATCAATGATGGGCGTGTCTTAAAACCCAAGACCGATAACTTTGTCCTACTTTGAGAGTCTGGAAAATAGTACCGTGCGTCCTTTGACAAATAGGTTGTGAAATATATTCCTTTTTAAAACAAAGTGGGTGGAATAGCATCATGCCTCTTATGACAAATAAAATGTGGAATAATACCATGTTCTTTCATGTATAAGAATTTTGAACTTCTTGTTCAGAACATTTGATCCACATTTGATAAAAACAAAATTAATCTGTAACCACAGTCAGCAGGAGTAAATCATGAATGGGTGTACTTTGTCGTTAAGATGCATAGATGTAAGTGCTTCTTGTAACAGTGCGCACAATGTTTGTGCATCAAATTTACAACAGTTTAAATCACTTGCAGGAAAGCCTTTGTTATTGTTGTTGCTGTTGTTGTTTCTTGATGTTATTGTTGTTGTTGTTGTTTGTTACACTGTGATATATTTTCAATATATTTTCAATGTTCCCTGGCAGATACAGACAAGATTACATGATCTAGTAGATAAGTAGTTCCATGGACAGCAAAGAAGACAGTCTTGAAGGAGACAGACACAAGAAGATCATTAATAAAGAAGATTAGGAAAAGACAAACAACACTTACAGTACTTTTATGAGGAAAGAGGAATTAGAGCACCTGGTCACAACTGGAAAGCTGGAGGGAAAGAGAACACCAGGTAGAATCAGGGAGAAAATATTGGATGGACTTGCAGCGTTGCTAAAGACAGAGAGAGTGGGAGATGTACTTGCAGCGACAGGGGATAGATTCGTATGGAGGGCCATGACCGCCACTGCCATGCAGCAGGGCACATGATGATGATGAGTAAATCAGCGTTTAATTCTACTGTGTCTCTTGCAGAGCAGAAGTCTTTGATGGTGCTTGGGGCAAAAGAGATAAGAGAATCGGAAAGTGGTGTTCAGTTTGTAATCTATAGCTATGCGAATTTAGTTGTGTGCAACTGATTTTCTCAGCAAACATCCCCTTTCATCGTAAACGATTTATTGTCGAGTTAACCACATTGTTGAAATGACTTGTCTTCTTTTCTTTCACCGCACGAAAGGGGTATACCATTTATTTGTTGTCATGGTACTTTCTGAAAAAATAAGTGAAAAGTAAAGAAAATGAAATGCATATACCAGTACTAACATAGTCAACACAGAGAAGAAATATTCAAAATATTCATGCTGATTTACAAATGGGCACCTGTAACAGATTGAAAAAAATTGCAGTAGGAGTTCGAGAATGAGAGTGACCAAAGTAAATGCCATGAAAATAAACATCTCCAGCAAACAAGACACAAAAACATTCTTTATATCTGAAAGTATCAGACAAGCACGCACATGTTTAATATCCTCTCTCTCTCTCTCTCTCTCTCTCTCTCTCTCTCTCTCTCTCTCTCTCTCTCTCTCTCTCTCTCTCTCTCCCTCTCTCTCTCTCTCTCTTTCTCTCTCTTTCTCTCTCTTTCTCTCTCTGTCTGTCTCTCTCTCTCTCTCTCTCTCTCTCTCTCTCTCTCTCTCAGTTTGTGAACATCTGAGGATCAGTGCCAACCAAAGTACACGTTGGTTCTGTGCCAAAGCATGGGTCTTCGCAAATTTTTCGTTTTGTTTTGGTTTGGTTTGGTTGTTATTTGTTTTTGTTTTTGTTTGTTTTTTGTCCATCTAACAGTCATTGACTGACTTCAATTTAAACCTGTTTTCCCTCACAAAAAGCACATGACAAATTATCGAATACCGTTTATCTAAAACCCTCGAAGACAGGAATTTAGAGTACATAATTTGTCCAAATAGTGTTCATTGCACTCGGACAATTCCATATGTGCTCCACCAATACCTACCTGCAAGCATCATCCGGCAAACTCAGATCGCACAGAAATTATCTGACAAACTCTTTGATCCTGCATAAAACTCGACAGCTGCAAAAGTCTTAAAATGGGACTAGTACACAAGCCATGACACAAACACACACACACACACACAAACACACACACACACACATTAAGATGGGCAACGAAAAAGCCAGATGCGATGTTGCAGGATAGACCTGAACTCAAGACGACAGTTCCAGTGCATGGTAGGGCTTCATCAGTCGGCGTCGACTATGGATGATGCTCTCTAGAGTCATATCAAATCGAGTTGACGCCTCTGGATAAAGCCAATGCGGTAAAGGCAGTCTCTGCGACACTGCGTGTATGTACGGATGCTGGCCATGGAATTGCCTTCACGGGAGCTCGCTTTCCGCATGTCTAGCTCTCTTTTCCTTAGCTAAGGTGAGGATGTGAATTCTAAGAAGAATGTTGAGAGTTCCATGGACAGCAAAGAAAACAAACGTGACAGTCTTGATGGAGGCAGACACAAGAAGATCATTCATAAGGACGATAAGGAAAAGACAGGCAACATTTCTAGGC
>CM060306.1:55279735-55287235 GCA_030674185.1 Monoplex corrugatus | reverse complement strand
TATTATTATTATTATTATTATTATTATTTATTATTATTATTATTATTATTTATTATTATTATTATTATTATTATTATTATATTGTTATTTTATTATTATTTGTTGTTGTTGTTATTACGTATGATGATCGTCATCATCGTTAGTACTATTACTACGATCATTACTGTTATCATCACCATTATTATTATTATTATTGTTTTTATCATTATCATAACTATCGTTTTTGTCAACATAACCATCATTATCAATGACCACATTAAACAGTAATAAATATCTGCGATGCTATTCTGGAAAAAAAAACCTAAACATACACAAAAATTTACACACAAGAGACTTGTTACACATTTTCATGAAATATATCTTAAAATTCGCAACAACAAAATCCTGTATATCAGACTGACAGAACAAATAACAGACAAATAGGGGGGAAAAGGGGGAAATGACAACAACAAAAACCGCACGGTCTGTCTCTCTCGCTTCAGTACCCTTTCCATTTTCTGGCAGCGTATCCGACACGTATCGATTAATTCAGCAGAAAGTCATACAGACGACGATACTAACCAACAAGCTGCCACCTCACACAAGACCTACGTCCCCTTCCGTGTCTCGCCCTCTGGCCATGCTCATCCTTGGTCTGACGAGCCTGTAGGCATAACAGATATCAGTTCCTGTCTTCATGGACCAATATCGATTCTCTGAAAAATCTCACAATGGCCAACGCCGACTGAACATTATTATATCCCAAATCTTCAAGAGGCGGTGTTCATTCCAGTTCCCATGGCCACTAAGTGTCGTCACTCGTCAGGGAAATCAATCCCGCAGGCTAAATGTAGTCTGTCGTGGTTGGTAACCAATGATTTAAAGCATGACTATTGTCTCTTTTGAAAGGTCGTGTCAGTGCGAGCTGTACGATATTATGATGTCAGCAACAGTTCAAATATAGTTCCATTGTTATTTTTTAAATCTTTCACTTTGAAAGTATGATTTCAAAAGACAAACACACGGATAGTGATTTTCTAATCCTAGATCTCTTCGGTACAGGACTAAACACTCAGTTGGACTCGTATGGACTTAAGCGGTAGGCACGGTCATAGACAGTGAAGTATGGAGTTACTTCAAAAGAGATTCATCACACTGCATATAGGATCCACCCAAATCTGTCAACAGTTAGCCTATGTAAAACCCTATGCGCCGGCAAGGTCTTAAAATGGGGAGGGGAGGAGAACGGACCAGTGAAACTCTAAGCTGGCACCATCAGAACTACTGGAACATTTAAGATGGACAGCGAACGGCCGTTTCCTAAAATTGTGGGCAGAGATTGAATTCGAGATGGCTTGCATAAAAACTGTGGAGTTAGTAAGGCACTCGAGGGTGACAATGTTTCTGTTCAGTTCAGTTTGATGTTCTTTACAGCTCCGTCACCGCAAACAGCCATATCGGGACTGTTGCTCATAAATCAGTAAAGTGCCATGTGTGTAAATATATGGTCGCAGCTATAACTTAATACTAATTAATAAACCATTCTTCCAAAGAGCTATTCTAAAAACTCATTAGGACTCATTACCGTCACAAATTTTACAAACCATAGAGTGTACTACGTACAGAGACACTCATATATCACACATATAACCGACATCAGAATACACACATTAATACACGTGCGTAAATGAATACGTACTAACAATGTCTAGCCATATGTGTACATAAACCTATGATCATAAACGTACACATACCCGAATGACTACAGAGCGTCATATGACCGGTAGTTGAAAGGCTTGAATACAGAGCTTGGATATGAAAGATAAACAGATCGGGTTACGGATTTTTTTTCTTTACGAGAAGTATCCCATAGAACCAATACTGTTGTACGGATGTGAGGCGTGGACAGTCAACAAACAAAGCCAGAATAAGATTGAAGCAACCAGATGTGGTTTCTAAGAAGAATGTTGAGAGTTCCATGGACAGCAAAGAAAACAAATGAGACAGTCTTGATGGAGGCAGACACAAGTAGATCACTCATAAGAAGATTAGGAAAAGACAGGCAACATTTATAGGCCATTTTATGAGGAAGGGGGATTTGGAACACCTGGTCACAACGGGAAAGCTGGAGGGAAAGAGAGCACCAGGTAGACCCAGGGAGAAAATGCTGGACGGACTTGCAGAGTGGCTGGGGACGAGGGGGTGGGAGAGATGCTAGGGGACAACGAGAGATAGAGACAGATGGAAGTCCATTATCGCCAACGCCATGCGGCAGGGCACCTGATGATCCCATGTACGATCACCAGGGTAATGTATGGCTGGCTGCAAGTCCAAATACTAAACGTGATGATAAGCAGCCGGTATTTTTCCTCTTGAAAACGTAGAACGTCGTTATCTTATGACGTATAGCTACAGTGTATCAGTATCAATAGATTTCGTTACCCTGTTGTGTGTTAGTATCAATAGATTTCGTTATGCCTTCGATTATTGATATCAAAGATTTAGTCAGCCTTGGTCGTTTAATATCAAGAGATTTGGTCAGCCTCTGGTGTAATAGCATAGATTTGTCACCTCTGTGTTTAATATCAAGAGATTTGGTCAGCCTCTGGTGTGTTAATAGCAATAGATTTCGTCAGCCTCTGGTGTGTTAATAGCAATAGATTTCATCAGCCTCTGGTGTTTTAATAGCAATAGATTTGTCAGCCTCCGGTGTGTTAATAGCGATAGCTTTCGCTAGCCTCTCGTGTGTTGAAAAACACATTTTGTTATCCATGGGAACAAGTCTGCGCAAATAAATCACGAAGACAGGCATTTATTTATTCAAAAGCAAATACAGCCACCACCACCAAACAAACACAGCATCCGACTGAGACTATGAAGGGATTAAAATTCAACTTTCTATTTCTGTAGAAAGAGTTTGCATTTGTAATGACTACATACACACATTCACACACGAGCTTACCAAAGCGACACGAGCGAGTGATTGAGGGAGAGAGAGAGGGGAGAGAGAGAGAGAGAGACAGACAGACAGACAGAAACAGACACAGACACAGACAGACAAACATAGATATACAGAGAGGGGGGTAAGGAGGGAGGAGAGAGAGAAGAAAGGAAAAAAGAAGAGAAAGAGAGAGAAAGAGAAGAGAGAGAGAGAGAGAGAGAAGAGAGAGAGAGAGAGAGAGAGAGAGAGAGAGAGAGGAGAGAGGAGAGAGAGAGAGAGAGAGAGAGAGCCTGGTTCGTTTTTCTTTTTTTTTCTGAAAAAGAAAACACAGCAATTCTAGTTAACGATCATATCTATACACAATCAATAAGTGTAGGTTATCTATTTCGTTTGAAGGTAAACAAAATACAATGTCCTAAGGAATACCAGCCAGTTTATGTGGAATGTGTCTCTTCAGAACCCTGTAACACCAGCTTAATGACTGTGGTGTCATGTTTCCACAGGCAGACAGATAATTTTGGGGAGAACCCAAGCCCTTTCTAAAGAATCAGCAGAGTGATTGATAGCAGCTCAGGTAGCCATTAGCAAAGAACTGTCTGCGTTAAGTAAACGATTGAGTATTGAGTAACTGTGCCATCAAAAAAAAAAAAAAAAAAAAACAAAAAAAAAACCCTCAGCCTTTTAGAACAGAGAAAAGCCGAGATGGATTAGAGATTTGCCCTGGCCTGGACCGACGAATCTGGGCATCGATGGCTAGTGTCTAATAAAGGTAATGAAGGATTTTTTAACTGATAATCACAGCAGATTAACCCTTTGACTACCCCATCCTATCCACCAACTGCAAAAACTCTTAACCCTTTGACTCTCTCGCTTCATTCACCAGCTTCCTGCAGGAAGCTGGTGGATAGTGTGAGGGAATCAAAAGATTGTGTTTTTGCTTTGCTAGCATGGTTGATAATGCCGAATGCCTGCGAACAGGGTAGTTAAAGGTTTAAAGAAATGTTATGCGCATAAACTAAAAATTCGCTTTTATACGTTAAAATGTGCTGAATGTGATCCCTGTCATTTCCACTTTCGTTGGGTGGTCTGGTTTCGTTGAGAGAGCCATCGACACAAGATCCGATGTTCTGAGTTCAGTCCAAACTTGCAAGAGTAACACAGGCTTGTTTGCTGCTCATCTTAATGTAGTTGTAATCCTGGTGGTATCAACTCAGTTTTGGGTCAGAATCTAAGTCCTGCACATGTGGTTCTTCACAGTTTTTGAAATCTGCTAGGGAAACCCTGCCATTATATATGATTTTATGCAGCGTGTATGAAACTACGGTGAACTGACAAAGGGCCATCGACCAAGAAGACGGCCAAACTTCGCTACAAAGATACCCTGAAAAAATCCCTCCAGAAATGTGACATTGATGAAGAAAAATGGGAAATCATGGCCACAAACAGGTCTGAATGGAGGCAGGCTGTTCGCAGGGGAGTAGAGGCTTGTGAAGATGAGGGACGAGGCAGTCAAGTGGAGGAGCGTGCAGCGGTGATGGCCAGAGTGGCTCTGCAGGGCGTTCTACTGGGTGTCCAGTGTACGGAAGCCTGTGTGCATCAGACTTTGGCTTGAGATCCCACATGAGGGTACACAAATAAAGTGCTAGGTTGGACTTAATCGACAAGATATCGACCATATACATATGTATTTCTTTTCTTTTGTCTGGCCATAAAATGAAATTTATGACACTGGAAAAATCCCCAAAGATATGTCAAAATCAATTTTCATTGCACTTCCAAAGAAGACAGGGGCTATAGAATGGAACTCCATCGCACAATCAGTTTGATGAGTCATGTAACAAAAATCCTATTAAGAATAATCATGATGAGGAAAGGAATAGAATCAAAAGAGAAAAGCAGATGAACAGTTTCGGATTTGTGGAAGGGAAAGGAACTATTAATGCCATATACATCCTATGAACTATCATAGGGAGGTCAATCGAGATGAATAAGGATTTATATTTTATGCTTTGTTGATTATACCAAGGCTTTTGATCGGGTAAGACATGGAGAATTGATCAACCTGCTAGAAAGATCTACGAATAATCAGAAATATGTATTGGGACAAACAGCTGTAATGAGAATAGAAACGATATAAGCTCTTTCCAAAACATCAAAAGAGGAGTCAGGCAGGGTTGTGTTTTGTCACCAGATCTGTTTTCACTTTACAGCAAAAACATCATGAGAAACCTAGAGGAATGCCCTGGATTAAAGATTGGAGGAAAAATGATAACAACATTCGATACGCAGATGACACCGTGCTAATTGCAAAAAATGAAAGGGGCCAACAAAACCTTGTGAATATAACTAGAAATAGAAAGCAAAGGTAAAGGGGTTGCAACTAAACAACAGGAAAACTGAAGTCTGGTGATCAGTAAAAAAAAAAACCCCATAAAATCCCCTCATGCAAAATAACAGCAAACGGCACAGTATATAATTATATATGTATGTATGTATAATATATATATATATGAAACTAACCAAGTAAGATAAATTTCCGTTGAAGATGTTCCAAGGTTATTACCACTTTATTAGTTTATTACCTTGGCGGGAGCGATAGTCGAGTGGTTCGGACACAGGCCTTCCAACCGCCTGGCTGGTAAAGGACACAGATTTTTCCCACCACCCGGGTCAACATAAGTGCACACATGCAAGTGTTTGAACCGTCTCCGTGTGTATAAGCAAGCACAACATGAAATACGCACGTTAAAGATCCTGTAAGCCATGTGTGTTCGGCAGCTTATCGAAACATGAAAACACCCAATATGATCCCCCTCCCCGCGAAAAAATAAAACAAACAAACAAACAAACAAACAAACAAACAACACGGGTATGTCAGCTGTAATGGTAGGACAGAAAACGGCCACACAGTACACGCCTAATCGCATGTATTCGAGTGTACACGGGAATTGCAGCCCACAAAACGAAATAAAAACAAGTTACGTTGTAACAAATATGCTCAATTAAGAACACAATCGCCATCAATTTAAGCAATACCATCTGTTTTCTCTCTAAGTTCATTCCGTTCTTCACGTCATGGCAAACTCGTCAACACTTCATGTATTTACCACCCACACAGTTCCAGACTTTGTGTTTGTGGGAAATCGATATGGTCCACATGCATACAATAATCGAGCTATCACGATGCAATAACCTTTTATCATAATTTTTTTTTAAAAGCAATGATAGGAGTTCACTGCCGCTTTTGAATTGCCCCTGAACACGACATCAAGAGGATCGTTAACTGGTGTCCAGTGTTTCCCCCCAAAGCAGGCTTTACTAATATTGCAATACCCACAGGTGAAAATCATTATCAAATGTGTAACTGGACCTATTTATTTAAGGAAATAGTATGATTATTTTTGCAGTACCGATGTTAATTACTGGCCAGAGCTTTGAATTAGAAATTGCTAAGGTCTATCACTGCAGCAGCAACAACCCCCCACTCCTAAAAGATCAGCTGTGTGTGTGTGTGTGTGTGTGTGTGTGTGTGGTGTGTGCGGTGTTGTGGTGTGTGCGTGTGTGGTGTGTGTGCGTGTGTGGTGTGTCGTGTGTAGGTGTGTGCGTGTGTAGGTACGTGCGTTCGCACGCGTTCATGTACGCATGTTCACAACTGAATACAGAGGAAAGCAAAAACGAAAGACAAAACTATTAATTCTCCAGTCAAATGTGACCTGACAAAGACTGAGAGAGAGAAAAGATAACACCAAAAGAAGAGAGTATACAAGGATGTGGATTCCTTTATACATGCAGCAGCAATCAACAACCTTGTGTGTGTGTGTGTGTGTGTGTGTGTGTGTGTGTGTGTGTGTGTGTGTGTGTGTGTGTGTGTGTGTTGTGTGTGTGTGTAATACATACATCACACACACACACAGACACACACACACACACCACACACACACACACACACACACACACACACATACACACACACACACACACACACACAAGAGTTGTTGATTGCTGCTGCGTTTGTAGACAGTAGAAACTTCTAAAAACAAAAACGAAGCAAAAATTCTGGCCAGTACGCATCACCGGTACTGCACGTTTATAGTGGAATTGACATTAATAGTTGAACTTATTCCTCAACACTAACGTCATTACAGCAGGAATCACTGGGTCAGTTAAAATGGCAAAAGTGATATCTTGTTGTTTTGCCTAAGACCGTGAAGGACTTAAAACAAATACAATATCACTCTTTCTTACAGTCACAATAAGAACATACCAAAGAAGAGCATTAATCTGCCAATGGAAAAATGAACATTTTAAGATTTTCCTTGTTAGAGATACATTAATTTATAGAAGCTTTATAACAATCTCACGATAAACTCATGATTAGAATGTCTGTAGCAGGAATTCAGAGCAAGCATTGCAACAAAAGCTAATTAACTTTTTGTCTGTTTTCCTGTCTGTTAGTCTGTCTCTTAAACTGAAAGTGAAACTGAAGATAGTTAAAAAATAATCAATGAGTATCTGTCTCTTAAACTAAAAATTAAACTGAGTATAGTTTAAAAATCAATGAGTATCTGTCTCTTAAACTA
>CM060306.1:55259735-55274735 GCA_030674185.1 Monoplex corrugatus | reverse complement strand
TCAATGCATTTCATGGAGACAATACATTACTCTCTGAAAACCCAGCAGTATTGAGACGTTCACAATCCACATCGTATCATACTTTTGTTTTGCAATCTTTAATAAAAAGTTTTTTTTTCGTATAGTGTATAATGAATTGTACTGTGCACTTACCGACTACAAACAAGTTTTTGGTTCTGTCTGGACACAAGACTTATTGTTTAACCTCCTTAAGGAAAATATCCACTGCAAGTTTTTAAAAGTTCTTGTAAATATGGTCAGCTGAATAAATATGAAGTTTTTTCTTCCAGTTGCACAGGAGTTAGACAAGTTGTAAATCTTTTGCCTTCTCTATTTTTTTTCCTGTGATTGAATCATCTTGATCAATATTTGTTGACAACAATTGTTTACCATGTGATACGGAACAGTAAAAAATACCTTATTTGTAAAAGATCCTTTGGAGTATAAAAACACGGTGTTTCGAGCTGAGACCCTTTGACAAAGGGCCTGGACTCGAAACGTCGTGTTTTTATACTTCAAAGACTTGACAAAGGGCCTGGGCTCGAAACGTCGTGTTTTTATACTCCAAACGGACTTGACAAAGGGCCTGGGCTCGAAACGTCGTGTTTTTATACTCCAAACGAACTTGACAAAGGGCCTGGGCTCGAAACGTCGTGTTTTTATACTCCAAACGAACTTGACAAAGGGCCTGGGCTCGAAACGTCGTTTTTTGTACTCCAAAGGACTTGACAAAGGGACTGGGCGCGAAACGTCGTGTTTTTATACTCCTAAAGATTTGACAAAGGGCTTGGGCTCGAAATGTCGTGTTTTTATACTCCAAAGGATCTTTTACAAACAAGGTATTTTTTAATGTTTTGTGTTTTACTCTCTAGATCAAGCAGTCATACTTTGTTTTACCTTCATGTGATACAGACTTTGGTGGCCCCTAATGTAGACCTTTTCGGTCACTAACATTGCTTTAAGCTGATGAGACATTTTACTGGAAGACTAAGAGAGGCTTACATGACTTTCTAGAAACTCTACATGATAACTGTACCCGCTCCAAACTTGAAGTGAATGAAAATAAACCCAACGGATTGTTTTCAACAGACGAAATAGTCCACATGACATTTTCATTTTGGAACCGAAAATATGGAAATTTTAAGCACTTTCATGTACTTAGGGGTAAATCTGATAAAAAAAAAGCAAAAAAAGAAACTTGCATACGATAAGTTCAGAAATCTTTTTGTTTTTCTTTATTGAAGACACCTAGAAATAAGATTTACCTGTTAATCACATTACTGTCGCACCTATAATTCTGTGTGTTTATTAATTATGGGAATGTGAGAAATTATTAGAGAAATTGCAGCTTGAAGTTTTAAAGCATTTGTTAAAATAACCGAGAAATGCTCTGACTGATGACTCAGGTTGATACTATTTCAATATGGCTAATTTTAAACCGATTCTTTTTTAGTGTAGTTTGTGTCAACACGCAAATGAACTCTCTGTTCAGTTGTACACACTTTTCTTTATAGAAAAAAAACCTGTTCAGGCCGGATAAGTCATATTAGAAATATACATGATTGACTGACACGGGTTTTGATTTTGTTTGGGAATCTCAAGTTTCTGGGAACAAATACTTACTTACTTTACTTTTTCCTTCCGCTTGTACCTGTGGGCGTCGCGGGGAGATACAGTCGTCTGTCAGCAGCAAGGCGGGTGGCCTGGAGAAGGGACATCTCGTGAGCTCTGAGGGTGTCTGCCACGGAGTCGCTCCATCGTCGTCTTGGTCTTCCTCTGCCTCTCCAGCCAGAGTATCTGTGTTGTATGCCCGAAGAGCTGGATGGTTTAGGGGCATACGTGTGAGGTGTCCGAACCACTTGATCCTCATATGTTCGATGTGTTGTAGGATTGGTGTTGCTCCTACCATGTCTCGTATCACCTCATTTCTGATCTTGTCCCGCCTTGTCTTGTTTACTGCTTTCCTCAGGCATTTCATTTCACAGGTGACCAGTTTTCTCTCGAGGACTTTAGTTGGGGACCATGTCTGGCACTGGTATGTCAGCGTTGGTAGAAAAATGGCGTTGATGAGTTTCGCCTTAGTGCTGGTGGGAATGCTGGGGTGTTTCAGGAGAGGAGCAAGTTGGTAGCTGACTGTGTTGGCTTTCTGGCATCTAGTCTCAATTTCTCTGTCTAGTTTACCATTTTCAGTGAAGATGCTGCCCAGGTATTTAAATTCACTGGCTTGCTTCAACTGGGAACAAATACAGATTTTGTAAAACTGCTACTTATTCAGTCCAGGTAAGTTATCATCAAGACATCAAGACTGGAAGACAGTTTTGGAAAACGATAGCATATCATATCAAAGTTTACAAGAAAATGTGGGAAAAGAGAGATATAGATTACACACTTACCAAACATGCGTGATTTTTCTTTGAATTTCGTTGCAGCTGCCACAAGCTCAACCTTGAGTTAGGCTGACGAAACAAACCAAATATATAAATTTTGTGATGGCAGTAACATAGACGATTACTTTCACTTTATTTTTTAATCTTTTCACTTTATTTTATTTTGAATCTGCAAAATTCCATGATAATCTGTCCAGTTTGTTTCATAAAAACATTTGTCAATGAAATAAAAGTTCACATTCTGCAACTTCACTTCTGGATGAAATATAAGTTGAAATTAGGTAAATCATATTCTATAAGATTTCTACAACTTTTATAGCTATAATCTGAAAATTTGTGTATCCTACCGTAAGACAACTATAAATTTCTGTTCTTGTTGTTGTTGGGCTGTTATATATTCTTTCTGCTTAATACTGTATGTTGAATTCATAAGATTTTCTCTATTTACTATCAACCTCCATGCCCCATTTGGGGTTCAAAATCAATTAAACATTGACAAATGTGTGTGCATGTGTGTGTGTGTGTGTGTGTTTGTGTGTGTGTGTGTGTGTGTGTGTGGTGTGTGTGTGTGTGTGTTGTGTGTGTGTGTGTGTTGTGTGTGTGTGTTGGGTGTGTGTGTGTGTGTGTGTGTGTGTGTGTGTGTGTGTGTGTGTGTGTGTGTGTGGCGTGTGTGTGTGTGTGTGTGTGTGTGTGTGTTCGCGCGCCTGCGCGCGCGTGTGTGTAGGTATGTGTGTTTGCGCGATAAGCCTAGTGTTTGGTTTGTGTGTTTGTGTGTGTGTTTGTACATGTATGTATGTGTGTGTGTGTGTTGTGTGTGTGTGTGTGTGTGTGTTTTGTGTGTGTGTGCGTGTGTGAGTGTGTGTGTGCGTGTGTACATATGTGAGACTGTGTCTATGCACGCACACGCACGTTCGTGACAACACATTTCCTTCTGAATGTGTCTCAAGACACTCATCAATCGCAAGCTCAGAAGCTGATGAGATCTTTTCGTGACAACTGGAAGGAAATAATTATTGAAGACCAAATACCTGAGAAACACAACCAGTTCAATCAGTTCGCTTGCTGTTGGATGACTGCTGATAAAACTGGAAAAGACAGATAAAATGACAAATCGTTAGTTCTGATTTATTATCCAAACCTGTCGGTTTATGTTGAATTTTTTTCAAGCTTAATATTATCAGAGGCGGAATAGCTGGTTCTAACGAAATGCCAAAATGCGATATTCTGTTATATCCGAGGCTAAAAGAACTTGATTAAACGCCAAAAGCATTCATTTTGAATTTCCCTTTGAAAAGATGAAATAAAAAAATTCCTTTTCGTATTTCCCTGTGAAAACATGAAGCAAAAAAGATACCATTGGAATGTCCCTGTGAATGGATGAAATAAAAATTATTCCTTTTGAATTTCCCTGTAAACAGATAAATATAAAAAAAAGATTCCTTTTGAATTTCCCTGTGAATAGATGAAAAAAAAGATTTCTTTTGAATTTCCCTGTGAAAAGATGAACAAAAAAGATTGCCTTTGAATTTCGCTGTGAACAGATAAAACAAAAATATTCCTTTTGAATTTCCTGTGAACAGATGAAACAAAAATGACTCCTTCTGAATTTCTCTGTGAACAGATGAAATAAAAGCTCTACACAGAAAAAGACATGTGAACATTACAGAATTGTTCTGATAAGACACACTTAAACCTTTTTTTTCAACAGTGTACAACGGGTATTCCGAAAGTCCAAATAGTTTACAACAGATAACTCTCACAACACAAACTGTCTTAGAAGAATTGCAAGAGAAAAATGTCTGTAAATAGAAATCTTAAGAAATACCGCATCAAAACTCTCTCTCTCTCTCTCTCTCTCTCTCTCTCTCTCTCTCTCTCTCTCTCTCTCTCTCTCTCCTCTCTCTATCTCTCTCTCCTCTTCTCTCTCTCTCTTCCTCCTATCTGTCTCTCTGTCTCTCTGTCTCTCTGTCATTCTCTCTCTCTCTCTCTCTCTCTCTCCTCTCTCTCTCTCTCTCTCTCTCCCCTCTCTCTCTCGCTCGCTTGCTCGCTTGCTCGATCGATCGCTCGCTCTCTGATGAATCGAAAATTGAAAGAAAATGAATTCAAATAGCTGAAAAATCATTCACTGAGTTTAGTGTGTCCGTATTCAAACCATGGTCTCCATAATAAAAAAAATGCTAAGATTTAAAAAAGAAAAAAGGTTTTCGTTCGCACTGTTGAAATCAGAGTCTGAATCAAAAGGAACGCAAACTTTCAAGTACATAGAAACCCGAATGACAGGAAGAGAGTCGTGTAATATTAATAAAAAAAAGATAGCCGAAAATGTGGCCTGTCTTGTGTCGTTAATTAACTGTGGTGTGGTCATTGTCGACGACGACAGACGAACACCACAGTTAATTAACGACACAAGACAGGCCAAATTTTTGGCTATCTGGTGTTTGTCAAGGTTACAGAAAAGACAATACACACACAAGATTAGGAGGTTTAGGGCACAGAGACAGGAAAATAAATAAACAAACTAGTCATCGTGGTGAAGTGGTTACGCAGCGGGATTGACTGACTGGAAAGCCGTCAGTTCAAACTCACGTCGGTGTAAAAGTTTATTGTTGTAATTTTCAGCCCAGAATGGCTCTATTCAGAGTTCACCATGCTACAGGCTCGTGAATTTTTTTTAAGACTGGGAGCATACATTCGAGTGTCACACTTCATTGACAGCGTTGTTTAATTTTCCCAATCAGCACCGCAGGTGTATGTATGATGTCTCGGGCCTGGTTGAAGCCGGGATGTAAAGTGTGATAGTAAGCGCAGCGTACAGGCTTGTCACGATTATGATAGTAAGCATAGAGCACAGCCTTGTTTTCCAATCACAATTCTAGATGGAACTTCCATACCATCATGATCACCATCTGCGTTATCATGAAGTTGTAAGTCATTATAGACTATTATTATGAAAACTGTCCTATATGCTTCGGCCCTTCATTATGACCTAAGTTTTGGTTTCCTCTGCTGATTCCATGCCTGCATTTGATTCAGGTTGGGGTCTTTTGTCAGCTGTTCATGGAGGCTGTCGTTGTAGGGCTGTGCTGGTGGTCTCCTTACCGGGGTATTTCAAGCGGTCTGTTCTACGACTGAGCTTTTACTGTCATAAGTAGGGGCTTGGTGGGCAGTGTCCTTCGTGAGCTGGATCAGAACAGGCACTGTTGAACTCCACTGAAGTGACCCATCAGCAGTACAGGATCTCCTCTGGATTGTGGCCTCAGGGCAGCTCGATATTTCTGACTCCCATGGGCTTTCTGGCACTGGGAATTCGACTGAGTGAACTTGGGGTTCATGAGATCAACGGTGTGTTGTGGAGCAGCGTTGGATCAACGCAATTGAGGACGCATCGATGTTGTTGTGGGAAAAAAATTAGACATTTTTGGAGTCCCCTTAGATGCAGATAAGTAAACATTATATACCTCGTTTTTATTCTTTTGTCCTGTCTTTTTGTCATATATATCTTGTCTCATATGTACGCTTGACAAAGTTCAGTTGGCCAAATATTTGCAACCGTCTTCTTTTAGCTAAATACGCGTTCCTTACAGGCGTTTGTGGTTTCACAACAATTCTGATAAAAGAAAACTGACCAAAGGCGAATCAAAAAGGTCATCCTGCCCTGATGAACAGGTTGAATGAATCAGAGTCATGTGCTCATTAAAAGTCATGTTGATATCTAATTTTCCGTTAAATCAAACAAGAATATGCTATAATTTTGGAATTTGGTATTCAAAATGAAAGCAAAGTAATTCTTTTTCCGTCGAGGATGCGGAAATAAACAAGCCTCGTAGATCATTATCTAATATACAATCTCACACAAATGACGCAATCGTTCTAAACAACACACGCACACACACACACACACACACACACACACACACACACACACACACACACACACACACACACACTCACACACACACACACACACACACTGACACACACACATACACACACATGATTGTTCTAATGTTCTGACTGTTTCTCTGTTGTTCGTTAAATGTTTTCATGTTACCATATATGATACAATGCCTTCATGATTTCATAAGTTCATTCACCCCATAGACACATCTTTGTCTTGTTTATTTATTTATTTATTTATTATTATTATTATTTATTATTTATTCATTTATTGTACTATTATTTCTTTTTTGTCAAAAAGCACGTATGTGAATAGACGTTAAAAAAAATAAGGAACGACAACACACACACACACACACACACACACACACACACACACACACACACACACACCCAACACACACACACACACACACACACACACACACACACACACACACACACACACACACACACACACACACACACACACACACACACACACACAACCTTGTGAGAACTGATCCCATTCCTCTTGCTTACAGTGGCAGCCAACATGAAGTCAATCACAGTAATGGCTACCTGGCTGAACCTGTCTCTCAGTGACAAAAGCTACTTACTGCGTAGCTTTCATCGGCGATCCGGCCGACTTCTTCAGCGCAACTGCTGGGTTGAGAACTGGTTTCAGTGCGCACCGCCGTGAGCGAACTCACGACAGTGTTTCTGTTCTGCACATTCTTAAGGCGACAGTCAGTGACAATGTCAACCGTTTCAAATAAATTGATCAAAATGAGAAGCAGTGTGAACCGAGATTCTTTGAAGTAAATAAATGTAAGGAAAAAAAAAAGTCCAATGCCAGTAAAAATCCACAAATAATTCAAGTTAATCTGATACGACTTTCAGATGCAAGAGTCAATGGACAGGTTAAGTTCATTCTAGTTCACCCCTAGAAGAGCCATAGACTTATTTTTGAGGATCATCGCACTCAGGGAGGTTAACTTTGTGCTCACATTTTTTCGTCACATTTTCTATGCCATCTTGATGGCCACAGAAGGTGGCACAGTAGTTTTCTTCTTTTTTTTTCTTTTCTTTTTTTTACAATGTGATGATGATGATGTCGATGAGGATTTCGATCATACTATAGAGTTCCATCTAGGATTGAGATTGCGTGACAGGGTTGTACTCTACGCTTACTATCATAATATATCCTGCCGTCAACCAGGCATGAGAGATACAGACACCTGCGGCAGGTGGTCAGAAGATTTGAGCAACACCCTCACGACGCATCCGTGAAGTGGATGAGACTCGACAGTGTGGTCCCAGTCTTCCCAGTGAACCCATAGCACGCCCAACTCTGGGTAGGAGCCGGTTGGGGCCGAGAAATCCTACAATGATATAATTTTGAACGGGCTGATGGGGATTGGAACCCACAACCTTCCAGTCGGTAGTCTGTTGCGTTAACCACTACACCAAGGCGACTGGTTTAGAGCCATAGACTTTGTCAATCAACCATTCTCTTAGATCTGACCACATCTGAAGTTTGATGACGATTCGCGAGTCAATTATATGGCCAGTCTTTCCTTAGCCCTCTAGACGTGATGATGGACCTGGGATATCTTGGAGACGCGACAGATGATCTGAAACGAGCAACAGCTTATGGCTATAATGAAAAGCAATAAAGACGATTTACAGACTTATACAATTTCTTCAGTGCACAATGAGGTTAGAAGTCGACTTAGATGGAGTTCATTACATAAAAGGTGACGTTTCACCATCAAAAAATAGTTAGCAAAACGACAAAGGATGTCTTTGAAGTTCCAGTAGAACAAACCACATCAAAAGATATTTTCTCCCACCCCTACTCTCACTGAAATACGGATCTGAATTATATCCACCGGTTTTTTCCAATAATTATATACATGTACAATACATATACATATTCATACATATACATATACATATACATTACATATACATATACATTAATATACATATACACATCACATACATATAGACAGATGGATAGATAGACAGACAGACAGACAGATAGACAGATACATTGATAGATAGATAGACAGATAAATAGATAGATAGATAGATATGATAGGTAGGTAGGTCGGTAGGTAGGTCGGTAGGTAGGTCGGTAGGTAGGCAGGAGCAGAGAATAGACAGTTATAGATAAAGAATAGATAGATAGATAGGTAGGTAGGTAGATAGATATAGATATAATATATAGTAAGATAAGATTTTGTCAGCAGGCATTTATCAGTTGTGTCAATCGTTGTTTGCTGACAAAAATAATAAAACAAACATATTTTGTAATGGGAAAAGACGTATTCTTTTCAATTAGAATACATATGACATATTGTTTATACTACAGCTTCACAGCCATTGGAGATACGGAAACGTTTCAGTAAATACAGAGAGAGGTGGAGGGGCAGAGAGAGAGAAAAAGAGAGGGAGAGAGAGGGACAGAGAGAGAAAGAGAGAGACAGAGAGACAGACAGATAGACAGACAAGCAGACAGCATGCAACAGACAGACAGACAGACAGATAGAGATTGACAGTTTCTCTTACAACCAAACACTGCAGTAGCTCTTAATAGACAGATGCAAAGTGTAAAAGACGCCACCAAGGATATATGAGTGTTTTTCTTCTTTGAGTACACTTCTTTTTATCTTCTTTGAAAGTGCACGACATAACTAAGAGAATACGAGTCACACTTCTGGTCCATTTTTTTTGGGGGTTCTACGGAAATATCTCACTACTAATTATTTTGATGCAATATTCCTTTTCGTGAAAAGGTGACTTGGAGAATCCAAGCCATTATGAATGAACCTCAACGTACGCAGTACGTATCACAGCGCTGGTAGCCATTAGTTAAAGGTTTAATCTCGCTAAGTAAAACATTACGCAGAAAATGACTGTGCCACTCGTAGCGCTCTTAAATAAGGCCCATTTACATAGCGCCTTAAGGTTCTATGACAAAAGAAAGCCCAGATGGATTTGAGATCTTTCCCACCAAGTTCGGGAATTAAGGAGTCGATGTGTAGTGACCTGCAAAGGTAATGAAAACACATTTATTTTTAAAGTCATAATCAGTACAGATAACATTTCATCATTGAAACTGTTACGATATTATAACAAAGGCCAGATTTCTGTATTTCCCAGGACCCATGAAACTTCAACTATTAAACGGCTGTCTTTCAATCTTACAAACATTCGTTTGACAGTTGGTGTCTATGTAACAAACCGATCATTCTACCCTCATCTACTGACTTCCTTGGTGCTTTAAAACAGATTGCTAGTTGTTGTTTTTCTTTCACAACAAGGATGGGATTTTGATTTTACAAAATGTGTCTAATGGCAGTGATCTAATTTCCTGGGGACAAAAGAATTAACAAGATAATCATTACAATTTAACAAACATAAGCGTTTGTTTAATCAAAATTTTCACAAAGATATGTTACATGCAGAATGATGTAAAAGCAGGCTTTATCACAGTTGATACATTTTTAAGACTGCAAGATTATTCAAACTCCGGACGACAATCTTTTAATTTCGCTCCATACAATCTGAAAATTGTGCTCCAGAAAAATAAAGTATGTAATAGTGGCCATATTAATTGTAAAAAGAAAACCGTTGATTTGTTTGTATCAGTTTGGTTATATGTTCATGGGGAAATCAGAACTATAGGGCCTGCAGTTTTGAATCTTGAAGAAAATTATGTATTTTGTACATACAGACTGATTTTGCTAACGTGGAAGACCAGAGGTTGATGAATGGTACATTCGCTTTAGCAATCTGTTTGAATCAGCTGTGAGAGCCATAGAATGAAGATCTCACGCTTCGGGTTCAGTAACAACTGGAGAATCCAGAACATCAACATGTTTTATGTGATGATCATACTGCTAGCACCAGCTTCTTGTTCGATATCCGATTCAGATTTTATCTTCCCCAAATTTTTCAACAACTATCTAGCGCATATGATTTTTTTACAGGCTCAACAAATCTGTCATAACTGCTGGCAGATTTGTGTACAGCACATACAGAACCGTGCAACGAGTCCCTTTTATACAAAGTCCAGTCATTTCAATGCATTACCTTGCAACGAACTTGTTCAACTGAAACTGCAATCACCATGATCCCAAGTAGTGCAATTAGATTTTTTTCTCTCCCGGAGTACTCTCCCCTTTCCCCTCTTCACCTAATGGCAGCTTCTGTCAACAGTTCAATGTGTTTACCAGCCACAGAGCTGTATTTTCTATGTTCATATGAAGATCGATTTGGTCCATGTTATACAACAACCCAGCTAGCGTGATCCAAAGCTTCCGCACATGATATAAAAAAAAGCAATAAAAACCCACTACTGGTTTTGAGTTGCCCTGGACAAAAGATGGAAGGATAGTCAACACTATCCCTAAAACACTATTGCAAAATCCGCAGACATATGTGATGGGAAGACCAAGAACTGGTTCCAGCTTAGTTATTTCAGAAATATGATCATTTGTGGTAGAACGATGTGCACGTAGTAACAACAACAAACTCCTCCCCTCTCTCTCTCTCTCTCTCTCTCTCTCTCTCTCCTCTCTCTCTCTCTCTCTCTCTCTCTCTCTCTGTTCTCTCCGTCTGTTCTGTATGTCTGTCTGTTTCTGTCTCTGTGTGCCTGTTTGCCTGTCTGCCTGTCTGCCTGTCTACTTGTCTGTCTGTCTGTCTGTCTGCCTGCCTGCCTGCCTGTCTGTCTGTCTGTCTGTCTGTCTCTCTCTCTCTCTCTCTCTCTCTCTCTCTCTCTTTCTCTCTCTCTTTCTGCTCTAGCATATACTGGTACAACCTGAAGGACTGATTTACTGAAAAGCCTGAAAAGTCCATCATCAATAAAAACGTTTGAAAATAAACGTAATCCTTATGTGCGTAATAATGCTAATTCATATCGTTGTCAACATCGTATATTTTACTTAATACTTTCACTCTTCTATTTACTAGTATACGCTTATTTGTGTATGTGTTGTTCCTGAAACTGATAATGTTGACAACTGTATCAATGTAAAATCTACTTGTGTTTGAATACATGTATGGTTAATCTGTTCATTCTGATATGGTCATAGAACTTATAAGTAATATTTATGATATAACGTATAAATGAAATGGTTTAGTTGAAAACAACCATTTTTGTCATATTGTTCAATAATCAATTGTGTTCTTCAATGATTTTTTAACATGCACACTTACACTAAGAGATAAAGAAAGACAGACAGAAACAAAGAAACAAAGAGACAGAAAGAGACACAGAGAGAGACAGAGACAGACAGACAGACAGGACAAAGACACAGAGAGACGACAGATAGACACAGACAGAGACAGAGAAAGAACAGAAGACAGAAAGAGAGAGAGGCACGCGCACATATATTCGAATATATGTATAAGGTTTTATGTATTCATAGTGAAATATCTTAACTAGGGGTTCTTTTATTATTGGTGTTGTTGTTGATGTTGTTGTTGTTGTTGTTGTTGTTGTTGTTGTTGTTGTTGTTGTGTCCGTCTTCGTTTGGTTTTGGTTTTCTTCGGTTGCTTTTGTTTATTTTCTTTAAACATCAATTTTTGTATGATTTTTTTTAATATGCTTAGATTAGCAATGGTAGATGAGTAAAATCGCCTTTGTTTTATCTTCCGTTGGAAAACATCATCTCTCTCTCTCTCTCTCTCTCTCTCTCTCTCTCTCTCTCTCTCTCTCTCTCTCTCTCTCACACACACACACACACACACACACACACACACACATCTCTCTCTCTCTCTCTCCCTCTCTCTCTCCCTCTCTTTCTCTCCCTCTCTTTCTTTCTTTCTCTCCCTCTCTTTCTCTCTCTCTCTTTTCTCTGTCTCTCTCTCCTTCTGTCTTTCTCTCTTCCTCTCGTTCTCTCTCTCTCCCTCCCTCCCTCTCTCTCTCTCTCTCTTTCGCTCTCTCTCTCTTCACTCTCTCTCTCTCTGTTTCCCGCTTTCCTTATCTATTGGGCTGTTTCTCCTTCTCTGGTTAGTCAATTATTTAAGCAAAGCATATCATACGTTTTAGCTGGATACTGAGTGTACTGGCTACATCAGTGTGCTTCTAGCTATTGATCACTTCTATGAACACAGCAACAATAAAAAACGTTGAGCTGGCTATGTGTTTTGATACGGTGGACTCTAGCTAGATCTTATGCTTCGATTCTGTCTCGTTCCACGACATAAATAATCGATAGTTCCTTGCCCATCTTAACGCTCTGACCATTCAGTTGGTGTCAGTGTTTCATGCCTTTGTCGATGTATAGGGTTTATGCAGACGACGTTAAGAAGTCTCCACAATGTTTGCCGGCAGATTTGGATGGAGCACGAATGGAGTTGCCTGTGCGCGAAGAAACGTTCTTCAAAAAAAAAAATGCAAACTGCAAACTTTCACAACAAAACTATTCAAAAATATTAGACATCCAGACAACTATATCTGTGGTTTGTGTGTGTGTGTGTGTGTGTGTGTGTGCGAGTATGTGTGTGTGTGCGTGCGCGCGCGCGCATGTGTGTGTGTGTGTGTGTGAGTGCGTGTGTGTGTGTGCAGGTGTGGTGTGTGCGTGCGTGCGTGGTGGTGGGTGTGTGTGTGTGTGTGTGTGTGTGTGTGTGTGTGTGTGTTGTGCGTGTATGTGTTTGTATGTGTGCACGTGTCTATGTATGTGTCTGTAAGTGTGAGTGCGCGTGCGCTCGCGCGCGGGCGTGTGTGCATGCCCGTATGTGTGTACGTGATTACGTGTGTATGTCTGTGTGTGTGTGTGTGTGTGTGTGTCTGTGTGTGCGTGTGTGTGTGTGTGTGTGTGTCTGTGTGTGTCTGTGTGTGTGTCTGTGTGTGTGTGTCTGTGTGTGTGCGTGTGTGTGTATGTGTGTGCATATTGTGTATGTATCCGCGTGTGTGTGTGTGTGTAAGTGTGTGTGTGAATACGTTGTGTGCGTGTGCGTGTGTGTGTGTGTGTTGCGTGTGTGTGTGCGTGTGTGTGTGCGTGGTATGTGCGTGCGTATGTGCGTGTGTGTGTGTCTGTGTGCGCGCACGCACGCGTGCATGTGTGTATGCATGTGTGTCTCAACAGATCCATCAACCGCATGCTGAGCTTACCACAAGTAATGAGATTTTATTTTTCTTCGAGACTCTTAAAGGCAAATGAAAGATTCAGATCAGAGAAACACTATCAGTTATCTTGAGAAACACAATCAGTTATCTTGAGAAACACAATCAATTATCTATCAAAGACCATAAGCAATTTGGAGAAACACTTGGGCAAGATAAACAACAGATTAAGAAAAATCATTATTTTCATTTCAATTAATCAGTGGTTTTAGGGCTGTATTTCCCTGTGGACCAATGTACCAGACCAAAGACAGCTGATTCTGATGAAGAGGTGGCAGCAATATATCACAGCCTTAGGCTTTGACGGATTAGAAATGAATAGAAGGATGCTCTTTTGGAATTACTTTGAGGATGAATGAAATATCAGCACTAGATTACACACACACAAAGGTAGTTCACTCTTTAGCTCTCTTTGAATTACTTTGAGTATATATGAAATCTCAGCACTAGACTACACATGAGAGTATATTAATCTTTTAGGATTCCCCCCCAAAGAGACACAGCAACTGATGAAATTTGACAGATGGCAAGGGAGATTATGCTGACATTGATTCACTGCAGACAATTTCCCATTCAACGCAGATCACCTGAGGACAAACATAAGAGAAAAATATCGGTAGATGGAATTCTGAGCAAATACTGCAGTGAAAACTGAATACATTCTTCCTAAAATCAAAAAATAAAGTAAAATAACATTCGAAAACTAATAACTGAAATTTACTTAGTTTTTCCTTAAACGACGGCTTCTAATGAGAGCAAGTAAGTGTATTAAATGTAAATGTTCTATTGTTGATTGCTAAAAAATCTTTCTATTCTGTTCATTGGCCACCAAGAGACCAGAATTCAGTTCAGTTCATATTGCTCATAGCCCAGCCGACTACTAGAGCCATATCAGGGCTAACACCACGTCAAAAACGACAACCCGTTAGAGACCAGAAGAAATGTGTAGGCTACAGGAGACGTCACTGTGAAGAACAAACACGCGGACAAGGAGTCTTTATGTTCATTAGAATCCATGGAAAATGTTGTATTTGAATATTTTTAAACAAATGATATCGCGTTACAACTTTGATAACATGGCATCCAAAATAGAATATGACAAGTCTGTTTGCTGTAATAAGCAAGGCCCGATGGTGCCATATTTAATGTACAAACTTTACCAGGATGTAGGTAGTCATCATCATCAGGTGCCTTGCCGCACGGTGTTGGCGATCATGGACTTCCATCTGTCTCTATCTCTTGTTGCCTCCAGCAGGCCTTATGCACGTTAAGCACAGACATTGTTACAGTGATGTAGGCAGCCATCATCATCATCATCATCATCATCATCATCAGGTGCCTCGCCACATGGCGTTGGAAATCATGGCCTTCCATCTGTTTCTATCTCTTGTTGCCTCAAGCACATCCTCCCCCCTCTTTGTTTCAGCCACTCTGCAAGTCCGTCCAATATCTTCTCCCTGGGTCTACCTAGTATATTCACAAGTTTTTTTAGGTCCCTTTCATTTTCTGCAATTAGCACGGTGTCATCTGCGTATTGAATGTTGTTTATCATTTTTCCTCCAACCTTTAATCCAGGGTCTTCTCTAGGTTTCTCAT
>CM060306.1:55249735-55252235 GCA_030674185.1 Monoplex corrugatus | reverse complement strand
TATATATATACTTTCACACTCTTCCTCCTCACTCTCTAAACCCAAACACCTACCTACTAAGTTTACGTCTAAAGTGTTGCACGATCTTCCTCGCTTAAGACAATTCCCTGTGCCATACAGGCAAGCTGGAACCACGAGCTATCCAATCACCAGCAATAGCAACAGCCCTCCAGCGATGGAGAAGTGATGGCGTGGACAGGTATAGGATGCTGCCGCAAGTCTCTTGCTACGGCTCTGCACGTAGACGGTTGTGAGGTGCTGGTTATTCACCGTAGACCTGAGGCAGATGCCATCCGACCCACCGGCAGCGACAGAGCAACTCTTCGCAGGGATAGCACCGCTCTTTCCAAACGGGTAAGAGGAAGGGAAGAGTAAAGAAACTCCCATACAAAATCTATCTCATATGTAGCCCACCTGGCAGATAGTTGCGTCTGCCTGGTCATCCAGCTTTTCCATGGAAACGGTTTAACCCTTTGACTCATGCACCCTATCCACCAACTGCAAAACCTTATCGGTTTGACTCCTTCACTCTATCCACCAGCTTCCTACAGGTGTCAAGGGGTTAAACAAGAAATAAAAGAATACTCATCATCATCATCAGGTGCCTTGCCGTATGGCGTTGGCGATTATGGACTTCCATCTGTCTCTATCCCCCGCTGCCTCAAGCACCTCCCCCACCCTCCCTGTCTTCAGCCACTCTGCAAGTTCGTCTAGTATCTTCTCCCTGGGTCTACCCAGTGCTCTCCTTCCCTCCAGCTTTCCCGTTGTGACCAGGTGTTCCAATTCCCCTTTCTTCATAAAATGGCCCATGAATGTTGCCTGCCTTTTCCTAATCTTCCTTATGAATGATCTACTTGTGTCTGCCTCCATCAATACTGTCTCGTTTGATTTCTTTGCTGTCCATGGAACTCTCAACATCCTTTTTAGAAACCACATCTCGGCTGCCTCAATCTTGTTCTGGCTTTGCTTGTTGACTGTCCACGCCTCGCAACCGTACAACAGTATTGGTTCTATATAATATTCCAGAACTCTCTTCCTTATGTTAATTGATAGGCATTTGTTGGTAAGAATGCTCTCCATCTTCTTGAATGTTTTTTTTTTTTTTTTGCTTGGCCGATTCTGCTGGCTATTTCTGATGTGCATCTGCCATCTGCTGAAATGATCCTTCCCAGGTATTTAAATTTATCAACCTGTCTCAAGGTTGTGCCGTTTGCTGTTATTTTGCATGAGGGGATTTCATGTTTTTTACTGATCACCATGACTTCAGTCTTCCTGCTGTTTAGTTCCAACCCCTTACCTTTGCTTCCTATTTCAAGTATGTTCACAAGGTTTTGTAGATCCCTTTCACTTTCTGCAATTAGCACGGTGTCATCTGCGTATCGAATGTTGTTTATCAGTTTTCCTCCAACCTTTAATCCAGGGTCTTCCTCTACGTTTCTCATGATGTTTTCGCTGTAAAGTGAAAACAGATCTGGTGACAAAACACAACCCTGTCTGAATCCTCTTTTGATGTTTTGGAAAGAGCTTATATCGTTTTTTATTCTCATTGCAGCTGTTTGTTCCCAATACATATTTCTGATTATTCCTAGATCAATTCCATCAATATTGAGTCTTTCTAGTTGGTTGATCAATTCTTCATGTCTTACCCGATCAAAAGCCTTGGTACAGTCAACAAAGCATAAATATAAATCCTTGATCACCTCGATTGACCTCTCTATGATAGTTCTTAGGATGTATATAGTATTAATAGTTCCTTTCTCTTCCACAAACCCACATTGTTCATCTGCTATTTCTCTTTTGATTCTATTCCTTGTCCTCATCATGATTATTCTTAATAGGATCTTGGTTACATGACTCATCAAACTGATTGTACGATGGAGTTCGCATTCTATAGCCCCTGTCTTCTTTGAAAGTGCAATGAAAATTGATTTTGACATATCTTTGGGGATTTTTCCAGTATCGTAAATTTCATTTAGGAGGACTGTTATTTTTTCTGTACCGAATTCCTCCAGCGCTTCAATCATCTCTGTGGTAATGTTGTCTGGTCCTGGGGCTTTTCCTGGTTTCATCTTTTTTAATGCTGCTCTAACGTCATCTTTCATTATGGGTGGTCCTTCAAAGTTCTTTCTTATAATGTGTTCTGCGTTTCTGTCATCTTCAAAAAGGTCTTAAATGTACATGTACTCTCCCCATCTGTCTAATATTTTGTCTTTTTCCGTGAGAATCGTACCATCTTTTGATTTTAAACAACCAGTTGATGTGCATGTATTTTTCCTGTGGACAATTTCTTCAATTCGTCTGTACATACCCTGAGGATCCGTTTTGTGTTAGTCTTCTATTTCTTTGCATTTTGTTTTCAGCCAAGAAAGAACACTGGTACATGGAATATCTAAACTCTACTGGACAAAGGTGCTAGACCACAAAGGCGTGCCACCTTAATTTCCAAGATGTTGGGTTGCTGTAAGATGGACACAGCTGTTCTGAGGGAGACCAGATTTGC
>CM060306.1:55242235-55244735 GCA_030674185.1 Monoplex corrugatus | reverse complement strand
AGAAAAAAAAAAGAGAGAGAGAGGGAAAGAAAGACAGAGAGACAGAGAGACAGAGAGAGACAGACAGAGACAGAGACAGACAGAGAGACACAGACAGCGAGAGAGAGAGACAGACAGACAGACAGACAGACAAAGAAGAAAACAGAAATGGTTAAGGTATTTGATAATTCCTTTTGTACAAAAATCGCCTTACGTCCTTTAGTTATTTGTACTACATTCTTCTTCTTCTTTTTCCTTATTCTTTTTTCTTCTTCCTATCTTTTCTTCTTTTTCTTTTTCTTTTTCTTTCTTCTTCTTCTTCTTCTCTTCTTCTCTATCTCTTTTTCTTCTTCTTCTTCTTTTCTTCTCCCTTTCTCTTCTTCTTCTTCTTCTCTCTTCTTCTTCTCTCTTCTCTTCATTCTTTCTTCTTCTCTCTTCTTCTTCTCTTCTTCCTTCTTCTTCTTCTTTCTTCTTCTTCTTCTTCTTCTTCTTCTCTCTTCTTCTTCTTCTTTCTTCTTCTTCTTCTTCTCTTCTTTTCTTCTCTTCTTCTTCTTCTTTTTTCCTTCTCCTTTTCTCTTCTTCTTCTTCTCTCTTCTTCCTTCTTCTTCTTCTTCTTCTCTTTCTTTCTTCTTACTTCTTCTTCTTCTTCTTCTTCTTCTTCTCTTCTCTCCTCTCTCTCTTCTCTTCCTCTCTCTCTCTCTCTTCTTCTTCTGCTTCTCTTCTTCTTCTTCTTTCTTCTTCCTTTTCTTTTTCTCTTCTTTCTTCTTCTTCTTCTTCTTCTCATCTCTTCTTCTCTTCTTCTTCTTCTTCTTCTTCTTCTTCTTCTCTTCTTCTCTTCTTCTCTTCTTCTTCTCTCTCTCCTCTCTCCTCCCTTCTTCTTCTTCTTCTTCTTTTCTTCTTCTTCTTTTCTTCTTTTTTCTTCTTCTTTTTCTTCTTCTCCTCCTCCTCCTTCTTCTTCTCCTCCTCCTCCTTCTTCTCTCCCTCTTCTTCTTTCTTCTGCTGGCTTTTCTCTTGGATTTGGCCTAAGCAGATCCTAGCTTTTCAGAACCATCTGTCTGTGGCATCCTTCTCCTTCAATCTTGCTTGCTCCGTGTATTTGCCCCGACCTTGAACAAGCTTCATTTGAAAAAAACTTTCTGTGAATCCGGAAGAAATAGTAGGCTGTCACGACAGAGAAAGAAAAATCAGATTGTTATGTTTTTAGAAATGTCTAAGACAGTGTTGTTTACATACTTTTCTGGAAGACAGCAGCTTTAAGGCTTTGTATCTGGTCCGTGTGTGATCACGACTTGGACACTTTCTCTTCCAAACTTACGCATTCGCGGATCCTTTACAGTCTACAACTTTGATCCAAATAAATTGTCAAGATTCATCCAAAAACAGCCGAGAGAGACAGAGACAGAGAGTGAGACAGAGACAGAAAGAGAGAGAGACATATAGACAGTCAGACAGAGAGACAGACAGACACACACACACATACACAGAGAGAGAACGAGAGAGAGAGGGGGGAGAGAGACACAGCGAGAGAGAGTCTTACTAACACCTTCTGGTAACAGAGACTGACAGGGACACACACACACACACACACACACACACACACACACACACACACACACACACACACACACCACACGCACGCGCACCACGCACCGCGCGCACACACACACACACACACACACACACACACACACACACACACACACACACACACACACATACATCCCTCTCGGGTAACATGAAATAACCTAACCCCACATCCATCGCGGTCTCTTTTTTTTAAAAAAATAAATAAAACGAAACTGAAAACGGCGATAGGAGGATGGGAAGGTGGGAAGACAAGAGAGACAAGGAAGACAGAAGGAAGACATACTTTGTGTACATAGTGAGGAAGAAAATCGGGGTGTCAGGAAGGCAGACTGCTGTGGACCCGCTGACTGAACTAGGAATGTTCTTCCCCTCCTCCTCCATTAGACAGTACAGTAGTGTACATCATCATCATCAGTGCCTTGCTGCATGGCGTTGGCGATCATGGACTTCCATCTGTCTCTATCTCTTGTTGCCTCAAGCATCTCTTCCACCCTCTTTGTCTTCAGCCACTCTGCAAGTCCATCTTGTATCTTCTCCCTGGGTCTACCTGGTGCCCTCTTTCCCTCCAGCTTTCCCGTTGTGACCAGGTGCTCCAGTTCCCCCTTCCTCATAAAATGGCCTATAAATGTTGCCTGTCTTTTCCTAATCTTCCTTATGAATAATCTTCTTGCATCTGCCTCCGTCAAGACTGTCTCGTTTGTTTTCTTTGCTGTCCATGGAACTCTCAACATTCTTCTTAGAAACCACATCTCGGCTGCCTCAATCTTGTTCTGGTTTTGCTTGTTGATTGTCCACGCCTCGCGACCGTACAACAGTATTGGTTCTATATAACATTCAAAAACTCTCTTCCTGATGTTAATTGATAGGCATTTGTGGGTAAGAATGCTTTTCGTCTTCTTGAATGCTGTTTTGGCTTGGCCCATTCTGCTGGCTA
>CM060306.1:55219735-55237235 GCA_030674185.1 Monoplex corrugatus | reverse complement strand
TCTGTCTCTCTTTCTCTCTCTCTCTTTCTTTTGCTCTCTCTCTCTCTTTGTCTCACACCCACACACGTACGCACGCACACACGCACACACACACACACGCGCCAGCGTGTGCGAGCGTGCACGTACACACACACATTCACACATTAACACAAACACACACACACACACATGCACATATACATTCATTATTATTATCATCATCATTATTATTATTATTATTATTGTTGTTATTATATATTATTATTATTATTACTATTATTATTATTATATTATTACTATATGATTATGATTCTGATTCTGATTATTATTATTATCATTATTGTTATTATTTTCCTACCTCTCTTTTTCTATCTCTTTCAAACGTTTACACATGCTCTTCATTTCCTTCTCTATTGGCTTATATCATTGATTTGCTGATGTATTTCTTGTTCAGTATTTTCTACACAGGTATGCACATTAGCACCGGTAGGTACGACGGAAAACAAAATACCATTGTTATTGTCAGAGTCAGTGTCATTATAAGGCATACACCTTTTACCTGTCGCTTTTCAACCCAATTTCATTGACAGGACTGGGAGGAACCTTCTTATCCGTTTGAAGAGTTTGCTATAAATAAAAACCAAATTCTTTGTTGACCTAACATGTTCATTCTGCACACTTTATACAGCTTTTTGTCTTGTGATCAGAAAAACTAGCGCCTAAGGTCTCATGACAATCACGCTTGGTATCACCTGGAAAGCTCGCAAAACGGCGCAGTGGATCAGAGAAAGAACAAAAGTGCGTGACACCCTGGAAACCATCAACAAACTGAAACGGAACTGGGCAGGACATCTCACTCAGAGAATGGACAATCGTTGGACAACAAAAACCACGTTCTGGATACCAACAGACGGCACTCGCAAAAGAGTAAGACAGAAAACTAGATGGAGAGATGACCCAGATGGATTTGACAAGAACTGGAGAGGAAAAGCGCTGGAACAAAGTGAATGGAAGCAGCTGGGGAAGGCCTACGTCCAACACTGGACTTTTGATGGCTGAAAAGAAAGAAGAAGGTCTCATGGAGGAGAGGGGAGCAGGAACGATAGAAAAAGCCTTGGAACAACCGTAACTCCACTCCAGGACCTCTAAGTGCCCAGTCAGGCGTTCTAATCATTGGGTCAACCCGCTTGCCACTCTAGACATGACACAACAAAAATCCTCCACCCGCTTCCCCCTCACATGCACAGCGACGAGACAACTTGCAAGACATGATCCACTTTATTGAAGCCCTATATATCTAGCAGGAGGAGGTGCCAGACAGATTGCCGCGTTCCATTCTTTAAAACTGCATTCATCGATCGGAGTTTGTCAGACCGTACTGATCATCTTCTCCCCCCCCCCCCCACCCCACTCTCCTTCCTTCTCCTCACCCCCATTTTCAGACAATAAGAATAACTAAGAAAATGAACCTGAAACAGTTCTGGGGAATTATTAGAAGTATTTAAGCGTGTTAGCAATATTTGAACAAAACAAAACAAAACAAAACAAACAAGCAAGCAAGCAAACATTTAGCCTAAGCAAACAAAGACTTACCCAAATCAGAACATACATCAAGCTAGCGAACCAATCAACCAGTCAAACAGATAAATGAAAATCCAGATTTTGTACATTTTAAGATCATTGACTGTAACCTTGAATCACTGGCTGTGACTTTAAAAAAGCGTCAGATAAAACAAAACGCCAAGAGAAGCAAAACACAATGGTATAACTGTCACAACAGTGAACAGAGAATATATTTGCCATCAGAATTTTATGAGAAAGTGCTGTTCACACACCTCCCTCCAAAACTGCTGAAATTTTTGTTTTGTTTTGTTTTGTTTTTTTTGTTTTGTTGTTTTTTGTTTGGCTCCGTGTGACGTTGACCTTGACTTGATATCTTGTCTCCCAAACGTATGTATTCCCGAGTCCTTAACCCTTTCACTCCCGCACCCTATTTGCCAGTGCAAAAACTTAAGCCTTTTACTTCCTCACCCTATCCATCAGCTTCCTGCAGGAAGCTGGTGGATAGGGTGAGAGAGTGAAGGGTTTAAGTTTCTGCTTTGCTGTCATGGCTTACAATGCGGGATGCCGGAGGACATGGTAGGGGAGTGAAAGGGTTAACGATCTACATCTTTGAACTGAAGTAGAGGAAATTTCGCAGACACACACAGACACACACACACAGACACACAGACACAGACAAACACACACGCACAGACACAGACACACACAAACACACAGACACACAGATACACACACACACAGAGAAGAATCTTTCTCCGAAAAAGGATAGAAACAGGTAGGAGGAACAGTCCAGATGGGGGTTAGAGAACGAGCGAATGAGCCATCATCCTTTTTCATCATCATCATCATGTGCCCTGCCATATGGCGTTAGCGATCATGGCCCTCCATATGTATCAATCCCTTGTTGCCGCAAACACGTCTTCCACCCTCTCTGTTCTCAGCCACCCTGCAAGTCCGTCCAATATTTTCTCCCTGGGTCTACCTGGTGCTCTCTTTCCCTCTAGCTTTCCTGTTATGACCAGGTGCTCCAATTCCCCTTTTCTCATAAAATGGCCTATAAATGTTGCCTGTCTTTTTTTTCCTAATCTTCCTTATGAATGATCTTTTTATGTCTGCATCCATCAAGACTGTCTCGTTTGTTTCTTTGCTGTCCATGGAACTCTCAACATTCTTCTTAGAAACCACATCTCGGCTGCCTCAATCTTGTTCTGGCTTTGCGTGTTGACTGTCCATGCCTCACAAACTTATAACATTATCGGTTCTATATAACATTCAGGAACTCTCTTCCTGATGTTTTTAAGAATGCTTTTCATCTTCTTGAATGCTGTTTTGGCTAGGCCAATTCTACAGACTATTTCTGATGTGCATCTGCCGTCTGGTGAGAACCATCCTATAGCAATTGCTAAAATGTAACCAACTTGACCAAACAGGCCAGTCATCGTGGCGATGGTGGTTAGTGGTCAAAGGTAGCTTGGAGGTCCGAACCACCATCAGTACACACACAAAAAAAATGTTTAAAAAATAGTGTGAGATGAAATGTTTGGCTCCAACCGGCTCCTACCCAGAGCCGAGCGTGCTATGGTCTCTTTGGGAAGACTGGGACAACACAGTCAAGAGTCATCTGCTTTACGAATGCGTTTTTGAGGGCGATGTTTAGATTTGCTGACCAAAACCAGCAGCCATATGTATCTCTCGAGCCCTGTCGACGCCAATGTACAATGTGAAAGTAAGCTTAGAGTAAAGCCCTCTCACGTAATCTCAATCCGAAATGGAACTCCACAGCATTATCATTATCATCCCCAGCCTCATCATCATATCACTGTAAAACATTATCCCACATTCTCTAACAAGTCATGCCGTGTCTCATTGTGACATTTAATTTGAGTGAGTCTGGAAGTGTAATAGTGGTAGCAACACACGACTTGTGCAGAAGATGGGGTATGATAAACAAGGGAGAGAGAAAGAGAGACAGATAGACAGAAGAGACAGAGACAGAGAGACAGAGAAAGAGACAGAGACAGAGAGAACAAAACTAACAAACTAAAGAACTAACGAACGAACATGCCGTTTAATGAATTTTGGTTATAGGCTAGAATTCAAATAGTTAGGAGTATGAAGGGTGGCCTGTCCAAGTCATGTTATGATCATAATTATATCATTATTGCATCGAAAACACTATTCATTTTATTTTTCAATAGGTGCCATCATAAAAGAAAAGCAGAGAGACAGACAAAGAGGAGGAAATAGAGAGACGGTGGGGAAGGGAGTGGAGGAAATGACCCACGAACAGAGCCAAGGAGAGAATTAACATTTCTAACACACACACCACACACACACACACACACACACACACACACACACACACACACACACACACACACACACACATACACACACACACACATACATACACAGACACACACATACAGATACATACACAACACATACACACACACATACACACATACACACACACACACATACACACACACATCACACACATACACACACACACACAACACACATACACACACACATACACACAAACACACAAGAAAGAAAGAAGGAAACGCTAACAAGACAGACGAAGGACAAAAATGGACACAGATCTTATAGTCATTTCTCTGATCTTCTCCTAAGCTTCAAAGCTACTGTAATGCGTGGTTTTGATGCAGAATTTGCGTCATCAGCCAAAGGAAAGGGATAAACTTGAAAAAAAATAGAAGAGGAGGAAGAAGAAAGAAAGACGGAAATGAAAACTAAGAGCTGAAGGAAAGAAATGAGGGAATAAAGGAAAGAGGAAAAAACGAAAAACAAAAGCAAGACCAAAACAGAAAGAAATAAAGGAAACGAAAAGTTAAAGAGAAAAAAAAAACTAAGCAAGTACAGAAGAAAGAAAGAAGAAAAGAAAGAACACAGTCTATATCGCAAACATCTTTGAAAATAAGACATCATATGAGCAAAGCTCCTAATACATTGAGAAACGTGACGAGAAGAGAAAACGTGGCCTGCAAATAAACAGGCTAAAATACCTAATTCTGACTTCTTCCTGTATGAAAAATAATAATGTAATAATACTGCTAACACGATGCAAATAACAATGGATTTCCTACTATGCTATTTGAGCATAGTCGTCTGCATGCGGTAGCTCTCAGATACAGATGGCGGAAAGAATATGACATGGCCGATGGCCATTGATAGGGCGACTCCAAGCGTCTGAATTCTGGTCACATTCTTATATTTCGTTGTGGTCCTCCATGGATACATAGATACACATGTCATTTACACGTAACCAAGACTAATCAGATGATAAGCTGACACAATACCAGTATGAAATACATGTACAGACTAGGTAAAACATAGGCTAGGTAGGGCCTCAGGACCTGGCCAGCTCATGGGTTTATGTGCAGGCTAAAGGCTTGTTCCATGATCACCACACACACGTAACCTGTGACGTTAGTGCATATGAAATTCGTTCCGAGCGCGGAAATGTTGTCTTGGGAAACTGAAACTGCTAACCATCGTATGGAGATCCTCCCACAGCTGCAGCAATACCAAGCTGAGAATTACCACAGCTGTGTGTTTTATACTCTACGGTTTTTATACCCTTTTTTAGGACCCTTTTATACCCTGTTTATGTCTGATTTATACCCCACTTTACGGCTCCTTTATACCCAACTTTACGGCTCCTTTATACCCAACTTTACGGCTCTTGTATTCCCTACTTTATGGCTCCTGTATTCCCTACTTTACGGTTCATTTATGCCCTACTTTACGGCTCCTTAATACCCTATTTTACGGCTCCTTTATGTCCTACTTTACGGCTCCTTTATACCCTACTTTACGGCTTCCTTACACCCTACTTTACGGCTCCTTTATACCCTACTTTACGGCTCCTTTATACCCTACTTTACGGCTCCCTTATACCCTACTTTACGGCTTCCTTACACCCTACTTTACGGCTCCCTTACACCCTACTTTACGGCTCCCTTATACCCTACTTTACGGCTTCCTTACACCCTACTTTACGGCTCCCTTACACCCTACTTTACGGCTTCCTTACACCCTACTTTACGGCTCCTGTAATCCCTACCTTACGGCTCCCTTACACCCTACTTTACGGCTCACTTATACCCTACTTTACGGCTTCCTTACACCCTACTTTACGGCTTCCTTACACCCTACTTTACGGCTCCCTTACACCCTACTTTACGGCTCCCTTATACCCTACTTTACGGCTCCCTTACACCCTACTTTACGGCTTCCTTACACCCTACTTTACGGCTCCCTTACACCCTACTTTACGGCTCCTTTATACCCTACTTTACGGCTCCCTTATACCCTACTTTACGGCTCCCTTATACCCTACTTTACGGCTCCCTTACACCCTACTTTACGGCTCCCTTACACCCTACTTTACGGCTCCTGTAATCCCTACCTTACGGCTCCCTTACACCCTACTTTACGGCTCCCTTACACCCTACTTTACGGCTCCTGTAATCCCTACCTTACGGCTCCCTTACACCCTACTTTACGGCTCCCTTACACCCTACTTTACGGCTCCTGTAATCCCTACCTTACGGCTCCCTTACACCCTACTTTACGGCTTCCTTACACCCTACTTTACGGCTCCCTTACACCCTACTTTACGGCTCCTGTTAATCCCTACCTTACGGCTCCCTTACACCCTACTTTACGGCTCCCTTACACCCTACTTTACGGCTCCTGTAATCCCTACTTTACGGCTCCCTTACACCCTACTTTACGGCTCCCTTACACCCTACTTTACGGCTCCTGTAATCCCTACCTTACGGCTCCCTTACACCCTACTTTACGGCTCCTGTAATCCCTACTTTACGGCTCCCTTACACCCTACTTTACGGCTCCTGTAATCCCTACCTTACGGCTCCTGTAATCCCTACTTTACGGCTCCCTTACACCCTACTTTACGGCTCCTGTAATCCCTACTTTACGGCTCCCTTACACCCTACTTTACGGCTCCTTACACCCTACTTTACGGCTCCTTAATCCCTACTTACGGCTCCTGTACCCCTACTTTACGGCTCCCTTACCCTACTTTAGTCCTTATATTTACTCTGTATTAGCTTATCCTTATACCCTACTTTATGGCTTCCTTTATACCCTACTTTACGGCTCCTTATATCTTAACTTTAGGTCCTTATATCCCTACTTTACGGCTCCTTTATACCCTACTTTACGGCTCCTTTACTACCCTACTTTACTGCTCCTTTATAATTTATACTTTGGGTTTCTTTATACCTTATTTTACGGCTCTTTTATGCCCTACTTTATGGCTCCTTTATACCCAAATTTATGATTCATTTGTAGCCTACTTTACGGCTCGTTTACACCCTACTTTACGGCTCGTTTACACCCTACTTTCGGCTCCTTTATACCCTACTTTTCGGCTCCTTTATATCCTACTTTATGGCTCCTTTATACCCTACTTTACAGCTTCTTTATGCCCCATTTTGAGGCTCCTTTAAACCCTACTTTACAGCTCCTTTATGCCATACTTTACGGTTCCTTTATGCCCTACTTTACGGTTCTTTTATATCCTACTGTACGGCTCCTTTATACCCACTTTACGGTTCTTTATGCCCTACTTTTTGGCTCATTTATACCTACTGTAAGGCTCCTTTATACCCTACTTTACGGCTCTTTTATACCCTACTGTAAGGCTCCTTTATACCCTACTTTACGGCTCCTCTTTACCATTTGCCTTTACCCCACGTTACGGATCCCGTATACCCTAGTTCACGGCTCAGAATGCTGGCTGTTGACAGAAAGCGACTTACTAAGTTATCAACCGTCTACACGAAGAACCTCCAAGAGTCATACAAACATTCTGCGCCATTATAATCTCCAACCAACGACTACTTGTCCTATGCAATCAACAAAGTATGGGCACCAACACTATGAGACGACAATGGAGATGGTTTGGGCACATTATCCAAAGAAGGCAAGATAATATCACCCGGACTGTCCTTCAAGATTAGGAAAAGACAAGCAACTGGAGGAAAGAGAGCACTCGGTAGACCCAGGACGAAAACACTGGACGGACTTGCAGAGTGGCTTAGGACAGAGAGGGTGGGAGATGTACTTGCAGCAACGAGGGACAGATTCGTATGGAGGGCCATGTTCGCCAACGCCAAGTGGCCGGCACGTGGCGAGGCATGATGATGATAAGAGACCGATATGATGATTGATGATGATGATGATGATGATGATGATGATGATGATGATGATGCGACCTCCACTAGAAACCAGAAGGAACGTGCAAGGGAGGAAGACCCAAGAACACCTGGCGACGAACAACAGAATCAAACCCTGAAAAACATTGCAGTGTTATAAAGAGGCTGGTCTAGGGCAGACAGAAGAGGAGAACTTTCGTTGCTGCCTGGTTTTTTTTCTATTTATTTATTTATTTATTTATCTATTCATTTTTATTATTTATTGTTATTTATTTATTTATTTGTGATTTATTTATTTATTATTTATTTATTTATTTATTTGTTTATTTATTTATTTATTTATTCGTTCGTTCGTTTGTTGTTCATTCCTTTCCGTTCGTTTGTTCGTTTGTTTGTTCATTAATCATTTTTTCCTTTATGATTTATATTTTTCACCAACTTGTTCTTGTACCAATTCGGTGAGAACAGAGAAACCAACACCTTTTTCTGTCACTATAACCTTACAGCTAAGTCCACGGAATTGAATCGTACGCTTTATGCCCATTTGTTTGTCACTAAAACAACCAATCAGTCACACGACCAGACACATACATACACACACCGCACACACACGCGTGCACAGACACATACACACACGAGCGCAAACGACAGAGCGAGCGAGCGTGCGAGGGTGAGAGCGAGATAAGAGGAGAGAGAGAGAAGAGAGACAGAGACAGACAGACAGACACGACAGACAGAAACAGAGAGAGACAGAAAGACAGAGACAGAGCAAAAACAAGCATAGAAAAGAAAAAAGAGAGAGAGAGAGAAAGAGAGGGAGAGAGAGAGAGAGAGAGAGAGAGAGAGAGAGAGAGAGAGAGAGAGAGAGAGAGAGAGAGAGAATCAGATATTCGGAGACATAAACAACGGAGGAAGAGTGTAAACTGTTGATACAACACGCGAACGTGTGCAAGCTCGCGGACTCACACAGAACGCACACAAAGCACGCGCATCCACACAACACACACACACACACACACACACACACACACACACACACACAACACACACACACTAACTACACACGACACACACACACACACACACACAACATACATACACACACACACACTTACACACACACACACACACACACACACACACACACACACACACACACACACACACACACACAACACACACACACACACGAAAACACACATCCATCTTCATAATTACACCTGCTCGCCTTCCTGTCTCTTACCGTATACAACATATTCATTTCTAATTCTACACGCACTCAGTCCTGATCAAAGACACTCGCACACTTTGATGTCTTGGTCCACGAAGATGAAGGTGGTAGAGAAGAAAGACAGAAAGAAAGAAAAAGTGCAATACAAAGACACTGGCGGTCAGACCATTCTAAACATTGTACTTTTAGAAAGAAAAATTTTAACATTTGAAATAAAACCGATATTCGTTTTATAAACCCTTTGACTTCCACACCCTAACCCACCGACTGCAAAAACTCAACCCTTTGACTCCCTCACCTTATCCGCCAGTTTCTTGCAAGAAACTGGTGGATAAGGTGAAGAAGTCACGGGGTTAAGTGTTTGCTTTGCTAGCGTGGTTGACAATTCAGGATGCTGGTGGACAGGTTGCGGGAGTCAAAGGGTTAAACCATATTCTCACTACAAAACCCCATGCAGATAAAAAAAAGCATCCCTGGAACATCACAGCTTTTCAGGCCAAGCTTGTCCGATGGTTTTATGGATTCATGTACATGTACACACCCAGTCTGCACCGCCTACGGAAGCTGCACACTATGCAGCAACACAGTGAAGTATGCACACTTCGGCAAACAGCTGGAGTTCTTCGCGCTCTACTACTAAAAGGTGTGCATACTGTAATTCGCAGCGAGTCCGCCATATGAGTTTGGACAATAGTGCTGTACATTCAAGTTCAATAACAGTAATAATAATAATAATAATAATAATAATAATAATAATAATAATAATAATAATAATAATAATATAATAATAATAAAATAATAATAATAATAATATAATAATAATAATAATAATAATAATAAATAATAAAATCATCATTAACACCACCATCATCATCATCATTATTATTATCACCATCATCATCATCAAACAACCGTATATTTTATTTCATGTTTTATTATCATCATCATTATCAAACAACCGTATATTTTATTTCATGAACAGATCTGTTTAAGAAGAAATGAATGAAATGGCATAAAAAGATAGTCAAGCCATTCTAATGCTATCCTTTTTATACAAAAATTTATATGGAAAATTTAGATTTTGTACTTCTCAAGGTCACTGTGATCTTGAATTAGAATCGGTCCAAATAAAACTTGACATGAAGAGAGAACAGTGGTAGCCCGTTACAACGGTAAATGCAAAGTTTCAAGATATTTGGTAATTTCTGAGAAAGACCAGTTCACAAATACAAATCCTTCTTGAATACTGATATTTTTACAGACTGCTTCGGTCCGTTTGACCTTGACCTTAGTGCCATGATTTCCAAATGTATGCGTGTTGAGAATCCTGAACGATTCATACTTTTGATTCAAATACATGTATATCCCGAAAGTGTTGAGAAAATTTGCACTCACAAGTTTTTCTCTCTCTCTCTCTCTCTCTCTCTCTCTCTCTCTCTCTCTCTCTCTCTCTCTCTCTCTCTCACACAACATACACACACACACACACACCACACACACACACACACACACACACACACACACACACACACACACACACACACACACACAACAACACAACACAAATATACGCGCAAACACACAAACATAAATCTACGTTTGTGCAACACACACACACATGCATACTCTCTGTCTCTCTGTCTCTCTCTCTCTCTCTTCTGTTTGTCTCTCTCTCTCTCTCTTTTTGTCTCTCTCTCTCTCTCTCTCTCACGTATGAACACGCACACACATGCACACAATGGAAGGGAAAGACAGACAGGCAGAGTATTCATGTGCAGGACTTTGTCTGTATCGGGATCTGTGTCTGTGTGTATGTGTCTGCGCGTGCGCTCACACAATAGACAGACAGACAGGCAAACAATCCGTGAAGGCAGACGCAAACAGACAGACAGATAGACAGACAAACAATCAATGGAAGCAGACACAAAGACAGACAGGCAGACAGAGAGACAGACAGACACTGAGACACAGAGGTCATCTTCAGTCTAAAGTACTCTTCTTCATTTGCACTTCCTTCGTTGCTTCCACGTGGCCTTCTTCCAGGGTTATTGGCTATCTTAGATGTCTCTGGTTATTGGACTCGTTTGTTTTTACGGGAGATTCAAAAACAACCTCCTTCGATCCTTGTCTTATAGGTCTCAGCAACTGGCTGTGAATGCTGGCCAAGCAATGACAGTGACTGAGTGCGCCTTAACACACTGCTTGAGGCTACAGATTTCTAGTCGGGAAAACCAGCGGTTCGAATCCCCACTATCAATCAGTTTAAATAAGGAGAAAGAGAGAGGGGGGGCAGGGGAGACAGATAGATAGCACACAGAGAGAGGGGAGAGAGAGGGGGGGGAGGAGAGAGGAAAGAGCCAGACAAGAGAAGAGAGAGAGTGGGACAGAGAGTATTAAAGAATTCCCGTTGTTCAACAACAACAACAACAACAACACCACACACCGCGCGCGCGCCACACACAAACAAACAAACAAACAAACATTACTTCGTGGCGTGTTTGTTCACAATTAATTATTCCGTTGCACAATGGACCGAAATGGATAGTTACTATCAGACAGACCAGACAGAGAAACAGACAGACAGAGAAAGAGAGACAGCAGACAGAAAGAGACAGGGAAAGACAGAGAGAGACAGAGGAGAGAGAGAAAAGAGAGTCTTAAAGAATTTCCGTTGTATCAACAACAACAACAAACACACACACACAAAAAACAAAACAAACTAAACTAATTATTTCGTGATATGTTTGTGGACAATTTATTCCCGTTATACGATGAACTAAAATACGTAGTTACTATCTACAAACCATTTTTAGAAAGAATCCACTGACTCCATACAAATGTGATGTCTAAAGAACAAAGATCACTTAATCATTAAGTCGAATTCCTGAAACAATATAATGTTATCTTTTAATCCCATTGTAGCTTCAAGATTAAAAATAAGTTTCTTTTGTTTTGTTTTCATGTTAGTTGTTGTTGTTGTTGTTGTTGTTTTCTTATCTCAGCAAACGGTTAGTATAGTGCACAGTAAATGGTGTGAATCAAGGAGACCAAAAAAGGTCACCCAAGGGAATGCTGGGACTCATTCAGTATTATCAGTATCCCCACCTTCTAGAAATTCTATGCCAGAAATTTCCTCTTTTCTGTCACCCTCTTTGTTTCTGCCTTGTTTCTTTACTTTCTATTATTTCGTCCTATTATTCTCTGCCTTGCTGGTCCATTCACCTGTATGTGTTCGATAAGGTCTTACATTCTTTCTTTTAGGATTGATAATTGGGTAAAGGTATTACGTGCATTTTAGGCTCTAGGGAAATGAGATATGCGAAAGTAATTTTAGGTAACTTAGGCCTGTTTTTATGAATGTTTTTGATGCCCTTTGTTATGTTTAAATTTGTATTCAGGTATGTTTTTTTTTCAATTCCCCTTAGTGATAAATTAAACTGAGTGGTCACGCCAGGAGCATCTCCTCAGATTATGTACGCGAATGCTTTGATATGTGTACTTAATTTTCTTTTTCCTTCTGTTTTTTTTTTCCCTGTTAAAGTGTTGTGCACGTTTCGGGACGGTTACAGCCCTGACATGGCTCTATACGCAGTCGACAGGGCTTTAAACAAAATAACAATAGCAATAACCAGAAAAGGTCATTTCCAGCACAATCAAATTTAACTATCGTGCAAAATCTTCCCTGTTGGGTGTCTTGAAGGCACCTTAATACTGATGGCTCCTGAGCACTCTGATTTCCGACAGCGACAGTATACATGTAGTCTTGGATTCTGTTGTACATGTATGCTAGAAAACTTATGAATGGCTCCTGGGGTACAGCTATTGAAATGACTGCAAAAGTGTGATAGGGGAAAATCGTTTCTGAACAACCGTCCACAAAGAGTTTGATCTTTCAACTATTATTGGGTTTGTTATTGTTCAGAATACCTCAACGGGGATGTAAAGGAATAAATCATTCAGTGTTCTTAGAGCGCTTTTGCCAGCACATAAAAGATTTTGTTCTTGTTTTCGTAGTTGGATGGCTGCTTCCTTTCTTTCCTTTTTTCCTTTGTCCTGTGAGTTTCTTTGTTTCTTTGTTTTGTTGTTAGAGTTGTCGTTGTTCCTGTTGCTACTGCTGCTTCGTCTGTCTGTCTCTGTCTGTCTCTCTCTCTCTCTCTCTTGCTCGCTCGCTCGCTCTCATTCGGCTTCCTTACATCATACACAAACTCCCAACAAAATCCTTCAAATAATCTACATCACTTTCCTTCTGATAAAGTTCCATAATGAAACAATCTTCGTCGTCGCTGACTTTTTAGTATAATATACGCCTGCACACACACACACACACACACACACACACACACACACACACACACACACACACACACACACTCACACATACATACATACATACACACACACACACATTAAATATATATATATATATTATGTATATATTATGTGTATGTTATAATATAATATACATATATATATTATATATATATATATATATATATATATATATATATATGTATAATGACTGCAGGGAAAGACCTGCTGGCGGCTCGGAGGGACGGCAAACTTGGGATCCCTTTCAGGGAATGTCAGACCTTGCTGAACAGCAAAATAGTCTGTGTCTGGAGCATCATGCCTGGCCACTTTCATGGCCCTGTGGTTGATGGTAAACGTTGGGAGCTTCCGCCTGCTGTCATATTAAGAAGACTATAGTAAGGGGAAAGGGCTGGCAGCTATGCGAGCTGGTGGCTGGGCGGGCTGCTCAAATTAGAGATGAAGGCCCAGAATGGGGCGAGAGAAGGCTCTTTCACTCTCTCTTGGTCCGGTGGCTGGGCAGGACCTGGTTGGTGCGTGTTGTGTGGCTATGTCCCAGGGTTTGTCATCTCCCAGCTTTGTCATTCGATTTGTAAACCAGGTAAGTGATGGCTGGGTCCAAATGGGTCAAGCAATCCATGGACAGCCCGGCCTCTCTTTGCTTGATGAATGACTATCGAGTGACGTCGGATGGAGAGTGGTGAAGCATTGGTACTCTGGGTCCCATCCAGCACGCTCGAGTGTTTCTTCTTCATTGTTAATTAATCGCCTGCACATATGTACATACATACATGTGCATAATGTGTGTGTGTGTGTGTGTGTGTGTGTGTGTGTAGTGTGGTTGGTGTTGTGTGTGTGTGTGATGTGTGTGTGTGTCGTGTGGTTGAGTGTGTGTGTTGTGCGTGTGGTGTGTGTGTGTGTGTGTGTGTGTGTGTGTGTACGTGTGGATTGAGTGTGTGTGTGGTACGTGTGGGATTGAGAGTGTGTGTGTGCGTGTTGTGTGTGTGTGTGTGTGTGTGTGTGTGTGTGTGTGTGTGTGTGTGTGTGTGTGTGTGTCTGCGTGTGTTGTAGTAGTAGTAGCAATCGTCTATATATGTGTGTGTTTGTTACTTATCATCATATGAAATATAATATTTAGCAAACTAATGATTATGTGTAAGCTTACGTATCTCTTGTGTACATGTGTAATGAAATTATCTTGACATGAAGTGTTAGTGTTTAGTAAATTACACTACATTTACATTTTATATCTCTAGTGTTACGGTATTAAATTTATTTATTTATTTTTATTTTGGTATAAAACGGCATGAGCCAGTAGCCTTGCATTTTATAAGTTTGTTTATCAAGTAGAGCTTAGTAACAGCGGACAGGGAAAATTCACCAAACACTCTTATAATGTGGCATTGTCCTTACCGTTGAAAAAACAGAAATATCAAGAAGCAAGTTGGTCTCTCTCCCTTCCTCTCTCTCTCTCTCTCCCTTCCTCTCTCTCTCTCTCTCTCTCTCTCTCTCTCTCTCTCTCTCTCTCTCTCTCTTTCTCGATCTCTCTCTCTTCCTCTTTCTTCCCCCTCACTCTCTCTCCAGTTCCCCAGACCCATCAAAACACCCTTCCTGACATTGTGACAGGGGCTGTTACCCTAAGTCATTAAAGTAGTCCTTTGAGTCTTGTGTCCTGAGTCTTGGGACTAACTCTCGCTCTCTTTCGATCTCTCTGTCTCTCTGTCTGTCTCTGTGTGTCTGTCTGTTTGTTTGTATGTCTGTCTCTTTGTCTCTGTCTCTGTCTGTTCTCTCTCTCTCTCTCTCTCTCTCTCTCTCTCTCTCTCTCTCTCTCTCTCTCTCTCTCCTCTCTCTCTGTCTTTGTATGTGTATGTGCGTCTCTCTCTCTCTGTGAGTGTGTGTGTATGTGTGTGTGTGTCTGTCTGTCTGTCTGTCTGTCTTTGTGTTTCTTTTTCATGATAACAAAAAGAATAAGTAGAAAAAGAAGAAGAACAAGACCAAGAACAATAACAAGAAGAACAAGAAAAACGAGAAGAAGAATAACAACAACAACAACAAGAACTTGAAGAAAGAGGAGGAGGAGAAACAACAAGAAGAAGAAAAGAACAAGAACAAGAAGAACAAGAACAAGAACAAGAACAAAATCAAGAACAAGAAGAGGAAGAAAATGGCGAAGAAGAATATTGACTGGAAGAGAAAATACGGCGATATCCTCATGACACCTTCAATCAATGTACTTCTTTAATCGAGGGGAAACAATCACCCACACACTTTTTACCTCTGTAGAGCAGAGAAGAGCATGCTGCTAGCAGCCAAGACAGAGCTAAGCAAATGGGTGGACAATGCAACCAGTGATGCCAGCAGTAAAAACCGATCAATAGAAGGCACACAATGCACTGGCATCTGTCATAGCACACGCGTATCACGTGTTGCGTCGTTCGTTTGTTTGTTTGTTTTTCCCTTTCATTATGAAGGAAGGTGTTTTCTGTTTAAACAAACGCCTCTACTGGTTCCATGCTGTGGAAAGATACATAGCGTAAGGTTGTGTCTTGTTTGTGATGTAGTGTAGTGTAGTGAGTTAGTGTAGTGTAGTGTAGTGTAGTGTAGTGTAGTGTAGTGTAGTGTAGTGTAGTGTAGTGTGTATCGTTATTGTTATCACATCGAATAGTATCGCATTGTGTCGTGTCGTGTCGTATCGTATAGCATAGCATAGCACAGCGCAGCACAGCATGGCGTTGCATAGCATGACATGGCATGGCAATGCATGGGATAGCATGCATGGGATGGCATGGCATGGCACGGCATGGCAGGGCACAGCACAGAAGAGTAGAGTAGAGTAAGTAGAGTAGTGTAGAGTAGCGTAGAGTATAAAAGAAATGTATCGTATCGTTTCATATCAAATCATGTATTGTAAACATAGTATCGTATCGTATAATGTCGTGTCGTGTCGTAGAGTAGAGTAGTGCAGAGTAGAGTAGAGTACAGTATAGTATAGTATATAATCAAAGGACATAACTCTTGAGAATTATCTCCCACGTTGTATAGAACTTATCAACTCTAACACAGTTTGCGCTGCCCATTCAGCTTGCTAGAAGCAGATACAAAGTACAAAAACTGTAAGCTCAGAACACTCCTCAAAAAAGGAGCGCCCAAGCCTACCTTTATACTCTGCAACTACCCTACACACAACTATGAGAGAGGAGAAAAAGACATACAATATATTGATCTTATGTTCAAGATTGACAGTCTTTTATTCTTGAACTGACCAAACACACACACATAGACAAGACAGAACATATACAAGGTTGCTTCCGAGGCATATAGGTAATACCAAAGAAATAAGAGGGAAGCAGGGAGAATTTTTATAATATAATCAAAGGACATAACTCTTGAGAATTATCTCCCATGTTGTATAGAACTTCTCAAATCTAACACAGTTTGCGCTACCCATTCAGCTAGAATAGAAGCAGATGCAAAATACAAAAACAGTAAGCTCAGAACACTCCTCAAAAAAGGAGCGCCCAAGCCTACCTTTATACTCTGCAACTACCCTACACACAACTATGAGAGAGGAGAGAAAGACATACAATATATTGGTCTTATGTTCAAGATTGACATAGTCTTTTATTCTTGAACTGACCAAACACACACATAGACAAGACAAAACAAATACAGGGTTGCTTCCGAGGCATATAGGTAATACTATAGAAATAAGAGGGAAGCAGGGAGATTTCCCTCTTATTTCTATAGTATAGTTTTAGTATAGTATAGTATAGTATAGTATAGTATAGTATAGTATAGTATAGTATAGTATAGTATAGTATAGTATAGTTAGTATATAGTAGTAGTATATAGATAAGTAGTAGAGTAGTAGAGTAAGTACAGTACAGTACAGTACAGTACAGTACAGTACAGTACAGTACAGTAGTATAGTATAGTATAGTATAGTTAGTATAGTATAGTAGTATAGTATAGTAGTATAGTATAGTATAGTATAGTATAGTATAGTATACTTAGTATAGTATAGTATAGTATAGTATAGTATAGTATAGTATAGATAGCATAGTATGTTAGTATAGTATAGTACAATATCACATCGCATCGCATCGCATCGTATCACGTCGCGTCACACTGCATCTCATCGTGCTGTATTATACAGTCTTGTTTTTGTGTTGATTGTATTGTATTGCATTGTACCGTATGTGTT
>CM060306.1:55207235-55214735 GCA_030674185.1 Monoplex corrugatus | reverse complement strand
CCAGAACTACACAAACATTGAATCAACTGGCCGAAAATTTAAATTCCAAAATCTAAACCTGCCTTGTCCCATCTTTTTATATCAAACGCGCATTTTGATTCCATCGTTGTGTAGTTCTGATCCCTCCTTTCTTGAACGTTGGCAGTCGCTTTGATTATTTTAGATTTCAATCACGATTAGGCACACAATGCATTAGCATCAACAAAGCCAGGCAATATGTACAGAGTCGCTTTTTTTCTCTCTTTATTTTTTTTTTTTTTTTTTTTTTTTTTTTTTTTTTTTTGGGGGGGGGGGGGGGGAGCTTTCCATCGAGGAGTTTCCTTATCATTGATCGATCACGCATTTTTCTTCTTCCGCATTGAAGGTGTGTGTGGTGAGTGAAGGACGGTTCTGTTGTGTTATGTTTTGTTCTATTCTGTTGCATTGTGTAGAATCATTTATTGAGTTGCACTGTGATGTGTTGTATGGCATGTGTTGTTTCGTACTGTATCATTTTGTGCTGTAAGTTACTCATACTTATCCTTAACTCTACTGTGCCGTCATTATTAAGCAGATTTGGAGAAGCGTCCCAAGAATTCTGCTCTGCCATATCCACCCCACTGTAAAACTATAGGTACCACACATAATGCAAACAGCCCCACAATTGTTTTAAACATTCTATATACTTCTATTCACAGATCTGCTGATACTTTTCCCTTATCACTGACCCAAATAACATTCTTATACTTCTATTCACAGATCTGCTGATACTTTTCCCTTATCACTGACCCAAATAACTACCAGGATCTATATCTCAAACACTGATTTTTTTTTCATGTGCTGTTGAACAGCTTTGTTCCTTATACTCAAAACCTTGAACGTGGGCGTTCCGTTCAGCCTGCAACACCCCCACCCCCCTACCTCCCAGCTCACACCCCATCTCGTTAGTCCCCTAGTTATCTTTATAATGAAAACAGATATTTACGACAGATGTGGAATAACCCATGCACAATATTACCGAGACAAAACTTTCACTCTACGAAAAACAAAACAAAACAAAACAAAACCTTACCTACTTGCTTGGAAAACGATGACAACCACACATTTCTCCACAGAAGCAAAAAAGATCGAAATGCTGCATGAGTAAATGGCAGGACAATGCTACCGGCGATGCAAAGAGTAAAAATCAAATCAATATGAGACACCCTATGCATTAGCATCAGCAATGGCACACATTCAGTGCAGCATGTTTGTTTTCTTTCCCATTGTGAGGTTTCCTTATTATTCTTCGGTCAACATTTTTTTCCGCGTTAATGCTGTATTGAATTCTGGCGTAACATTAATTTGCATTGCGTTGTGCTGTGTTTCTCTGTTCACAGCACAATACTGTATTTTGCCAACAGTTGCACTGTGTTATGTGGATTTGAAGAGAATTTCTAAGGACTTTATTCTACCCTCTTGAGAAAAATACGAGTGCCACAAATTCTTCGTACAGATTTACAATCGTTTAGCGCATGTTGTATATTTTTATCTATTTCTTATGTTTTGTATGTATCCTTTTTTACACAGATTTCCACAAAAAGCTATATTCTGACTGCAGTTTCTATTGCTGTCCTTTGCAAGATTTTAGTCCTACCTTTAGCTAGCCATACAGACGACTTTTTTATTACTATTTTGTGTCCCTTCGTTTCCTTGTTAACTGTATCAGTAAACAGGCTTGTGACGTTGATGGAATGATTAATGGCAGACTCTCCTATCGACCCCACGGATAATCCGGCAAACTGATCTTCCTCTCCTGGTGTGAGTCTTCATGCCTGTAGGCCTGACCAGCAGAGAGACAGACAGGCCCAACAGGACCTTATGCTACTATCCTTGAGTAATAAAGTATTCTGAAGTCTGAAGTTTAAAGAAAACTGTTTCAGCCCTTTCACTCTCGCACCCTATCTGCCAGCTTCAAAAACTGAATCGTTTCACTTCTTCACTCTATCCACCAGCTTCCTGCAGGATGCTGGCGGATAGGGTAAGGGAGTGAAAGGGTTAAGTTGTTGCTTTGCTGTCATAGTAGTCAATGCAGGAAGCTGGTGGATAGGGTAAGGGAGTGAAAGGGTTAAGTTGTTGCTTTGCTGTCATAGTAGTCAATGCAGGATGCTGGCGGATAGGGTAAGGGAGTGAAAGGGTTAAGTTGTTGTTTTGCTGTCATAGTAGTCAATGCAGGATGCTGGCAGATAGGGTGAGGGAGTCTATGGGTTAAAGTATGGAAAGGGTGTACATTCCTCTCCCTATTCTCTCGCTTACTGACGCTCGTTGTTTCGCGTGTGCAGCGATTGCCACATGAAGAACGATTCGGCAAGTTCAGCTTTGTCGTTCCCAGTATCCATCTACTAGCCTCAGGCTCAGAAACCTCCCCGGATGCACGGGGGGGGGGGGGGGGGAGGGGGGGGGGCAGTAACTCAGAGCTGGGTCATTTTGTGAGTTTTGAAATCAAAGTTTACCCGCTCCTAGATCGAATGCTTTGACAGGATTGACGAGTTCCATCTACCCGAGGGTAGAGCTTAACCCTTTAATTCCCGCACACTATCCACCCAGTGCAAAAATCTTAACCTATTGACTCCCTCAACCTATCCACCAGCTTCTGGCAGAAAGGTTGTGGATAGGGTGAGGGAGTTAAAAGGGTTTAGTTTTTGCTTTGCTAGCATGATTGACAATGCAGGAATGCTGGTGGACCAGGTGCAGAAGTCAAAGGGTCGATCTAAGCCCTTTCAGTAAGCTTCGGGCAAACTTGTCTGCGTTTGTCTCTTAATCTACAATATAGTGTAAGTGCTGTAAGATTTACACCCAAACTACCGCTAAAGTTCACATGGAGAGGGGAAGGGGTTTGAGAAGAGAAATCCGACCAGTATGTGTGTGTGTGTGTGTGATTGTGTGTGTGTTCGTTCTTTGATTTAACGTCTTTTCACTATGAGTGATATTAGACGGAAAAAAAAAAAAAAAAAAAAAGTGAGATGAGAGATGGGTTGGTTGGTTTTGGGGCATAGAGGAGACATAGTTATAGACATAAGTAGGTGGGAAATAGAAAAATGGAACAATAACTTAACACTAACATTTAAGATCAACAATGTGTATAGAAAATTTAACTCTAAAGTACAAACTTCATAAACTTAAAGTAATGCATTAACAGGACTGTGAACCAACGATTCTGAAATTTTAACTGACAAAAATTGATCGGAAGTTACTTCTTTAAAATGAGTTTCAGAATAATTTTCTTGTGTAAACATTTTTGGTAAAAAAGAACGTAGCATTTTGCAGTAAAATAGACAGTGAAACAGTGTGAATTGTTCGCCGCAAATACACTTGACATTTTTACAGTATTTTGTTTTCAATGCGTTTAGCTGAATACGAAAATGAACAGCAACAATCGTTCTCAAATGATATATGGAAGAAAACTGCAATTTTTTACACACATTTTGAAATGAAAGTTTTATCATTTGTTGTGACACAAACTTTTCATGGAAATGTTCATGAAAACGAATCCATGAGGCTGATTCTAGCAAGTTGCAAGCTTCTTTTACGGAAGTATTAATACGTAATTCTGTAGTATTATCAGAATTGTGTGCACCTTGCTTAGCTGCTCTGTCAACTACTTCGTTGCCGTGAAGACCAACGTGAGAAGGCACCCAGCATAAACTGAGATCTGTACCTTTTATCCTTAAACGATGTATAAGATGATTTGCCTCAGTAATTATATCAGGTCTTGTGTCTGTATCAAAAGACTGCAAGGCATATAATACAGATTTTGAATCAACAAAGAGAACTACTTTGAAAAATACATGTGTAAGGTTTACTAGATAATGCAAAGCTTGTAAAATAGCGACTAATTCCGCTGTAAAGATAGATATATTTGCCCCAATGAAAAATGACTTTATTATTTTATATTTTGGGACATAAAATGCTGCTCCAGCACATTTATTTTCTAAGACTGATCCATCGGTAAAAATATGGAGGTGGGTACGGTATTTTTCATCGATGTGTTCTCTTGCTCTGCATATCGAAATGTTAACGTTTTCATATTTCTTAGCATCTGTATAATCAATATCAAAAGTAGATTTTAGCATTTCCCATGTAGGGATGGTCGTTGTGGATGGTGTTTCAGCTATTTCATCCAGATTTATGTTAGACTGTTTATCGTAAGTTGCAACAGTCATTTGTGATGAAATGTTCTTTGCTCGTTTCGGAAAGTCAACATCTGACCTGATTTTTACTTCCTTACTCACAAAATTGTCCGTTTGTGAAGAAGTTCTAACGGCAAACTTTGCTGTCGCTAACTCACGATAGTTGTTCAGAGGCAGAATTCCAGCAACTTTGTACGTTTCCAGGCAAGAAGCATGGACTGGTACACCTAGTGCAATTTTAAGACTTTTGCAGTCTAAGCTTTGAATCTTCTTTAGTAAATATTTTGGTGCACTGAAGAACACTTCTTGTGCATAGGATAATTTAGATCTTACAAGTGCTGTTGACAGATGAAGTAGTATGTTTGAATCCATTCCCCAGGGTAATCTGCTTATTATCTTTAGAAAATTTAAGGCTTTCCTTGCTTTTGTTAAAATATAATCAAAATGGACATTCCAGGTTAATTTCGATGTTATAAAGACCCAGAAATTTTACAACCTGCTTGTAATGTAGCACTTCACCGTGCAGTTTGAAAGTAGGCAAGTGACTTAAAATACCACCAGGATTAAATAGCATCATGTTAGTTTTTTCCGCTGATAACGACAGTCCATTTTCTAACATGTAGTTTCCAAGATTATCAAGATCAGACTGATACAACTTCCTGATGTAATTCTGTGCTCTCTGTGGAGTTGTCTTTTTTAAAGTAATATTCATCCAAATACATATATCATCAGCGTACTGTACCAAAACAACACGATTTGAGAGTGCATTAGGAAGATCCTGTATAAGGATATTAAATAAAATAGGTGCTATCACTGAACCTTGAGGGATTCCCATATCAAGACGTCGCAAAGTAGAATAACTTGTTCCCACTCTTGCTTGAATTGTTCTATTGGCTAAATAGGACTTAATATAATTATACATATTGCCAGATAAACCAATAGATTTCAGCTTGTACAATAAACGTGTATGCCAAACTTGATCATACGCTTTTTTCACATCAAAAAAAGTTGCCAAAAGACTTTTTCTGCGGGCAAACTGTTGTTTATCTGAGTTGTAAGTTTAACCAGGTGCTCAACTGTGGATCTCCCTTTCCTGAAACCTGCTTGGTTTACTGGAATAACGTTATTTTTATCACAGTAATGTACAAGTCTGTTTAATACCAATCTTTCCATTAGTTTGCTCGTATGGGACGTCAAAGCAATAGGTCTGTAACTGTTTTCGTTGTTTTTAGGTTTTCCTGCTTTTAATATAGGTATAACAATAGACTTTTGCCATACCTGTGGTACAGTTCCACTCACCCAGCATTTCTGAAAAATTTTGTGTAAGAAAGTAACATAGTTTTCTGGAAGATGCTTAATCATTTCAGTTGAAACTGCATCAACACCTACCGAACTCCTTTTGTTGTGTAGAGACAAGATTGAGTTTTTTAGCTCTTCTAAGGTGATTGGAGCATTAAACCAGCGATCATTCTGAGGTATTGGATCAGTGTAGATAAGGTTGTTAGCTGCCATTTCTCTGTAGTGTTTGCAGGTAGGAGACAAACCATCTACTTTACTATTTTCAGCAAAAAAATCCACAAAAGTTTCAGCTTTGTCCATGTTGGAAGGAAATTTGTGACATGTATCAATTATTATTGGACACCTAGGTAAGCTGGCTCCATTTTTCATTTGATTCATTTTTGTCCAGACTTTATGGAAATCCTTAAAATCTGAAATTTCTTTGATGCAGTACGATGCCCAATAATCTTTCTTTGCTTCAGCGATGATTTTATTGCATTGGATGTTAGCAGTTTTCATTTCCTTATGATCTTCAGGGTTTCTGCTCTTGATGTAGACTTTGAATTTCTCTTTTTTATACTGAACTGCTTTTTCGCATGCCTCTGTCCACCAGACATTACTCAAACGATTATTGGACTTAAAAGATTTGAGTTTCGGGATTGAGAGGTCTGCAGCAGCTAGAACTGACTGCTGGAATTTAGAAAACATAACATCTACATTTTCACCTTCATCATAATTATATTTTTGTTTAGCAAGAGCAGTCCGAAACAATGACCAATCAGCGCGCGTATAATTATATTTTGGTATAAAATCAGGTGTGCTGTCTTTCATCCTGATGTTTTCATTAGTTATTGTTATGATGATAGGTAAGTGATCACTTCCCAAAATATCACTGTGAGTGTCCCAGGTACAGCATGGTACTAATTCTGGTGATATCAAAGATAGATCGATGGCTGTTGCCCGGTGTTTGGAGATATCAGGAATTCTAGTGACACTTCCATCATTTAAAAGGTAAAGCGAGCTGTCAACTATATTCTCCACCAAACGATTGCTTGTAACAGTGCAACAGTCTTTTTCCCAGAACGGAGAGTGGGAATTAAAGTCTCCACCAATTAACCATTTACCGTGCTGCAGATCTGGTATCGTACGCAGCCATTCTGTATTTTGGTCATTTGGACCTGTTGGCAGGTAGACTGACAAAACATTCAAGATTAATGAATTACTGAATTGTACTGTGGCGGCACAAGCGTGTAAGTCTTCAGCTGATGTTAAAACAGGGGACGTAAATATGTGATACTGTAACTCTTTAAGTATGTATATAGCAGTGGCTACCTTCTTCCCGGAATTCCCGAAGTCATATATTGGAGGATAATAATAATTTTGAAAGTTGGGAAGTTTGGTTGGCATAACATTAAGCGACTGTAGAATCAGAACTTCACACTGATTTGATGCGAGGAAATGTTCCAGGTATGCGGAATTGGTGGAAATAGATCTACAATTCCACTGTAAAAATTTGATTTGTGATTGTTGGCGCATTTTCATTGTTGGCTAATCTCTTATTTTAAATTAATGGTTATTTGTTTGATAATCACAAATACTTTAGTTTTCTGTGTACAAGAAAAATGGCTAGAAAAAACAAACAAAAAAACAAAAACAAAAAAAAACATTAATTACTTAGACCACTAATGAAAGGTAGAAAAAAGATGTAGTTAAAACTAAGGGGAAACGTCCTTCTAATAGAGATAAGAGTTAGATTCTGAACAGAAATAAGTAAATAAAAATAACTAAAACAATGGTATACACGTCTTCAAATGTACAGAGAATATAGTCTGGCTGAGTCCTGATAGTCTGACTAAATCCTAGTGTTTATAAACTTTGAACAAGAAAATTGTCAGAGATGACGAGGGAAAAGTCCTGTGACATGAAACGTTGATAACTGTAGATCTACTAAAACATATTGTATGGCAGCCACCACGGTTCGCAAGTGTCAAAATGGTGGAACGGTCCTCGGTGGAATCTAGAGGCGTGTAGCCGTGCAGATCGTGATCCTGGTGTCCTCCTTGGGGTCTCCCAA
>CM060306.1:55189735-55202235 GCA_030674185.1 Monoplex corrugatus | reverse complement strand
TATCGAACACATACAGGTGAATGGATCATTAAGGCAGAAAGGTATAGGTCAGAAATGACAGAAAGCAAATCAACAAGGTAGAAACAAACAGAGTGACAGAAAAGAGGAAATCTCCAGCACAGAATTTCCAGAAGGTGGAGATACTATTTATATTGAAAGAGCCCCCGACATCCCCACGGAGGAGTTTACAGCATCACTCCTGGTAATGTTGGCTGCCGGCACTGTTCTCCGAGTCTCTGTTCTCCACATCTGTCTTTCCTCAACCAGGTTGAAAATATCTGGGCTGTTTACGATCTGTCCATTCTTTGATGTTTTCCTAGGTAATCTGTTCGTGATCTTCCCCTTCTTCTGTCTTCCACTTTTCCCTGAATGACATCTTTCATGAAAGTGCTTTTTTGTTTCGTTTGTTTGTTGTTGTTTTTTTGTTTCTACACACATGTGCAAGGGTGGTTAGGGGTTCCACTTTCCTATCATGTTCTTTTTTCTTCACAAGATTTTTCTCTTTTCTGCCTTCCAGATCATTCACCTGCATTTCAGCATGACTGCTTTTTAGGCCAGATAAGAGAATGGACATACAGACAAAAATCCTCTCCTTTTGCTTGGTTAAAACGTTTTGTATGAATTTGAACAATTAGTTAGGGAATGATTGCAGAAGCTCTAACCTGCATAAGAAGATGAAGGAGACACAAACTATGCATTACCATCATGGCTTGTTTTCCCTCCGTTGTGAATACTTCTAATCTATTGTTCTTTGATCCTTGTTTGTCATGAGTTAGCGGTATAATGGTTAGTAATGCATTTGTTTTGTTCTGTCATATTGTACTGTACTGTAAAGTACACAAAACTTAGCTCTACCTTTTTTTTAGTTGCACAGCATTGTAATTATGAGAAAGGTGGCAGAATGTTCAGACCTTCGCCTGCCAATAACTAAACTCAGGGTTCCAGGGTTCGTTTCCCGTGAGACCTCGACCTTTCTCCTCAGTTCGACCAGAAATTCGAACTAAATATCTAGTCCTTCAGAAGCCAACAAAACAAAAAACGAGTTGGACCTGTGTCTTTTGCCCTGTGCATGCCAGAAGATTCCCACGGTAGTTGAAAATCGTCAAGAGCAGGGCAATTGCCCGGCTGCCTGGCATAAAATATTAGAGAAATAGTCTTATTTCAGGTCCCTTCCCTTAAAGCCAATTAGCCTTCTTGCCTTTCTGAAAAATAAAGTTGTCAGAGACAGCAAAACAGAGTGAATAAAAGAAAAAATGAGTCAAGTTTTTTTGTTTGTTCTTTTGCAATCTTAAAACCTTTGTTTGTGTTGTTGTCTAGGGTTGTTGTTTTGTTGTTGTTGTTGTTGTTGTTTTGTTTTTTGTTTTGTTTCGTTTTTGATGTCGTCACAGTATTGTTCCATCCAACCTTCCTTTGTGTTTTTGATTTCTTGACCAATCCTTCTTTTCATATCGCCGTATTTGTTCTTTTCTTTCTCAGTTTTCTTTTGTGCTACTAAGCTCCTTCTAGTGTTTTATATCTTCAAGGTGTTAGTTGTGATCCATGGTCTGGATTACTATCGCCTCATCCCTAAGACCCCTGTTGTTTTTTCAGTCATACTTTGTTGACATTGATTGTGAGGGCTTCAAGGTCTTTTTCAAACAGTAGTAATGGACCAACTTTTGTTTTCCTATGGGCATTTGGGCAATGTTGGGATCTTTCGATTTGTCAAGACTGAATTTGAGATGGCTGTCTTCCATTCTCTTGTCTGAAAGTTTATTTTCTTAACATATCATTTCACGTCAGAGTCATCTTCTCGCAAACATTTCGTGAGTTCATATTACTCGTCATCTCCAGCTTAAGGAAACATTTGGATAGTTACACGATCTGTTGTTGGTTTTGTCTTAAATCTAGCAAATTTGCTTCTTTGATATCTTTCGTGCACGCCTTACAAAGGCCAATTAGCCAGACATTTTGCCTGTCCTTATTTGTTGGTCAAGTACGCGTTCCGATTCTATTTCATTGTGTTTCTGGTTTCTTGGATGATTACCAGCTCTTTCGAACTAAAATTGGAACGTATACTTCCATATACTATGTGAATTTTAAAGACAACATTTTCCATGTCATGATTATAGAAACAGTGTAGATCATATGTGAAGTAAACACTAGTCTAGCTGTCTAGTAAATAGGCTCCTTGTCCTAGAGAGTGCGGACAGTTCAGGAACAGAAAGATTGTTCGTATGTCTTGTCCGTCTTTTCTCTCCTTTTAAGGTCGAAAAAGCAACGCTGTCCGCTAAACCAGCATAGTCGGGCAAGTAAAGGTTTGCGTCTTGGTCATTACGCTGGCGTTGATAGCATTATGTATCCTTAGAGAAAGTAGCGAGAAAGTTCAGCGTTGATGGAATTACCAATCCTTAGAGAAAGTAGCCAGAGTTCACAGAGAGAGAGAGGAAGCAAGCAAGCAACAGAAAGGGGGTAAAGAACGGAAGAGAGAAGGAGGGAGGAAGGAAAAATATAGAGGAGTGAACAGAGAGAGAGACAGAGACAGAGAGAAGACACAGAGAGAGAGAGACACAACACACATGCGCACGCACACACACAGAGTAAGAGAGAGAAGGGAGAGAGAGAGGGAGAGAGAGAGAGAGACAGAGAGACAGAGAGAATGAGACAGACAGACAGACAGAGATAGAGACAGAGACAAAGAGACACAGAGAGACAAGCGAGAGGGACAGTGATAGAGACCGAGATAGACAGACAGAGCAGACAGAGAGGAAGAACAAGGAAAAACAGAGAGAGAGAGAGAGACAGAGAGACAAAGCGAGAGGGACAGTGATAGAGACCGAGATAGACAGACAGAGCAGACAGAGAGGAAGAACAAGGAAAAACAGAGAGAGAGAGAGAGACAGAGAGACAAAGCGAGAGGGACAGTGATAGAGACCGAGATAGACAGACAGAGACAGACAGAGAGGAAGAACAAGGAAAAACAGAGAGAGAGAGACAGGAAGAAAGAGAAGACAGAGACCGAGAGAGACAGAGAGAGACAGAGAGAGATAGAGGTAGCAGCTGTCCTGTCAGTGTAAATCTATAATTATTACTAGTAGACCAGACAGCCAGCCACTGAATTAGTGCTGATAGACAGGCAGACACATAAAACGACATACATACTGGTAGACGGTCTGCCTGCCAGTCTCCTTTATCAGTCCCCCCACCCCCCCCCCTTTTTTTTTTTTAAAGAAAAGGAGAGTATTTTATAGAGACAGGACGAGATGTGTGTCTGGATGTTTGTGTGTTTGTGTATGTCTTTGTGTGTGTGTGTGTGTGTGTGTGTGTGTGTGTGTGTGTGTGTGTGTGTGTGTGTGTGTGTGTATGTGTGTGCTGTGTCTGTGTGTGTGTCTGTGTGTCTTTCTGAGACAAAAATGTGCAGACACGATTTTCTCATCTCTTTATGGGTGGCTATTTGCTTAACTTTGGTGACGGCTGTAGACTGTTAAAAAAATGTCACGACAGGATATGTTCGGACGGTAAGACAATAAGGTGAAAGTCACACAGACCAAAAACAAAAAGTGCCTAAACAAACATTTCCGTGTAAAACATACGAACAGTACTTTCTCAGAAACCTCTCACAATGTTTAAATTCTGTTCTGACTGTTGTAGCAGTTTCTCATAGTTTTCACTTGCATTATTTTTAATGTCGTCTTAATGTTTCTTCATCAAAGTCACAGTGAATAATGCGCAAGTCATGTGTATATTCATGATTACACACTATGCAATAAAAGTGTTTTAAAATTCAAGGAATCGGTTTTCTGTATAAGCTTAAGAACTAAAGTTACTGACCGTGATTTATCTCTCTCTCTCTCACTCTCTGTCTGTCTGTCTGTCTCTGTCTCTGTCTGTCTCTGTCTCTGTCTCTGTCTCTGTCTCTCTCTCTCTCTCTCTCTCTCTCTTTCTTTCTTTCTTTCTTTCTTCTCTCTCTCACACACATACACTTACACACACACACACACATACACACACACACACAACCCCGCGGGCGCGCGCGCACACGTGCACACACACACACACACACACACATCCACACACACACACACATCCCACACACACACACACACACACACACACACAATCCACACACACACACACACACACACACACCACATTCCTCTCTCTCTCTCTCTCTCTCTTGTTTTTCCTTTAATATCTGTCTATTTCTGTACAACGGTTTGGCCTCAGTAGCCAACAAAATATCATCAAAGTACATACAATATGTCGTTTTGAGCGTTTTTTCCGTTTCCTACAGGAGATTTACATGTACATACTGACAGACACACACTGAAGTAAACAGTCAGGCATTACGCCTCCAGACAGGCAATACTGTCCGCAGACAACTTTTGATCTTCGTTTCTTCGATTTTTTTATGAATCTGTTCCGTGCTCGAGATAAATATAAACACGCTTGGAAAGACGTAGGCGAATTCATTAGGGAAGAACAACAGATGACTTATGTAGTGTGGTGATTTAAAGAAAAAATGACATAAGAATCAATTATAACAGTGCTGTTATGTTCTGTAGGCCACAGATTGCATACTAATGGTCCCGTCAGAATGCTATTTAGTAAGGAATAAACCAAAGCAATGAAATACTCTGTATTCAAAAGTCACAGTGGTGAAATGGTTTAGCTCAACGGGCTGACGACTGGAATATTACGGGTGTGTAACCGTAGTCACGACAAACTGTACAGATGTTTAAATAAGAAAAAAAAAATGGTTTTAATTGTTGTGCCGTTTTAATTTTTCAGCTGTTCTGAGACCTGCAATGAGAACTGCGTGTAAAAACGAATGAATATCTAGCAGACTCCTTCGGCCTACGGTAAATCCTATACGCTAGCAAGGTCTCGAAATGGTGGTTGGGGGATGGGGGGAGAATGAGATCTATGAAATACTACACTGACACAACCAGCTGAGTTCAGTTCATACCGCTTATGAGCCCAGCCGACAACTAGGGCCATACCAGGGCTAACATCACGTCTAAAACGACAACCTTGTTAAAATAAAAGACAACAGTTAAAAACCATGTTCACCGTTAACCATGCAAATCTAAAATGCAAAAAAAGAAAAACAGCCATAAAATCATATCAGGTGACACAACCAGAATGATAGGAACATTAAAAATACGCAGCACAAACAGGACAGGTTTATGTACAGGCCGGAATTACACTCAAGACATCTACTCTTGATCTTGAGTGTTTGGTTCTATCAATATAGCCATCCTGCCTACCTAGACTCTACAGAAGGTATGGTGATTGATGTCTATACAGCCATGTATCAGCTTTAACTTCACCTCAGTCCGAGGTACCTGATCAGGCTGAAACAGTTCTTACATAGCTTACGCATCTAATCAAAAGCGAACCATGTAATAAATCGTCTGTTCTTCATAGAGAAACAGAAAACGTTCTGCGTATGTTGTAACAACGGAACAACAGTAACACCAAACATGTTTTATGTAAAGCATATTTAACACATTTACATGGTGTGAGTCACATGGCGTAAATCCGTCCTTCTTTCAAACATAATACGTTACAAAAACAGACCCTGCAAATGGCACAAGAAACCTGAAACACCCTGGCCCTAATTCTCTTCAAGAAGACATACGGTGTAAAGCCTCGGTACCTAACTATAGTTCTGGCAAAAGGCGAGGCAATCGATTCCTGTGCCAATCTGGAAAACAAGCGGATACAAGCCTTTTGTTACATGCGGAGAGTTACATGCAGAGTTAAAAGATTTTCTTTAAGCCATGAACTCAGAATCTGATATCTGCAACATGAAAGATTGTCTTGTATGTTGCCAATCTCAATAGTGCTTCCATCACTATGGTGGTGTCAGCATAATGTTTCGAAGATCTTGTCCCTCTCCCCCCACCCCCACTCCTATCCGCTCCTTGTTTCAAGACCTTGCTGGTACATAGGTAGTTCAGTTGGTTTGAGCGTCGGATTCACATGCTAATGGTTGTGGGTTCGAATCCCGGGGTGCGCTACATTAAAACTGGCCTTATCACTGTCCCATCCTAACATCATCGTTGTTCTGGTAGTGTCAGTGTAGGATTAGATAAGTCCCCCCTTCTCCTACTTCCCTGGGATGGTTATCTCCGTCGGCCATATCACCTGAGGTGGGTGTCGACGTAAAAACTGAATCAAATCAGTCAAACCTTAGGGTTTTGCACGGGTTTAATAAAGAGTCTGTCAGGTAACTGCTGGCATTTTTAGTGGAGCGCATATGGAATTATCCGAGCGCAATGAATCCCCCTCTTGAACAAACTGTAAACTCCAAATTTCATGAAGTTTAACCTTTCACTCGATCTGGTATCTGTGTCAGGAGAAGCTACTGATAACTTTCTTATTTCAGTAACCTGATAATTAATTATCTCTTCAAATCTGTTTCAATCCAAACTAATTCGTATTTTACTTCAAAATATTTTGAAAGCAAGACAAATTGTCTAAAACTGTTTAAACCTGTACTAATTAGCATCTTATTACGAAACATTTTGTAAGCAAGACTATACGTCTTCAAAATCGTTTAAACTTAAACAAATACGTGTCTTTTTACAAAGTATTTTACCAAAAAGCACCTAAATTAATTAGTTTTTTACTACAAAATATTTTGCCAGCAAGCACAAAATATTTTGCTAGCAAGACAATTATGTCTTTAAACGCGAAGTAATTCCTATTTTGTTACATACATAAAATATTTTGCTAGCAGGCACAATTCTTTCCAACAGCACAAGAAAACTGTAACACCCGAACGCTACTTCGGTGGGTGCTGATCTTGTCTTCAAGAAACTATAGTTCAAGTAGAAGGCGCGGAAATCGATTTCCCACGAAAAACCCATCGGCTCCCGCTATACAACTGTTCACTTCTGTCCAAAGCACATGACCAGGCTAAAACGGTTCTTCAGTTACACATTCAGTTACAGCTAAAAGCTTTATATTTCTGTTGATTTTTACCACTTTCCACCCGCCCCCACCATTCAGTTTTTAAAAAATGTATGCAAAGAGAAAACCGAATAGGAACAGCATATTATATGTATCTCCCTCCCAAAGAAAAAAAAACTAAAATAAAAAAAGAACTTGTTTTCTTTTCATACTATCATCAAACCTAATAAAATGTCTTATGTACATGTAGTCCCTAAACCCAAATTAATCCAAATTAATAAAAGAAAAATTCCTTTGAACCCAAATTAATCCATGCTGATAGCGAAATATTTTGCATGCATGAAACACAGTTATTTTTACAGACGACATGACAAATCCTGAAACGTGCTGACACTACATCATCTCACGATGACATTCCATACAAGTCCGCTGTAACTAACAATAGTCCCAGCAAAAGGTGAGGGAATCGATTTCTGCGTCAAACAGGAAAAACAGGCGGAAACCAATCCTTCACAGACATGCGAAGGCAGACGTAAGCGTAATTATTTCTGTTTATTATTTTCTTTCTCGTACGCAGCTGTAAAAACAAAAACTAACATGCTATGACAGCCAAACACGAGCAGCAAACTAATCAAGTTCTTCCAACACCATCTAAGATGTCCAAGCAGTTTCAACCATTTGACTCCCGCACCCTATCCACCAATTGCAAAAACTTAAACCTTTGACTCTCTCACCCTATCCACCAGCTTCCTGTGGGAAGCTGGTGGATAGGGTGAGAAAGTCAAAGGTTTAAGTTTTTGCTTTGCTTGCGTAGTTGACAGTACTGCATGCTGATGGATAGAATGTTGGAGTCAAAGGGTTAAACTTTTTTAAATCCAAACTAATCCGTCTCTGAAAACACTGCAATTGTCCTTCAAGTAGTAAATTTACGAGAAACTCGAAACGTTTCGGCCTATACTTGTAGCAAGCCCACCCACCTTCTCTGCAAGCAACTGTACTCAACAAGAAAAACAAGACCAAAATGTTTTCGACGGTTGTGGAATAAGCAGAATAATGATTATCGTTCACATCAAGCACACGCCTAAGGAGGATCTGCATTAGTACCGATTCCTCTCTGCACCAAGCATGTGTCACTTCCAGTCACGAAACTCTTCACCTTAGTTCAAGATATCTGACAAGGCAGAATTAAAGTTTCTTTACTCATACAAAGAAATGATATGCGTGTAATATATCTGTGTTCTTCATATCAAATTTACAGTATAACACACGTTGGCACTGTGCAAATGGAAAGAGAGAGAGGGGGTAGACGCAAACAGAGTTCTATCGATAGTCTGTAACACAACCAAACAGGTAGTTAAATTCGTTTGACTAATCCATATTTAAAGACAAATAATTTGCAAGAAGGTACACATCTTTGAACAAAAGGCACAAGAACTGACAACTTCACTGATACCACTTCAACGCTCATAATGACACAGTCGTGAGACCTTCCTCCTTCCCAATCCCTTAACCCCCCCCCCCCCCCCCCCCCGTCTTTTTCCACCACGCAACAAAGTGTGATTGAAGCAGAAAGTGTGGGAATCGATTTCTGCACCAATTTGTGCACTAACTTCAGCCTCAAAATTGGCCAGCTCTGTCCAAGACGCCTGACCAAGATGACACAAGCCTTCATGAACTGTAACATTTCATATGCCCTGACGACTAAACAGGATTGTTCAGTAACGACATTCTTTGTTTCTCGTACGAAGGTTTTTAGCATACTGATACAGCCGAACGGGAAGTAGTTTGCCTTATAATTAAGCTCTTTAGGGAATGAAACTGAGTCAGTTACGACATTAGTTAATCTGTCCTGAAACTACTTGCGTGCGATGATTTCTTTAACCAACGTAGCTAATGTGCCATGGGTTTACTTACTTACTTACTTACTTACTTACTTACTTACTTACTTACTTACTTACTTACTTACTTACTTACATACCTATTTCCTCTTTTCTCTCCTCGGAAGTGAAAGACAGACTGGCAGAGCTATGATTAAGAAAATACTGTATTCACCTAGTTGATGGACAGCTGAGGTTTTGTGCGTTAATTTGGGGGGGGGGGGGGAGGGGGGAGCTCCCTTATCATGTGAGACGAGTTTATACAGAATAGCTGGTTGTGCTGTGATTCAGACCTTTAATTATTTATTTATTTATTTTATATATATGTTTCCTTTTCACTGAAGATAAGATACACAGACAAACATATAATTTACAGGTAACCAATGTCATTCCAATGACAGGCTGATACAAAAACAGTATAAGATATAGACCAGGTGATGGGCTTATGTGCAGGCGTAAGGCTTGTGCCATGATCATTCTTCATATATATGGCACCTGTGACGTTAGTGCATATGGAATTCGTTCCGAGCGCGGAGACGTTTTGAGAAACTGAAACCGAAACTGATGAGCTCTCAAAAACAGAAAAAAATGGTCCTTGGGGGTAAGGTTGTAGATACTTCACTACTGTCGGATCAGTTTTGTTGACAATGGGTTCGCTCCTTCCCCGTGCTGGTTTACCTTCACCGACCTTTAATTGGTTCAAGTATTACGTCACAGTAGGCCATGACCACGAACTTTCGTGAGCCAAAGCTCGAGAGTATGCATTGAGATTGAAAGGCACACGAGGTCAATCTCTCTTTCATTCACACATTGGCCAGTCAGATTTTGGAACGGGAATAGCATATTGATAAACGTCACTCACTATCCTTTAAGTAAAGCAAACATTCTTGAATTTCCTGAAATCAACGGGCACGGTAATCAGGCGGATACACATCGAACTTCCAATCGGAAGGTCTTGGGTTCGATCGGCCCAGATACGTCCGCCTGGTGGATAAAAGATGGAGACTTTTCCCATCTCCTATGTCAGCATGTCTGCAGTCCTGCCAATGCCAAATCCCCTTTCGTGTGTATACGCATGCAGAAAAAAAAATCAAATATGCACGTTAACGGTTCTGTAAGTCATGTCAGTGTCCAGTGACTCATGAAAACACGAAAACAACCAACATGTACACCCACCAAAGATGCAGACAGTGTAACAACATTATGGAGTGTGCTCAGTTCGCCTAACAGCTTGACTCCTCTGTACATGTACTCCGCTAGACAGTCCGAGTATATCTAACTCGCTGTGATTCTGTATAAATTTTGAAAATAGTGCTTTACAAGAACGGTTTACAATAACAATAATTAATCCATATCTCTGAAATCTCTGGTGAGAAAAATACAATACTTTTTTTTACGGGCACAAGAACTTAAAAACTCATCAATCCAACTCCCAACCTCCCCATGCAAACACGTTCAGACTTAGCACAACGTGTGGGAATCGATTTTCACGCCCAAAGTGCAATAACTCCAGCCGGGAATTTATTCACCTGTCTCCAGGACACATGACCAGACAGAAACATATTGTCAGGTACTTGATGAAGTTAAAAATTGATGTAGGTGTGTGAAATATCTTGCTTTTTTGAAGTACAGGTTAAGATCTGAAATGAAGTTTAAGATGAACTGGACCGATATGGTAAAAAGATCAGTTTCTGTCAACGTCCTCCACCACAACCAAATAACTTTAGAATTGTTTAAATGTATAATAGTTTGCATCTATAACCAAGGGCAGCAAGCACCATTCATACAAACAGCACAAGAACCCACAAATGCACTGGCTACTTCAGCCCACGGTGACATTGTCTGAAAGCCCTGCCCTGTGCCACTAGAGTCTTAGCTGAAGACGTGTAATCGATTTTCGCACCAATCATGCATCAACAACTCCAGCCGCCAAACCGTTCACTTCTGTCCAAAACACCTGATCCGGTGTAAAGAACGTTGCAGTCAACACGTGGAACTGAGGAGACGCGTACCATGTCTTTTGTTTATGAATAGGACGTTTTACAACTCACAATGCCTTGGTTTTTCACTCAAGTATTATACAATGAAGAATCATACTATATTGTTTTTTTCTTTTCTTTTCCAATACCACAAAACTTAACCAACAATAATATCTTTTGAATCCCTTGAACCCCAAAATAACCCTTACGTACTGAAAGAAAATACTTTGCAACAAAACTCACAGATTCTTATAAACGGCACAAGAAATCTGAAACTGGCTGTCACCACTTCGAGCTCGCAATGACATACCACGGAAAAGGCCCCTGTAACTAAGTATAGTCTGAGCAAAAGGTATAGAAATCGATTTTGGTATCAAAGAAACATCAACAGCCCTAGCTCTAAAACTGTTCACTTGTAGCCAAGGCACTTGGCTGAGAATCGGGCAAGGGAAATAATGACTCTTAACTCCCACTTACCTCTCTCACTTTCTTTTCTCTGCCTCACGGCCGGACTCCGTATCCCGACTGTCTGTCAGATCGATCGTGCTTCTTCCTCTCGTGCCACTGGGGAGATAGAGCAGAAAAGAGTCCCGCGCAGAAAGATGGATGAGAGCGAGGCAGGCATTGTAACAGGCAAGTCGAGTCCCCACACTAGATCTTCTAACCGGGATTTTTTTTTCATCTGTCAAATAGTTAAGAATGCTTTTAGGTAGCATACACTAGACGTTACCAGACTAAACAGTATTTAGAAAAGCAGCACCTCCAGTTTAACAATATCTAGAGAAGCAGCACCACCAGACTAAACAGGATCTAGAAAAGCAGTACCACCAGAATAACAGTATCTGGAAAAGCAGCACCACCAGACTAAACAGTATCTAGAGAAGTAGCACCATCAGACTAAACAGTACTTCGAGAAACAGCACTACCAGACTAACAGTATTTAGAGAAGCAGCACCTCCAGACTAAACAGTATCTAGAGAAGCAGCACTACCAGACTAACAGTATCTAGAGAAGCAGCACTACCAGACTAAATGTATCTAGAGAAGCAGCACTACCAGACTAAACAGTATCTAGAAAAGCAGTACCACCAGACTAACAGTATCTAGACAAGCAGCACTACCAGACTAACAGTATCTAGAGAAGCAGCACCACCAGACTAACAGTATCTAGAGAAGCAGCACCACCAGACTAACAGTATCTACAGAAGCAGCACTACCAGACGAACAGTATCTAGACAAGCAGCACTACCAGACTAACAGTATCTACAGAAGCAGCACTACCAGACTAACAGTATCTAGATAAGCAGCACACCAGACTAACAGTATCTAGAGAAGCAGCACCACCAGACTAACAGTATCTAGAGAAGCAGCACCACCAGACTAACAGTATCTAGACAAGCAGCACTACCAGACTAACAGTATCTAGACAAGCAGCACTACCAGACTAACAGTATCTAGAGAAGCAGCACCACCAGACTAACAGTATCTAGACAAGCAGCACAACCAGACTAACAGTATCTAGACAAGCAGCACTACCAGACTAAACAGTATCTAGAGAAGCAGCACTACCAGACTAACAGTATCTAGAGAAGCAGCACTACCAGACTAACCAGTATCTAGAGAAGCAGCACTACCAGACTAAACAGTATCTAGACAAGCAGCACTACCAGACTAAACAGTATCTAGACAAGCAGCACTACCAGACTAACAGTATCTAGAGAAGCAGCACTACCAGACTAAACAGT
>CM060306.1:55164735-55174735 GCA_030674185.1 Monoplex corrugatus | reverse complement strand
GCAGACAACATTACAGGCTCTAGGAGGATCCTGAACAGGGTAGACCGGGTTGGAAAGGCAGCTGGGCTGGACTTAAATTCAAAGAAGACAAAGGTTATGCATGTTGCAGGCAAATATAACACTAGACAGGACCAGATCATGCTAAACCAAGTCCCTCTAGAAAATGTCAAGGACTTTAAATATTTAGGTTCAGTCAAGACACACGATGGAACATGCTCAAAAGACATAAAGATGAGAATTGGAATGGCCAAGAACAGTATGGTTCAATTGAACAATATTTGGAAAGACCACAGCATAACAGCAGACCTTAAGATAAAACTCTTAAAATGTCTTGTCTGGCCAGTGATGTTATACGGCTGCGAGGCATGGACAATGAAGAAAGAGGATGAAAGACGAGTGGAAGCAGCAGAGCTGTGGTTTTACCGAAGACTGCTGAGGGTCAAATGGACGGATAGGCGCTCAAATGAAAGCATACTGAATGAGTTGGGTACTAAAAGCAAGCTCCTAGTACTCATACAACGGAGGAAACTGAAATATGTTGGACACGCAATCCGTAATGAGAGAACAGACTTGATGTCCACTGTCCTCCAAGGTAAAGTGGAAGGAAAGAGAAACAGAGGACGGCCACCTGCATCACTTGCTAAAAACATCACAAACATCAGTGGCAAGAAACTCCAGGAGGTGGTCAGACTTAGCCAAGATCGAGAGTGCTGGAGGCAACTTGTGAGGACATCATGTGCAGCGGCCAACACTGTTCCCGGTGACGCCGACAGGTGAGGTGAGGAATTTGATAAATCTGTGCATTTTTTGTTGTTGTTGTTGTTTTCGTTGTTGTTTTCCTGGTGCATCTTCTGCTTCACGGAGCTTCAATAGCATAGCGTTCATGCTTATTCCAGCACCATAATCACCACAAAACTTAATCTATTGTATTTTGAGTACGAAGAAATACATAGCTATCATGAATATCAAGCCATCCCGACACACAACAGACGAAACCCTGCACTACTACTGGATCACATTGATTGCACTCTACAAGTGCACGTTGTAATATGTTGTAATTCAACATGAACTGGTTATGGTAATACTATCTTGTATTACCTTGCACTGCTGAAGTAATTGATTAATTCTTTCCGTGCCACAACAGAAGCACCTTCTTCCTACAGGAAATGTATGAGAGAGGGTGATGGAGTGTGAAAAAGACAGGTCAAGGAGCCAGACTGGGTGAACGTCCATTATAGAGCGTGGATGCCAGAACGTCTGTCCATGGACAGCCCCCATGAATCACTCAACTCAATGAAAACTTCACATGACATTACTCAGATATGTGTGTGTGTGTGTGTGTGTGTGTGTGTGTGTGTGTGTGTGTGTGTGTGTGTGTGTGTATCTGTTTATGTGTGTGCGTGTGTGCTTGTGTGCATTTGTGTGTGTGTGTATATGTGTGTTGTGGTATGTGTATGTGTGTGTATGTGTGTTCGTTCGTTCTTTAATTTAACGTCTTTTCACTATAAGTGATATTAGACGGGGGAGGGGGGGGAAGGGGAAATTAAAAAAAAAAAGTGAACAAAATAAAATGTAGAACGATAGTTGGACGGGTTGGATTTGGGCAGAGGGAAGACAGAGGAAAAAGACATTAGCAGGTGGGGGAACAGTAAAATGGAACGAGAACTTAACACTAACAATTAACTTCAACAACGTGAAGGGAAATTGTAACACTAAAATACAAACCGAATAAAGTTAAAGCAATGCATTAACAGGACTGTGAACTAATGATTCTGAAATTCTAACTAACAACGTTTGATCTGATGTAATTTTCTGGAAATGATTTTCAGAATACTTTTCTTGAGTAAACATTTTCGGTAAAAAAGAACGTAGCATTTTGCAGTAGAATAAACAGTGAAACAGTGTGAACTGTTCGCCGCAAATACACTTGACATTTTTACAATATTTTGTTTTCAATGCGTTTAGCTGAATACGAAAACAAACAGCAACAATCGATCTCAAATGATACATGGAAGAATACTGCAATTTTTTACATACATTTTGAACGGTAAGTTTTATCATTTGTTGTGACACAAACTGTTCATCTGAATGTTCATGAAATCGAGTCCATGAGGCTGATTCGAGCAAGTTGCAAGCTTCTTTTACGGAGGTATGAACATGTAATTCTATAGCATTATCAGCATTCTGGGCACCTTGCTTAGCTGCTCTGTCAACTACTTCGTTGCCGTGAAGACCAACATGAGAAGGCACCCAGCATAAACTGATATCTGTACCTTTGACCCTTAAACGATGTATAAGATGATTTGCCTCAGTAATTAAATCAGGTCTTGTGTCGGCATTAAAAGACCGTAAGGCATATAATACAGATTTTGAGTCAACAAAGAGAACTACTTTGAAAGACATGGGTTTAAGATTTACTAGATAATGCAATGCTTGATTATAGCGACTAATTCCGCTGTAAAGATCGATAAGTTTTTCCCCAACGAAAAATGACTTTTTATCTTAAATTTTGGAACATAAAATGCTGCTCCAGCACATTTATTTTCTAAGACTGATCCATCGATAAAAATGTGAAGGTGGGTACGGTATTTTTCATCGATGTGTTCTCTTGCTGGGATATCGAAATGTTGACGTTTTCAGATTTCTTAGCGTCTGTATAATCAATATCAAAAGAGGCTTTTTGCATTTCCCATGTAGGGATAGGCGTTGTTAATGGTGTCTCAGCTATTTCATCCATATTTATGTTAGACTGTTTGACCAAGTCAGATATGTAAGTTGCAACAGTCATTTGTGATGAAATGCTTTTTGCTCGCTTTGGAAAGTCAACATCAGACCTGATTTTAATTTCCTTACCCCACAAAATTGTCCATTTGTGAAGTAGTTCTAACTGCAAATTTTGCTGTCGCTAGCTCAGGATAGTTGTTCAGAGGCAGAATTCCAGCAACTTTGTACGTTTCCAGATTAGAGGCATGAGCAGGGACACCTAGAGCAATTTTAATACTTTTGCAGTCTAAGCTTTGTATCTTCTTTAATAAATATTTTGGTGCACTGAAGAACACTTCTTGCGCATAGGATAATTTAGATCGTACAAGTGCTGTTGATAGATGAATTAGTATGTTCGTATCCATTCCCCAAGGTAATCGGCTTATTATCTTTAGAAAATTTAGGCTTTTCTTGCTTTTGTTGAAATATAATCAAAATGGACATTCCAATTTAATTTCGATGTCATAAAGACTCCCAGAAATTTTACAACCTGTTTGTAATGTAACACTTCACCAAGCAATCTGAAAGTAGGCAAGTTACTTAAAGTACCACCAGAATTAAATAGCATCATGTTAGTTTTTTTCCGCTGACAACGACAGACCATTTTCTAACATATAGTTTCCAAGATTATCAAGATCAGATTGATACAATTTCCTAATGTAATTCTGTGCTCTCTGTGGAGTTGTCTTTTTTAAAGTAATATTCATCCAAACACATATATCATCAGCATACTGTGCCAAAACAACACGATTTGAGAGTGCTTTAGGAAGATCCTGTATAAGGATATTAAATAAAAGCGGTGCTATCACTGAACCTTGTGGAATTCCCATATCAAGATGTCGTGAAGTAGAATAACTAGTTCCCACTCTTGCCTGAATAGTTCTATTAGCTTAAAAAGACTTAATATAATCATACATATTGCCAGATAAACCAATAGATTTCAGCTTGTACAATAAACGCGTATGCCAAACTTGATCGTAAGCTTTTTTCACATCAAAAAATGTAGCTAAAAGACTTTTTCTGCGGGCAAACTATTTCTTGATGTGAGTGGTAAGTTTAACCAGGTGCTCAACTGTAGATCTCCCTTTTCTAAAACCAGCCTGATTTACTGGAATAACGTTATTTTTATCACAGTAATGTACAAGTCTGTTTAATACCAATTTTTCCAATAGTTTGCTCGTATGGGACGTTAAAGCAATAGGTCTGTAACTGTTTTTATTGTTTTTAGGCTTTCCTGCTTTTAATACTGGTATAACAACGGACGTTTGCCATAATTGTGGTATAGTTCCACCAACCCAGCATTTCTGAAAAATTTTGTGTAAAAAAATAATATAGTTTTCTGGAAGATGTTTAATCATTTCAGTTGAAACTGCATCGACACCTACCGAACTCCCTTTGTTGCGTAGAGAAAGATAGTGTTTTTTAACTCTTCTAAGGTGATTGGAGAATTAAACCAGCGATCATTCTGAGGTATTAGATCAGTGTAGATAGGGTTGTTAGCTGCCATTTCCCTGTAGTGTTTGCAGGTAGGAGTCAAACCGTCTACTTTACTATTTTGGGCAAAAAGAAATTGTATCAATCATTATTGGACACCTAGGTAAGTTGGCTCCATTTTTCATTTGATTCATTTTTGTCCAGACTTTATGAAAATCCTTGAAATCTGAAATTTCTTTTGTGCAGTATGATGCCCAATAATTTTTCTTTGCTTCAGCGATGATTTTATTTCACTGGGTGTTAGCTTTTTTCATTTCCATATGATCTTCAGGTTTCCTGCTTTTGATGTAGATTTTGTATTTCTCTTTCTTATACTGAACTGCTTGCTCACATGCCTCCTTCCACCAAACATTACCCATACGGTTATTGGACTTAAAAGTTTTGAGTTTCGGGATGGAAAGGTCTTCAGCAGCTAGAACTGACTCCTGGAATTTAGAAAACATAACGTCTACATTTTCACTTTCATAATGTGTGAAATCTCGATTAGAAAGAACAGTCTGAAACAAGGCCCAATCAGCGCGTGTATAATTATATTTTGGTATAATATCAGGAATGCTGTCTTTCATCCTGATGTTTTCGTTAGTTAGTGTTATGAGGATAGGTAAGTGATCACTTCCTAAAGTATCTCTGTGAGTGTCCCAGGTACAGCAGGGTACGAATTCTGGTGAGATTAAAGACAGATCGATGGCTGTTGCCCGATGTTTGGAAATATCAGGAATTCTAGTGACACTCCCATCATTCAAAAGGTAAAGCGAACTGTCAACTATATTTTCTACTAAACGACAGCAATCTTTTTCCCAAAACGGGGAGTGGGAATTAAAGTCTCCACCTATTAGCCATTTACCGTGCAGCAGATCCGGAATCGTGCGCAGCCATTCTCTGTTGTGGTCATTTGGACCTGTTGACAGGTAGACTGACAAAACGTTCAGGATAAAAGAATTACTGAATTGTACTGTAGCGGCACAAGCGTGTAAGTCTTCAATTGACGTTAAAACTGGGGAAGTAAATATGTGATATTGTAACTCTTTAAGTATGTATATCGCAGTGGCTACTTTCTTCCCGGGATTTCCATAGGCATACACTGGTGGATAATAGTAATTTTGGAAATTGGGAAGTTTGGATGGTATAACATTAAGCGACTGCAGAATCAAGACTTCACACTGATTTGAGGCGAGGAAATGTTCCAGGTATGCTGAATTGGTGGAAATAGACGTGCAATGTGTGTGTATGTGTGTGTGCTGGATACCCTCTAGATGCTCAGTGTGAGTGTGTGTGTGTGCGTGTGTGTTGTGCGTGCGTGTGTGTATGTGTGTGTGTATGTGTGTGTTGTGTGTGTGTGAGTCTGTGTGTATGTGTGTATGTCTGTCTGTCTGTCTCTCTGTCTGTCTGTCTGTCTGTTTGTGAACTCAGAACACATATGTTTGTGATAAGAAACACAGATATGGCTTTAAGACAGTCTGGTTATTACAAGTTAACATAACAGTCAATGATGTCAGCAGTTATGGATTTCACATTTCATTGCATCACCATCATCGGTGGTAATACAAATCTATGTGTGTCTAAGAAACTTTCAGTTTTTCCGAACACAGGCAATTACAAAAATATTCTGCAACACATATCGGTAAATCATTTTCTTCAAGCAAGTATCTTGGAGTTAAGATGACGGAATTGGGGCAATCCACTATTAAAGGCATAAATCTCTTCTCTCTCTCTCTCTCTCTCTCTCTCTCTCTCTCTCTCTCTCTCTCTCTCTCTTTCTCTGTGTGTGAGTGTGTGTGTACGTGTGTGTGTGTGTGTGTGTGTGTGTGTGTGTGTGTGTGTGTGTGTGCGTGTGTGTGTGTGTGTGTTCGCGTGTGTGTGTGTGTGCTCGCGTGTGTGTGTGTGGATGTGATATCTGTAGGCATATCCAAGTACAACCACCATAATCAGTGTCACTGCCAACATTTACGTGTAATTGCTCCAGGCATCATGGTGTCAGGAGAAACGGATACAGGGGTCATGAAAAGAGCAGACCGACAAACTGCTGTAGTGTGTGTGTGTGTGTGTGTGTGTGTGTGTATGTGTGTGTGTGTGTGTGTGTGTGTGTGTGTGTGTGTGTGTGTGTGTGTGTGTGTGTGTGTGTGTGTGTGTGTGTGTGTGTGTGTGTGTGTGTAGATGTGATATATGTAGACATATCCAAGAACAACCACCATGATCAATGACACTGTCAACATTGACGTGAAATTGCTCCAGGCATCATGGTGTCAGGAGAAACGGATACAGGGGTCATGAAAAGAGCAGACCGACAAACTGCTGTAGTGTGTGTATGTGTGTGTGTGTGTGTGTGTGTGTGTGTGTGTGTGTGTGTGTGTGTGTGTGTGTGTGTGTGTGTGTGTGTGTGAGGGTAGGGGTATGTGTGTGTGTGTATGTGTGTATGTGTGTATGTATGTGTGTGTATAGATATATATGTATATATGTGTGTGTGTGTGCGTAGGTCAGGTCGGATAGATGTATCCGCTACTGGTAACCTGGAACCCAGTACTACCTGTCACAGGGTCGAATTGCTGGCGACTAAACCAGCAACCCCACCAGTCCTCTCAGGGGGATGGTGAGGAGGGTGGCTAGAAACCCTGGTGGAAATAAATTAGATCCATCAAAGGGCGCTAGCTCTGGAGAGCTACCCGCGGCCATCTAGCTAAGGGAGTAAACCCTGACAGTAAATCCGGTGTGGGACCCCTAAGGCGGTTGGATGGCAAACTTTGTCACTTTCCGGCAGCTCCTGCGGCCGCGTTGGCACCAAAACGTAACAGCCCTGCTGATCCTTTGGATCTGTCAGCGAGGTGGAGAGGGGGGACAAGTTGCATGGGCAACAGCCTGTCTTCCATATTACACTGCCCAGGCTTATATCCGTCCATTCATCCACAAACACTCTGCACCTACGACCTGGAGAGGACACTCCAGCCTCGCTACTAACACTAGTGTCGGCTCAACACGGGAAGCAACAGATACCGGTGATAAGTCATTGCTCAACTGGCGTAGAGCTGACGCCAGGGGTTGCTTTTGACGGTGGGAGAGACCTTCGTGTCTTACTGGACAGCTACCGCCCGCCTAAGCTGGGCAGCCCTCAGCCAGTTAGGTGCTGTCCCGCCACGACCTGCCTTCTTCATTGGGTGCATGAAGATTAGGAGAAAATCTGACAAGCAGGTCGTCAATTACCGCACCAAACAAAAAGAAAAATTCAAATTCAAGAAACGGATCAGGAAAAGGATCAGCAGTGAAACTGGGCTGTTGGAATGTCCGAACAATGATGCCTGGGCTCTCCCAAGATCTGCAAGACATCAGCGACGCCAGAAAAACCGCCGTCATAAACAGCGAACAAAAGAGGCTCAATGTGGACATTGCCACTCTGCAGGAAACACGGCTGGCTGACTCAGGAATACTAAAGGAAAAGGACTACACCTTCTTCTGGCAAGGAAAGAGTTCTGATGCCCCAAGAGAGTACGGAGTAGGCTTTGCAGTAAGGAACAGCCTGCTGAACATGATTGAACCAGGCAGCGGCGGTTCAGAACGACTCTTGACTCTCCGCCTCAACACCACTGAAGGCTATGTCACTCTCATCAGCGTTTATGCCCCAACTCTGTCCGCCTCTCCAGACACCAAGGATGAGTTCTACGAAAATCTTGCATCAACCATAAGGAACATCCACAGGACAGAACAACTTGTTCTCCTGGGCGACTTCAACGCCAGAGTGGGTGCAGACAATGCCTCATGGCCCTTCTGCCTCGGTTCCTTTGGAGTGGGGAAAATGAATGAGAATAATAATAATAATAATAATAATGAACATTTATAAGCGCAAACCTCCAGTACGGGGCCGGAGCTCGTGACGCTGCACACTAATAACATCACACACACACAGACACGCAGGCACACACACACACACACACACACACACACACACACACACCACACACACACACACACACACACACACACAGACACGCACACACACACACACACACACACGGACCCACACACACACACAACACACAACGCGCGCGCGCGCGTGCGCACGAGAACAAAGAGTGTCCACACAGTTACTACCTAGTCGGGAAAATAGGATTTAAATTGGAAAGTTTTGAGGGCAGTCTTGAAAGAAGTAATATATTCAATGTAGCGAATTTCACGGGGCAGAGAATTCCAAAAAGTTGGTGCTGAATATGAAAAGGTGCAGTGACCGAAGGTTTTAGTTCTTACTCTGGGAATGCACAGTAGTCTTAAGTCAGAAGAGGAGCGAAGATTTCTGGAAGGTGAGTAGACGGATAGGAGATCAGAAATGTAACAAGGGGACGTTCCAGAGAAAAATGAATGACAGAGAATCGCAAGTTTGAATTCGATACGAGCTTGTACAGGAAGCCAGTGGAGGCGTTTCAGCAGAGGAGAGACATGATCTCGCTTACGGGATTTAAAAACAAGCCGAGCTGCAGAATTTTGCACTTTCTGTAGTTTATCTATTTGATCTTTTGAACATCCAGAAAGAAGTGAATTGCAATAATCCAGTCTTGAGAGAATGAAAGCAGAAACCAGAGTTTTTGTAGCATCAACAGAAAGAAGATGACGCAAGGAACTGATTTGGCGGAGATTGATGTAAGCAGTGCGACAGGTGTTGTTTACATGAAGTTCAACACTCATGTTGTCAGTGAAGTAGAAACCAAGATTCCTAGCTGAGGAGGAGAAAGGAATTTCAGTCTGATCAATGGTAATGGTAGTAGGTTTGGGAGATGGGGAGGTTTTGAAAGGAGAGGACAAAAAGAGAGCTTCAGTTTTGTCATCATTTAACTTTAATTTATTTTCTAGCATCCAGGTCTTGATATCTGAGATACAGTCTTCTAAGACTGGGATAGCAGAGTAGATATCAGAAGGAGGAGAATCAATTTCAAGTTGGATGTCATCTGCAAAGGATTGATGCTCAATGGAATGTGATTTTATCAAATGGACAGCGACTGCTTGAGTTTTGCGCCTGCCATGAACTGTGCATCGCCAACTCCTTCTTCAAGACGAAGCCTCAGCACAAAGTCTCCTGGAGGCATCCCCGCTCAAAACATTGGCACCAACTGGATTTGATCCTAGTAAGACGTGCCGCTATCAAAAACGTTCTCCACACTCGCTCTTATCACAGCGCAGACTGCGACACTGACCACTCTCTGGTATGTTGCAAGATCAGGCTACAACCAAAGAAGTTCCACTGCTCAAAGAAACAAGGGAACCCTCGCATTGACGTCAGCAAGATGTCTCAGCCAGATCTTGTAGAACAGTTCGCAGAGGCCTTTCAGAGAGAATACGATGCATTGTAGCCCAGAGACTCTGCCACTGAGAGATGGGAAACGCTACGAGACACCATGCACCGCATTGCTATGACCACCTTTGGGAAGAAAACTGTGAAGTCCCACGACTGGTTTGAGGCCAAATCATCAGAGATGACTCCCACTGTTGAGGCCAAGCGTGCCACACTCACCAAGTATAAGCGGTCACCCAGTGAGAAGAACCTGCAAATCCTCAGGGCTGCCAGAAGTAAGATTCAGCTTAACGCCAGGCGCTGCGCAAACGAGTACTGGACAGAGCTCAGCGAAGAGATACAGAGTGCTGCTGAAAGAGGCAACATCCGAGGAATGTATGATGGCATCAAGAAGGCACTGGGACCAACACAGAGCAAGATCGCCCCCCTCAAATCCTCCACTGGGGAAGTAATCAGCAATCCTAGCCAACA
>CM060306.1:55087235-55149735 GCA_030674185.1 Monoplex corrugatus | reverse complement strand
AATTTTTTCTTGTATTTCATTATTTTATACCTATTTCCATGAAACATTTATTCCCGATTTATTAAACTATTTTGAACATAGAATTAGAGGTGCACCATCTGTTCGTAAAATATCATACTGATGGCTATGGCCCCATATTATGGAGTTAATTTTTTTAATACCATAGGATCATCGTGTGCACATCCATATGGTATTCTAATTCTTGTTTTCTGGATGCATTTTAACTGTCATTTTGCATCCATTATAAACGAGAAAATTAAGGTCTGAATTATATTTTGTATTAAATTCGTCATGCGTCATAAATGGTCCCTTACTATTCTAGAAATGTATAACACAATAAATATCCTTTTAAATCCAAATAATACATTTTGTTACATTTTTTCCAATCGTTATTTAGCCATTATGAAGAATCGGTTCTTAAGGTAATTCTGGAGTTGTTAATTTTACATTTCTACAGAAACCACTACATTATGCCTAAAACGAGTGTTTCCAAACTAAGTTATCATTGGATTTATGTAACGCAAAGTTAAAGCATTACTTTTCTATTTCATTTAAAAATGGAACATTTCACCAAAATATAGTTAAAGACACACTGTTCTATTTCAATTAAAACTGGTGATTTCAATAAAAATGTTTTTCCGTTTATTGTTTGTGACTTAAAGTTTGTTTGTTTGTTTGTTTGTTTGTTTGTTTGTTGTTTAGCCAAGTCAAGTCTCAAGGCTTCAGCATATTATTTAATAGTCAGTATATTTAGCCTTCCATTCTCTATGCTTTTTAAACAAACAAAACAGGCCACATTCGTTGCCACATGTAGCCTGACTTTGTAAACAGTGAAGGAGTGAAAGAAAGAAGAAGAAAAAGCTCATCTTTCTTTGAAGCTGACATTCATTAATTTTGTCACACCGCCGTTACGCAAAATACCTAGATTCCCACTCAAAAAAACATGCAGAAAAGTGTGGGAGATAGAGTGGGGAGGGATATGGATAAAATATGTCTTGAACGATTCTTCTGCTATTATCTTCATCAACTTGAGGTCATTAAGAAAAGAGCAGATAATCAATGCCTGAGCTGGCGCTCTCACACGAAGCCTAAAAAAAAAAAAAAAAAAGAAAAGAAAAGAAAAAAAAAAGGGGGGGGGGGGGGGGGGACGTACAAATACCTAAGTACAGAATAAATGATAAATATCGATGATGGAATGTCGTCGTTGAGAGAGTTTGTGCATCTTCGCTGTCACACTGCCCCAGGCACCACACCACAGCCCACAACTTAAATAATCACTAGGCCTTGCTGATTCTATCTGGCTCCTCTTTCTTTGCCAGCAGACATTGATTGATTTTGTCACACTGCTATCGTGCTGAACACTCTTGTGGATGCAGCACGTCGATTCAGGCTCGCAGAAATTCAGAAATTCGACAGTTTGATGAGTTTGCAAGAATATGATGCAGGTTGTTTGTTTTTTTTAACTGACGAGTTTGCAAGAATAATCATAATGCAGCTTTTTTTTTTAATAATTATGAAAGCAGGTGTTCTTGTATACTGACGAGTTTGCAAAAGTATGATGCAGGTTAGATGAGTTTGCAAGAATATTTATGGCGCAGGTTGTTCTTGTACTCTGATTAGCTTGCAAGAATATAATAAGACAGACTGCTGTACGTTTGTGGTAACTTATTATCATGCTTTGAGCTCAGCTGTTACTACAAGCATGTGAACAAATGCTTTGAGCTCAGCTGTTACTACAAGCATGTGAACAAAACGCGTGTGTGTGTGTGTGTGTGTGTGTGTGTGTGTGTGTGTGTGTGTGTGTATGTGTGCATACGCGCGGGTGTGTGTGTGTATGTGTGTGCGTGCGTGTGTGTGTGTGTGTGTGTGTGTATACATGTGTGTGTGCATGTGCGTGCGTGTGGTGTGTGTGTGTGGTGCATGTGTGTCTGTATGTGCATGCGCGTGTGTTTGTGTGTGTGTGTGTGCATGTGTGCGCGTGTGTGTGCGTGCGTGTACATGTGCGTGTGTGTGTGAGAAAAATGAAAGGATGACCTTGTGCTTTTAAAAATACAATGTTTATATGTTTGGTCACGATTTGTAGGCTACGTGTGTATTGAGGGGTTATGATGTTATATATTTTTGTACGACTGTCGATGATATATACTAATAGAGGAAAAGATTTTTTGGCTTTTTTCCCCCCGTTTTTTGCTGTTGTCTGAAAATGTCCGTTTATGTAAAGTAAGTAGTCAGTGTGCACATGCTTGAATGTGGTTTGTCATTCCTGTGTGTATATGACAGCAGTGTGTGTGTGCGCGCGCGCACGCGTGCGCATGCGGTGCGTGATGTGTGTGTGTGAGTCTGTGTGGCATGAGAGAGCAAGAATTTTCCAGCTCTTCACATAACTGAATGCATATCTGTTTTTAGTGTGGATAATGACCTTTATTTGGCTCAGGAATGCAATATTTCTTCTTCCTTTATCCTTTATGGAAGGTCTTCAACAATATTTGAGTCAATCATTTGCCTAACAGCCCTTTATACACTTCATTTCTTGACAAATACAAGCACGGTTCTACACAACTGTTGAACTGACACACGTTTCAAAAGTACCAACAATAATAAGCATGGGGCTAAGTTCACCTTACTGGGCAGACATGATTCACTTCATGCTGGGAAAGGTAAAGACTGTTGTGAATTCTGCTGGAAAAGGTCAAGACTGTTGTGGATTCTGCTGGAAAAGGTCAAGACTGTTGTGGATTCTGCTGGGAAAGGTCAAGACTTTGTGGATTCTGCTGGGAAAGGTCAAGACTGTTGTGGATTCTGCTGGGAAAGGTCAAGACTGTTGTGAATTATGCTGGGAAAGGTAAAGACTTGTGAATTATGCTGGTATCACAAGCCCCCCCCCCCCCCCCCCCCCTCTAGGGGGGAAAAGGTATTCAGACCGTATTGTTAGAATGGTAAGTAAGGTTTGTGTAATGAAGATCACGCCATCCATGATTAAACTGGTTACTCAATATTTTCCACCGACCTCTAGGGGGGGAAGAAGTATTCAGACCATATTGTTAGACGGGTAAGTAAGGTTTGCGTAATGAAGATCATGCCATCCATGGTTAAACTGGTTACTCAACATTTTCCACCGACCTCTATGGGGGAAGAGGTATTCAGGCCGTATTGTTAGACGGGTAATTAAGGTTTGCGTAATGAAGATCACGCCATCCATGATTAAACTGGTTACTCAACATTTTCCACCGAACAGGATCTAACGCTCACATGGTTCTTATCCAACTATAGAGAGTACAGAGGGTAGGTTATCTAGTACACAAAAGGTTTCAGCAAATACCAACGTCCAAGCGAAAAGTCCAGAAAGTTGAAAAACAATCAGGGCCGCTAAGCCAAAGATCGCTTAGTTATTCAATTTACGATGTCCAATGAAGGACAGGTGGGAAGGTTTGTGATAAAAAGAATAGAAGCGCACTGTATAAAAGCCAGTAAGTCAATCACTATGGGGAGTGAACCTTGAGTCAGCCATTGAGTCAGTGAGCGAGAGACGTTTCAGCTTCCAACCTATCTTACAGGAATGTAACCCACGTCTCATTTTATACTTTCGTTAGGGTAGGGATAGGAATAGGTAGTATTTTATTTTCCATGAAGCAAAGAGAGAGGGAATAGAGTAGGACATAAGGAAGTGTTAAGCATTCTAGTGATATGCAAGTTCTGATGATTTGTAGTGCATCTTAGGATTTTAGGAATGGTGAATTACGTTTATGCTGAAGTTGATTGATTAAATAAATACGTTGTAATTATTAATTTATGTGTGGACTGCTTATGAGAATCATGTCTAGTGTGGTTAGTGCATTTCTTCTCGTCACTCTCCTTCCTTGTTGTGTGTGTGACTTCTAAGTAGAGAAACAATTCTTCATATACATCCCCAATTCATCTTCCTGGTATAAATGACACAACCCAAATATCCTTCTCGCGAAAGACTGTTGTGAATTACGCTGGGAAAGGTAAAGACTTGTGAATTATGCTGGGAAAGGTAAAGACTTTGAATCATGCTGGGAAATGTTAAGACTTGTGAATTACGCTGGGAAAGGTAAAGACTGTTGTGAATTATGATGGGAAAGGTAAATACTTATGAATTATACTGGGAAAGGTAAAGACTGTTGTGAATTATGCTGGGAAAGGTAAAGACTTGTGAATTATACTGGGAAAGGTAAAGACTTATGAATTATGCTGGGAAAGATAAAGACAGTTGTGAATTATACTGGGAAAGGTAAAGACTGTTGTGAATTATGCTGGGAAAGGTAAAGACTGTTGTGAATTATGCTGGGAAAGGTAAAGACTGTTGTGAATTATGCTGGGAAAGGTAAAGACTGTTGTGAATTATGCTGGGAAAGGTAAAGACTTATGAATTATGCTGGGAAAGGTAAAGACTGTTGTGAATTATGCTGGGAAAGGTAAAGACTGTTGTTAATTATGCTGGGAAAGGTAAAGACTGCTGTGAATTATGCTGGGAAAGGTAAAGACTGTTGTGAATTATGCTGGGAAAGGTAAAGACTGTTGTGAATTATGCTGGGAAAGGTAAAGACTGTTGTGAATTACGCTGGGTAAAGACTGTTGTGAATTATACTGGGAAAGGTAAAGACTTGTGAATTATGCTGGGAAAGGTAAAGACTGTTGTGAATCATGCTGGGAAAGGTAAAGACTGTTGTGAATTATGTGGGAAAGGTAAAGACTGTTGTGAATTATGCTGGGAAAGCTAAAGACTGTTGTGAATCATGCTGGGAAAGGTAAGACTTGTGAATTACGCTGGGAAGGGTAAAGACTGTTGTGAATTATGCTGGGAAAGGTAAAGACTTATGAATTATGCAGGGAAAGGTAAAGACTGTTGTGAATTATGCTGGGAAAGGTAAAGACGTTGTGAATTATGCTGGGAAAGTAAAGACTGTTGTGAATTATGCTGGGAAAGGTAAAGACTTTGAATTATGCTGGGAAAGGTAAAGATTGGTTTGAATATGCTGGGAAAGGTAAAGACTTATGAATATGCTGGGAAATGTAAAGACTGTTGAATTATGCTGGGAAAGGTAAAGACTGTTGTGAATTATGCAGGGAAAGGTAAAGACTTGAATTATGCGGGAAAGGTAAAGACTTGTGAATTATGCTGGGAAGGTAAAGACTGTTGTAATTATACAGGGAAAGGTAAAGACTGTTGAATTATGCGGGAAAGGTAAAGACTATTGTGAATTATGCAGGGAAAGGTAAAGACGTTGTGAATTATGCTGGGAAAGGTAAAGACTGTTGTGAATTAAGCAGGGAAAGGTAAAGACTTGTGAATTATGCTGGGAAAGGTAAAGACTGTTGTGAATTATGCATGGAAAGGTAAAGACTGTTGATGAATTATGCTGCGGAAAGGTAAAGACTTAGTGAATTATGCAGGAAAGGTAAAGACTGTAGTGAATTATGCGGGAAAGGTAAAGACTGTTGTGAATTATGCGGGAAAGGTAAAGACTGTTAGAGAATTATGCAGGGAAGGGTAAAGACGTTTGTGAATTAAGCAGGGAAAGGTAAAGACTGTTGTGAATTATGCTGGGAAAGGTAAAGACTGTTGTGAATTATAGGGAAAGGCTAAAGACATGTTGTGAATTATGCTAGGAAGGTAAAGACTGTTGTGAATTAAGCAAGGAAAGGTAAAGACTGTTGTGAATTATCAGTTAGGAAAAGGTAAAGACTGTTGTGAATTATGCTGGGAAAGGTAAAGACTGTTGTGAATTATGCTGGGAAAGGTAAAGACTGTTGTGAATTATGCTGGGAAAGGTAAAGACTGTTGTGAATTAATGGGAAAGGTAAAGACTGTTGTGAATTATGCTGGGAAAGGTAAAGACTGTTGTGAATTATGTTAGGAATGTAAAGACTGTTGTGAATTATGCGGGAAAGGTAAAGACTGTTGTGAATTATGCAGGGAAAGGTAAAGACTGTTATGAATTATGCTGGGAAGGGTAAAGACTGTTGTGAATTATACTGGGAAAGGTAAAGACTGTTGTGAATTATGCAGGGAAGGGTAAAGACTGTTATGAATTATGCATGGGAAAGGTAAAGACTGTTGTGAATTATGCTGGGAAGGTAAAGACTGTTGTGAATTATGCTGGGAAGGTAAAGACTGTTGTGAATTATAGGGAAAGGTAAAGACTGTTGTGAATTATGCAGGGAAAGTAAAGACTTATGAATTATGCTGGGAAAGGTAAAGACTGTTGTTAATTATGCTGGGAAAGTAAAGACTGTTGTGAATTATGCTGGGAAAGGTAAAGACTGTTCCAAAACCCTGTAGTCACAGTGAATCAGGATGGCAGAGACTCCAGCCTCCCATCCAGCCTCTCTTTTTGGGGTGCATTTAATGTAATGCATTGTGAAATATACATGGACATAGGCATGGTATAAAGATCATTATGGTACTTAAATATCACTTCTTGTAGTTTGAGACTGCATGTCATGACTGTGCTCTGTGTTTCTTTGCATTCGTATGTATATATACTTTGTATTTCTTTCTTTCTGGTTTTTTTTTTTTTAAGTTGTATTTTCTTTTAATTTTTCTCTTATAATTCGCCTGTCCTTCTTCAACAGTTCAGTTTAATATTTTATAATAAAGTGGCAGTGCGTTCTATCACATAGACCATTCAGAGTTTTATTAATTAGTTTAATATTTTATAATAAAGTGGCAGTGTATTCAACAACACGGACCATTCAGTTTTTTTTCCCTACTTGTGATTATATATGCTTGGGTTTTATCACAACATAGTGTGCATGGAAATTACAGATCTGTACCTACATGCTTTTCTAGAAACACCTATGTTTTCTCTATTTGTTTTTGGTGCCCTATCTTCTGCATTGTTCCTGTGTCACTTACACACTAAGAATGGTTTGCCTGGCAGAAATAATAAAACAACAGCAACAACAATGATAACAATAATGACCATAAACCATCATCATCATAACACTATTACTACTACTACTACTACTACCAATAATAATAATAACAATAATAATAATAATAATGAATAATAATAATATTACAATAATAATAACAATAATATAATAACAATAATAATAATAATAATAATGATAATAATAATAACAATAATAATAACAATAACAACAATAACAACAACAACAATAATAATAATAATAATAATAATAATAATAATAATAATAATAATAATAATAATAATAATAATAATAATAAACCACAAGAGAGAAAACAGAGAAAACAGGAAATAAAGTGGAGGAGAAAAGTATAAGCAAATAAATGCACATAACTCAGATGACTACATATATTCATTTGAAATCCATTTCATGTGGATCATATTTTTTTTTCTTTTCATAGAATTTGCTCTGCTATAGAATACATACCCAAAAGCAAAGGAATTGTTTGTGTGTAGCAAAAACTATGACGTAGAATTCATGGAATCATACTACTACTACTACTTCTAAAAATACAATAATAATTACAAGAGACAAAAAAGAAAATAAAGTAAAGGAGAAAAAGTAAAAGCAAATAAATGCACAAATCTCAGATAACTACATATATTCACTTGAAACTCATTTCAGGTGGATCATCTTCATTTTTTTGTTTGTTTGTTTTTTTCCTGTTTTTGTTGCTGGGTTTTTTTGTTTGTTTTTTGTTTTTTCAGAATTTTATCTGCTATAGAAAAAATACCCCAAAGCAAAGGAATTGTTTGTGTGTGGCCAAAATATGACGAGAATTCATGGTATCTGTGCTACTTTATTACTAAAGAGGGGTAACTCAAGAAGGCATAGCATACTTTCAAATCTTGTATAGTTGTTTTTATCATTTTCTCTATTTTGTTTCCTTGTTGTTGTTGTTAGGAGTTTTCCCTTCAACATGGCAGTATAGAAATACCCCAAACTTATGAGTTTTAAGAATCAGTGTAAAGAATAAATAAATGAATAATAAAATTCCATCTGTGTAGCACAGTCATGTCTAAGCATGCTTGTAGCAATTAACATAGTAACAGAACACAACAAAACAAAACAAGGACAAGTAAGAGAGATGGGGTTACTAGGTCAATACATTAATGTAATATACACACAATATATGTGTAGTATAAATATAGTCTGTTCATCAAGATTAACAATGCGAAATCAGAATTAGGTCATAGAATCACAAGCCCACAAAGGATACATTAAGATGATAAATACAAGTGTTTCATACATTATATGCACAAGAAAACATAGCCACACACACAGACACACAAACACAGATCAGTTACGACAGGACTAGACTTAGAAAAATCATATGTAAAAATCTTTGTAATTTTGAATATGTTTCTGAAAGAGCTATGTTTTGAACAGAGTGCCAGAGTTTGTCTTACTTTGTCTTAAAGACACTGGAAGGGAGTTTCATATTGCTGGGACAAAGTGAGAGATGGAAGCAGCAATTCTCTCTCTCTTCTCTCTCTGTCTCTCTCATCTCATCTCACTGTGTACATTGTGGAAGTTTTCTGGAAGGAAAGTGTCAACTATGAGTTCTGTCTTAGTAAACAAACAAACAGAAAAAACAAAAAACAAAATACAAGACATGAACACTTCATCAACTATGAAAGATATCTTCACAATGCATGTGTGGTAGGCCTATATGCATACATGCATACATGTGTGTATGAACAGAAACATGTTTTTGATTTTTTGCATGTTATGCATATCTTTGGAAATGTAAATACCTGTCTGTGTGTGTGAGCTTATCACCTATATCTATGTACCTGTTAGTCATGTGAATATTTTAATATTTGCAATGCATGTTTTCATCGAGAACAAAGCACTAGACAATCCAGCATGTTTTGATAATGTTAAAAATGCACTCAATGCTCATGAATGTATCAGCACTACAACTTTTTCATAATAATGTTCATGGAAATTTATGTGGGGTGTGCAGTATGTTAGAAGTATGCCATACACACACACACACACACACACACACACACACACACACACACACACACACACATTCTTGTAATGGAGCAGTCACATTTATTCTACTGATTTGAAAAAGCATCACACACACAGAGTTCATTTCATTTCAATTAATCAATATTAATTACAAAGAAATGTAATTCTTCATGAAACTGAAAACCAAAAAGAAGAACTGTGTGATTGTGAAAATGGAAGGAACACCAGTAGCCAAAACAGAAATGCTGTGAAACCAAATGGTATAAATTGCACTGACCATCTCAGAAAATCTACACTGACCTAAAAAAAAAAAAAAGAAAAGAAAAAAAAACAACGAAAAAACAAACAGATATAATCCTCACCATACCACAAAAACAATAAGAGTACCTTCACACTGTGGTACATAATCTGATTTTGCATTCAGTGCATACAAAAACACATGAATCATCTTATCCAAGCTAACTCACCTGTAAAGTTTGGGGGTAAGAGGAGTCAGTGAAAAGCAGCTGAGAAGCTAACAAAACCCAAACTTTCAACAACCTTTCTAAAGATAATTCTGTGTGTGTGTGTGTGTGTGTGTGTGTGTGTGTGTGTGGTGTGTGTGTGTGTGTGTGTGTGTGTGTGTGTGTGTGTGTGTGTGTGTGTGTGTGTGTGTGTGTGTGTGTGTGTGTGTGTGTGTGTGTGTGTGTGTGTGTGTGTGTGTGTGTGTGATGGGGCTGTGTATGTGTGTGTGGTGTGTTCAAGCATACATATGTAAATACATGCTTGTGTGAGGGCATAACTGTAATCTTTGTGTGGCCTTATTCGTATTTACTACACAAAATACATCTACAATTATTTAAAATCAAGAAAACAAATTAAAAGCTTGCAGCATCTTGCGATGCTTAATCACAAAAAAATCTGTGTGACATGCACAGAAGTTTAAGAAAAAAAAGGACAGAGGGAGAGAGAAAGACAGAGCAGCAACTTCTGGAGGGAATGGAGTTAAGAACACAATTGAAATTATCTGTGAAATGGCAGAGAGTTGATAAATAAAGATAGTATACAGTAAAAAATATAACAACACCAACAACAAAAGTATTACAACAGCAAGTCCACTTGCATAACATGATGCTGGAAACTTCTGTAGTGGCATGTAATCAAGCATTCCAACTGCAAGGGGAGACAAATTCTGCTTATGTTCATAGCCAGTGTATATAACAGTGACATATAAACGCATAAATTGAAAAAGATGAATAACAAATATAGCAGTAGTGGGACCAATGGCTTCTAAGTTTCTTCCTCACAGAAAGGACATGGCATCAGTAAATTTCTGTCACTGTCAGAACATATTTTTTCCTATTTTTTTTTTATCATTAACATGACACATTAACACTAAAAGTAAACCGTCAAATGGCACTGTCCTTCAGAAAAGACAGAAAAGAAAAAAGAAAAAAAAAAAAGAAAAAAGAAAAAGAAAGAATGAAAACAAAATAAAAATAAAAAAAGAAGATAAGTAAGTACCAGCTGAAACACACATCAACTTTTTCAAAAAACAAATACTGAGATATGTCTGATTATGCTGACACAAAACTGTAATTAGTACTTTCAATACCTAATAGTGGAAACCAAAAAGTCTGCGGAAGACACAATGACATGAAAGATTTGCTGCTGTGACTAGACGATAATTTGAGTAGATATGAGCTTACATGATTCTGGGGAAAGGTGAGAAAACTGAGGCAAAGGGTGCAAGAGGAAAAGAAACAAACTGGTAAAAAATCGTTTAAAAAAAGAAAAAAAAAACTTTCTCGGCCTTGCCATCAATTGCTTTTCACAGAGGCAATACCATCACTGAAAATATCAAAGGAAATCAACAGTCTTTTATACTTTAACCATTTCAAAGTCTTGTCATGCTTTACAAAAGTTAATGCTGTTGCTCTATACATGTGTTGCGCTGTTCTTCTGTTTACTGTTTGAATTAAGATGGGGTTTTTTTTTCTACTTTCTCACTGAAATAAAACAGGCCTAAAACAAATAAGTAAAATGACTGTGTGTTTGGGGCTTGAACGATTATGCATTATTTTCTCACACTAAATAATCTAAATGAGCAATCAAACTTAAAATTCAGACATATACAATAATATAACACTGGTCACATGGGTAGCAACATGCATGCATTATCATATTAACAATTAACTGCTGCACAACAACTGAAAGAATGATACATGGACTATTCAATGACTGCATCTCTTTTGTCATGATATAGAAAGGCTTGTAAATTTGTTTTATCTTTCAACATTTTGGAACATACGTACAAGAACTGCAAAGGAACAAAAGAAAATTATGTTGGCTGGACACTGACCCTGTCTTAGTTTTATGTTCTGTCCATAGAATTTCCCCATCCACCCTCAGAAAACTAAACTAAACCAAAAATTATGGTGAAGTATTTGGAAAGTGGATGGATCAGCGGTCTACTGGATGAGCAGGAAATGTTTTGAATAGAAACTGTCTCAAATAATGCAGAAACTACATGATGGAAGAACCAGTGTGAAACAATCAAATGACACAATGCTAAAAAGACTCTCATTCACAGAAAATCAGTTCTTCACAGTTAATCTACAATACATAACTTGCGCGAAAACATCATAAAAATGGAATTTTGTGAACCAATGCTAAAAAGACTTCCATTCAAAGATAATCAAATTCCACAATTAATACGGTACAACTTGTGTGAAAGCATCATGAAAAAATATGTTTCATAACCAGATTTTTAATAAAGCAAAAATTGGGCACCAACTGTTGTAGATGCCTTATTATCTTACAGGTCACCAATTCTCATGTAATCATTTGGACATTAACAGTGTATGCTGTCATACATAAAAAAAAGTCTCAATAAAACTGGAATCTATAAATAAAACTATATCATAATTTTGTAACATATAATATTGATAATTAGAAACTGGATTATTATCTTATACCAAATAATGTAACTGACCTCTATTTGTACACATCTTAGATCTGGCCTGCACTGTGACTTTCTTTATTAAACTTCATAGACAGTTCACTTTCCTTTTCATGTTTAAGTAGTTTTGGAATATTGTAGTCTCCTGAAACAGCATGTGCTCATGAAAATGGAGGGAATGCTCAGATAAATGTATTACAGCCATTTGTAAAAAAAAAACATGATGTACCAAAGATTTATGGAGTCCATGTCAAAAAATGCTCACTGCACTTTACAAAGAGAAGAGAAAAATTGTTGACACAGAGTACTATCATAAAGCTAATATACAATAGTAAATGACAACAAACTGATCCATAATAAACCTTGAGAGGCAACAATTCTCAAAACATTGTTGATTCATTTCACAGACCACTACAAAAGAAGAAGATCAGAAATGAGATATGAAAAGTACTTGTACATATGTATTGTTTGACCATGCTGTTTGACTATCCAAACAGTCATCTTCCTATAGACTCACAGTAACAATTTTTTTCTTCCAAATATGTTAACAATACAGATAGGAATACATCCACCATCACCACACAAATAATATTTGAAAACATTTATTTTAATGAAACACCATGTATGAATCCTTTATAACACCATGTGTGAATCCTTTACAGCAGTTTTCATTTTACAGAAAGCATTATTCTCATTATTATTAAAATGGATACTCTATCCTCCACCCATCATTACTTTCCATAAAAACTACTTTATCAACAAAATAAAAACAGACACAAGGAAAGGGGTGAAGAGTGAGTTTTTAAGCACATTAAGCAATTTACATTACTTCTTTTATTATTTTAAAATCCTTTACCATTCAATGTTTTGAAATATAAGAAAAATCCACATCCAAGTTGATTAACAAGAAAAGAAATGTTCACTACAATCCTTTATGATGTACTTTACAATGACAGCAACAAAAAGCTGGAAACATTATAAACCAGACTTCATCATCCAACTGTTAAAAGAAACAAACAAAAAAACCCTTAATTTTCGATGCATTTACAAGCAACACTGACTTATTTTCACACAATCATTAGAAATGTATCCATTGCTGACAAGATCCCAGGGATACATTAACAGGCATTGCAGATGTGCATTTCTGAAGGCACCAAAGTAACACTGCGTCTACCTGGGTTGGTGGATGGTCTGGGGAGCCTGGGTGCCTCCACGGTGCTTCTCATGAGTCGGCTGGGGCTTTTCATGATAGGCCTTCACTGCCTGAGCAGGAAAGTCTTTGTCACCCTGTTACCAATGAGAGAGCAGTAAAATCTTTTGGAGACACACAAATGGAAACTCAATAACAATGCAATTCCATTTTAGATTTTGAAAAACATATTCTGACTGCACGCTTTTGACACGATCTGTCAAAACTGCAAAGACAAACTCACTAATGTAAGACTATATAATATTCATCAAGAATTTGAAGACTTAATTGACAGATTTCACTAATTTTTTTTTTAAAAATCACTAAAGTTAGACATAAAAACAAACATGATTTTTAATTCCAGTGCTGTCTCATGGTATCATCAAGATTTGGTCACCTAAAACCACACTTTAAGAAGAAAAAAATACAAAAGCACCAACCACCACTTAACAGGGACATAAGGTCAATCACATTATCAGATCTGAATTTCCTGCTATTTACAAACCAGAGTTCACATAAAATAAACACCAGTGAAAACAGACTGGTGGGAAATGGAGCCAGTCACATATAAGCCACTGGATGAGGAAGATCTCATTAAAAGGTTGATATCATCATGAAGGCAACTGACATAGATTCTGGATATCTTCTATTCATAATTGTTAAATATACTAACTATGCAGCAGGTTTCCAATCCAGACTAGGATACGATCAAGATCAATGCTTTTCCTCTGTAAGAAAGTATAAGCCAGAGGTCATGCAACGACAAAGACAGTACGTCATTCTCCCACAAAGCTACATTGCTTACATTCTTAGATAATCCAGTTTCCCCATAGCACTATGGCTAGAATGTCTTCCATTAAGGCTTATTCATCTTTCCTGCTCTTTCTATTATCTCCTACCTCATCTTCAAAGTGTCAGAAATGATCCCTTTTGCATGAAAACAATCACTACTGGGCAGTAATTCTATCATCCCTGACACACAAAAGAGCCTAAGATAGTTCATATGTGCATGAAACATTTCAATGTCATACTGGGTGGAATTTATTTCAAAATTCCGAAATGTAAATGAAACATTAAACGCACAGCGTTATTTCGGCATTTTTAACTACCAAAACTGATAAAAGATAATACAATTGCAATTTCTGCATTATTCATAGCCAGATTAATTTTGAATTATTAAAATCAAAAAGTATAGTAACTGAATAGGTTCTGTAATTAGTTCTGAATATTCAAACTAAACCTAAAATAAGGTTTAAATTCATTTACCTTTGTTACAGCTCCAGAAACAATAGCCGTTGAATGGTGCTTGTCTGTCTTGGGTGGACTGATAAACGTAAAAGAAGAAAACTTGTCACTGTGATAATTCAGAGACAAAACAATTAAACAGACACACAAACAGTCACTGAACCAGAGATTCACAATTCTGACAACTGTAAAATTTCGCTATCACAAAAACAATTTCACCGAGTATCAGGGTGACCAAAAAACCGACAACAACAGTACAAGCAACCTTTTTTTCTGTTTCTCTCTTCTCCTATACAGTGTAAACGATCTTACCCTTCCAGTGACATCTTCCCATTTTATTTCACTACTTTTTTGGTAGCATCACAAAATGTACATTCATCAATGACTATTATCTGTGTCACATCTTTGTTGAACCATCTGCATATAAATCAATCACAATGATACAAGATGTGTCTCTTATGTTCTTACTATAATCTTAGAAATTTATCCCAGATTTCATCTCCAATCCTAGATACGAAAAGTAAATAATTTCTCTCAAATAATGAACAATTCACAGAAGACATACTTCTAACAAAACAACAATCCTTCCATCAAAATCCACTGAGATGGTAAAGCTTTTTCCTTTGTTCATTAACAAGTCTTTATTGTTGTTTGTTTGCAGAGAAAAAATCCGGTCAACTTGCATCATTCAACACAAAACACATTGATATTATGCAATATTCAGCACTTCCAGATTTGAAAACAGTGACAAGACAAACCGTTTGACCAGATTCTCTGGAAAATAAAGTACAAAACAAAACAAAACAAAACAAAAAACAAAACAAAACAAAACAAAAAGCCCTCAAAGAAATGTATAAAATGAATTCACATAGCCATACACACACACAGACACACAACAACAACAACAACAACAAAAACAACAATTACAACAACAAAATCAAAAACAAACCCATTTTTACAAAACATTACTGAGAATAATGCTGTGTTTTCTCAGTCTCAATCTCTGTTTCTCTTAAACACATACAATGATACATGCACATACACATGCACATGCATGTACGCATGTGCACACACACACACACACACACACACACACACACACACACACACACACACACACACACACACACACACACACACACACTCCACACAAAGAGAACCTTAGTTCATGCAATTTTCAAATATGTTTCCTTTTTCTGTCCTGAGAGACTAAAAATCAGAGCAAAGTCACTGTGCTACTTTGAATTCTCGTGGCAAAACCAGCCCACCAGGTATGGCCTCAACCAAGACAGATGTAATGATGTTTTAACATGACCTCAAACTCAAAGTAACTAACCTTTCGTTTTTGTCACTCAAAACATAACAAACATGACAGTCATGACAGTAACTGCAGCACTTCTTGAAAAATAAACAAAAACAAACAAACAAACATACAAACGATGTTGATGCTTTTTACCTTAATTCACATTTAAAAAATACATTACCTAGTTCCAAACTCCTCTTCTTCCTCCTGGGTCATCTGAGGCTGTTCAGTCTTTTCTGGTTCCTTTTTGTGTTGAACAACACGCATACCACCAACTTTCACTGAAAACAATCAAATGGTGCAATCAGCTTTGTATAATGGGCAATATTAAGTACATACATTATAATACATATATCTACATTTCTTCCTGCAAACTAATTTGGTGTATGTACATGTATACATGTTATTATATATACATATATGTATGAATTTATTAGTATCATGGTATGTTAGTGTGTTGTGTGGTTTTCCAGACTCCCATTCAAAAAGGCCTGACTGATGTTGAAATACAGCTCTCACCTTCCAATCTGACCATGTGCTGGTTCGATCTGATGGAGGAAACTTTGCACATTCAATATCCAGTTGCTCCAGTTCTGAACAGTTATCTGATCCTATTGAGGGCTGAACCCATCTTCAAGAGGCTTGAGTTCAAGTTCATTTTGCTTATAGCCCAGCCAACTGCAACAGCCATATCAGGGCTAACACCATGTCAAAAACGACAACCCGGTTAAGGTAAAAAACAGTTAAAAACCATGCTCACCATCAACCTTGCAAGTCTAAAATGCAATTAAAGAAAAGAAGCCGTAAAGTCATATCAGGTAAAATCTGTTGATTTCTTGTAAAAACTGGAAAATTGCATCAGGAGGAACATCTCAGAAGACATTCTTTAACCCTTTGACTCCTGCAGCCTGTCCAACATCATCCTTCTTTGTCAACCATGCTGGAAGAGCAAAAACTTAACCCTTTGAGTCCCTCACCCTATCCACCAGCTTCCTGCAGGATGAGGGTGAGGGAGTCAAAGGATTAAGTTTTTGCAGTTGGTAGATAGGGTGCAGGTGGCAAAGGGTTAAGGAATCCGCCATGTAGTGCTTTTGTCTCACATCGTTCAAGTCCCAGCAATTAAGGAGGAGGTGTCTGATGCTCAATGGCTCATCACATTCAAGGGGCTCATCCAATAACGAAGTCTCTGCTTCCTAATTCATCTTGAATCTAAGGGATATGAGACCACCTTATCCTTTTTCAAATAATCAAAGATTTTCATCTAATAGACTTAAAGTAAAAAAGCTGTCAGTTAAACAAATTAACTTGGGCAGCTCTGTGAATCATCTCATCTGACTCCACTCCACAGCATCCTGAACACAGCTGTGCAACAAATTAGCAAGGGTAGGTAACTTACTCTAACACTGCTTTATCACTAGCACTATGAATCTCACAGCAGATCAATCCCTTATCCAGAAACCTGAGAAACCAATTTTCCAAATGGCGAACCACACCGCCAGCATAGGCGGCTGGACAAGTTCTTATACCAGTACTGATAACACATGTTTGCATGCCATGATGTGCTTGTTCTCACGATCTGCTGTTGCCATGCAGGAGTACTTACGGTGTGTTGGTTGATCTCTTGTTTGCAAAATGTTGCAAAGCTCACATTTCTGCATTCACGATCAGTGTTGTGAAATTTCTATGCATGATGTGATACAATCTGTTACTCTGTATCTGTGTGTGTGTGTGTGTGTGTGTGTGTGTGTGTGTGTGTGTGTGTGTGTGTGTGTGTGTGTGTGTGTGTGTGTGTGTGTTGTGTTGTGTTGTGTTGTGTGTGTGTGTGTGTGTGTGTGTGTGTGTGTGTGTGTGTGTTGTGTGTGTGTGTGTGTGTGTGTGTGTGTGTGTGTGTGTGTGTGTGTGTGTGTGTGCATGTGTGCATGTGTGCGTGTGTGTGTGAGTGTGTGTGCTGCATATGCATAAATGAGCAGTTTTTGTTTCAGTTTCTCAAGATGATGCCTCTGCAAACTAGCCAAGTATACCCTCTGGACCTGGCATTGCCTAATTTCAGTGATCAGACAAGAACCAGTGCTTTCAACATACTACGACCCTTCATGATTGTGTTGAAGAAAAAAAAAGAGGAGGGGGAGGGGGCAAGGTGGAAGAGATTAAACAGAGAGGACAGGGGAGGATAAAGGGATGGAGAGCCGTCTGCACAAATTAACTACTTTACTAGTAACATCAGAAGGCTCACCTCAAAGTGTTGTCACTTGTTTTACAAAATGGCCTTCTCAGTAAAGAGTCCAATGTTTTTTTAATACTAATTACAGTCTGACAGCGATGCAGAAGTAGCTGTGATTTTACTGCTTTTCCCATGTCCTGGATTGAAAACTTCTTGCCAGCCAGGTTTTGCTTCAGAAGGGAGAAACAAACAGAACTTGCGTGGTGTTAAGTCAGGTCTATAGGGTGGGTAAGACTAAGAGAGCACTTCAACTGATTATTTTCGTAGATAAGTTGCAGTAACTTTGGTTTTATAGGCACTTGCATTGTCATAGATATACAGGTGTTTTGCTGGTACCCACATTCGGACGATGCTCATGGACAGATGGCACAACTTTGGGCAAAACGCTTTCTACATGATGTCTAATAGTAAGAGTACATTTTTCAGGCAAACTAATGACCATGACAAATTGTTAGGAGAAAAACAAAATGTGAAAAAAAAAAGTCTTTTCCAGCTTTGAAAACCAGCTCAGTACAAAAACCAGGTCTCAGTACATATGATCTTTCATCATAAGCGCCTATGAACATTTGCTTGAACACTTTATAATTATTCGAGATGCTGCAGATGGTAATTTACGATCTGTCACCTGGGATCATCATCATCATCATCATCATCATCATCACCCTCACCATGTCAGCCTCTTGGCATTGCCTGTCATGGTCCTCCATATCAAGCTTGGCATTGCCTGTCATGGTCCTCCATATGTCCATGGATGAATCTCTTTTATTGCTGCAAGTATATCTCCTACCCTCTTTATGTTTATCACCATCCACTCTGCAAAACTAATATTTTCTCCCTAGGTCTACCTGGTATTCTTCTTCTCTGTAGCTTTCCTGTTGTGACTAGATGCTCAAATTTGTCTTGTCTCGTAAAATGTCTGATAAATTTTCTTAATCTTTTTCATTAATCATTTAATGTTTTGTTTTTTTGTTTTTTCTATTTTCTTCTTTCAAGACTGTTTTTGTTTGTTTTGTTTGCTGTCCATGGAATCTTGACATTCTTTTCAGAAACCAAATTTCAGCTACCTCCGCTTTCTTCTGTCTTTGCAGTTTGCTTGTGGACTGTCTGCAGACTGTCCTGGCTTCACATCTGTACAACAGTATTGGTTCTAAACAACACTGAAGAATCTGGGATCATATCACATAATCAATTGGGGCCCTCTGGCTTAACTATTTCAAGCAATTGCTTAGAACACTGAACTCCTCTATGCTCTAGTTTTGTTCTTCTCCCTGATCCCAAGGCCATACCAAAGGATCCATTCAACAGTGCCATATGAAACAACAGAAGTTTCATCTATTTTATGAACTGAAATATTTTGATCCTCTTCAACTATTCTCTTTACAATCTGAACAGTTTGCATGCCTCAGGCCTTGCCTGGAGGTCTACATTGTATACTATATTCAATACCTGTTCAAATAATCACTAGTTCTTACTGTACACAACACCCGAACACCTTGTGGAGGGGTCAAATTTTCGACTTTAAAGTCTTTCTCAAGAAACTCAGAATGTCGACTAACAAAGCATAGCTATTACAAAGTTATGTACAAATATTGTGCGTCATTTTGATTGTGCGTCATTTTTATGATGTCATGCTGTGTGCCATACACCCACATACACCCCACACACACACACACACACACACACACACCACACACCTCCGCACACTCATACACAAATTCACTCACATACCCCCAAACACACACACACACATTCACATACCCACAAACACACACACGCACATACTCTCACACACACACATACACACATGCGCACCCACACTCACACTCATGCTAAAGTGAAGGGTGTGCTAACAGGTAAAATTGTCCTTCCTTCCCTCATCGCGTCGAGCGGGATTTCCTTTGGGCACTGTACAGTCGCAGCTCATGCAGATTGGACCATGGGAAGGGTTGGAGTCAGTCCCACACATTCAATCCTTGAGGGTAGTTGGTGCGCAGTTTGTGTCTCCAAAACCTTTCTCTTTCTTTCCTCCTGTTTGGATCTTCTGTTGGGATATGTTCTATGGCTGTGACTCTCAGGTGTTCAATGGAGGTGTGGAGCGTGGCTATGCCTTCTTTCAGCCACATAGCCAGTGGAGGGTGGCTGGGGTTATGGGTCACGATGAACGGTACTCTGTTGGCATTCTCTTTGGGCTTGGTGGCGTACTTGAGGGTGGATTCTCGGGGGATGGAGGACACCCTGTCAATGGCAGCCTGTATCATGTTGTTGAGGTAGCCACGTGCTCTCAGGCGATCCTTCAGTTCAGTGCATCTCTTCTTAAACGTTGCATCTTCTGAATAATCACTAGTCACAGTTCAGTAATGGCAGCCAAACTGACCAAACTTTTCAATCAACCCTTATTTACTACATAAACCTTCAAACGGTACATATTGAAGATCTCTTTATCATTTGATTTACATTAGTATCCACATGGTTTGGTAGATGAAAAGTGTAGTGAGACCTTGACAGGATTAAACGCAAGACCTTTCAAACAGCAGATGAACTCACAGTGAGCCCCCTAAATCCTGCTGTCTTACAATTATCTACTCCAAGAGAGAAAAAGGGATAAAGAGTACACCTGACAGAAATCTGGAGCTGGAGTACTTATGGTTGTTTGCTGCTGTTCTCAATTTTGTTCCAGCAACTCCTGTGACATAATGAACGCCAAGATGTTCTGGCTCTTGTCTTCTGCATGGATTTCAACAGCAATGTAGTGAAGGACGACCTGCTTTGTGAATAACGACTGGGCTCCTAGGTCTTTCATTTACTCCTAGGAACCCAGGCCTGCATTCTGAACAGGGGTTGCACCTCTATCCCACCCCACCAGGCAATTTTATGATCTCTCACAATTTATGGACCAAACCATATATTATCATAATCATATCATAATCAATTCATACTTTCAAGAAATCGCAAAAGGAAAAAGAAACAGACTAGAAAAAAAAACTTTCAATAGTTAACACTTTATTCTGATTATAATTTATATTTATAATAAATATTCACTGTGATCTTAACTTCCGAGTGAAGTCAGTTATATTCCTTGCGCTGTATTATTCTCATTCACAAGTCACTGAATGCATGGTTTTAGCAACATGTTAAAAGACAGTTACCATAACAACCACACTGTGGTGCCAATCAAAGCATTTTCTTCACACACACAAACACACGTCCATGCAGCAAATGAAAGTAATAGAAAAGAAAGAAATGACTGATGAGCAAAATATGTCAACAAAAGAATAAGAATTTATAAGAATAAACCAGGTGCAAGTTTTCTTTTCTTTTTTTTTTTTCCTCCTATTTATTGCACAAGTTGCATGAAATTTGAACTGCAAGTTAAGTTATGGGTTTTAAAATGTGAGGAAGCTGGTATCATTTCACACTGTCACCAGTCACTGTCTATTTTGACATCTGCTGACTGACAGCATTTGTGCAACAAAAGGCAAGTTCGTGAGGTCTGCTTCCACTTCAGCTATGATCATCTTGTCACATGTTTAGGTCGCAGGTGACTAGCTAGGTCTGCTCCAGATTCCAATTTTGCAACATCAATACGTTACGTTTTAAAACTGTACCTGCAGGGGGATGTCCACCCTTCAGATCACCAGCTGCTCCAGCGGCTTCGTTCGCGGACATTTTCGTTGCTTAAAGGTTTTTTGCAAACAATCTGGGACACGCACGCCTTCCCTAGTGCAATATGTGTAAACAGCTGCCAACTCAGATGCTACAAACGTCACCAACTTTGGGCTAATGTGCACAAAACCGGGAAGCCAGGAAGTGCTATTTTTTGTTTAAATGTCACTTCCGTTTGTGCACAAATTTTACGGAGGAAATGACGTTTTATCCATAAGAAGTTGCTTGTCTGTGTTTTTGTACGTGTTTTTCCACAATCATTGAAACAAAAGGCCTGTATTACGTCAAAAACCTATCACCATGGACAAAGTGGATGTTGAAGAAAAGAAGAAAATGTTTGAATTGATGAAAGATCGAGAGTAAGTACGACTTTCCTTCTTTTCACCAAGTGATAGCTCTTGCTCAAGTTGCTGCCATTTTCAGACAGGCTCACTCACTCAGTAACCGGGATTTTGATTGTGAAATTGTCACTTTCAGATATTGTTTTAGTTCAGTCATAATGATGATATTGGCTTTGCATCAGTTCCGATTATCATTGTGGGATATTGTTTCAGTTCAGCCATAATTACGATATTGACATTTCATCGATTCCGGATACACGGTAACCGTGACGGTTAAAGTAGGAGATAGAACAATGACTTCAGGTAAACGAGTGACTTACGTGACGATAGGAGATAGAACAAAGGTACTCGAACCGTATATTACAGAAAAGAAATCAAGTATTTATAAATGTGTAATTACCATCACTGTAAAGAGCAAAAAACAAAAACACTTTAAATGCTATAGGCGTATAAAGTTTAGGCCTATGCATTGGTTATGTCTTGATGAAAGTTACATTGTTTTGATTAATTAATTTTTTGATGGTTTGCTACTTTAAATTAGCCTACATAATAATATAGTAAACATGGTGACCACATATCTGTGCTATCTTCACAAGAAGCATGAAAACATTGGAACAGCTGAACTGTTTAAAAACATGAATACCAACAACAACAACAAAAACAACAAAAATGTCTTTGTTTGCCCAAGATAACAAAGACCTTCATAAGTCACTGGACCTTTGCACTACTAACTAAATCAGTAATTGATTAATTAGTTGCCTTAATTGAGAATCCTAAAATCCGTATAGCTTCCAAAATAATCAAATTTCTGACTTAAAATTGCTAAGCAATGTAATTGTTATGATGAAATACAATGGTCAATTAATAAAAAAAATATATATATCAAACTCATTGATTATGTAATAATTTATTACAATTTTTATTGAATAACTACCATTAAAAGTGTTTAACATGTGTATGTATGAAAGATATGTATTTACTTTAAGTTTGCAGATTATGATACCAGTAATATTCATTTTTATTTTTATACTTTCATATAGATAGATAAATAGATAGATCTAGATAGATCTATGATAAATAGATCTAGAAAGATCGATCTACACACACACACACACACACACACACACACACACACACACACAACACACACACACAGATTTAGATACACGCATATATGCACACACATGCGCACACACACACACACGCATGCATGCGCGCGCGTGTGCACACACACACACACATAGATAAGCCTAGAGGTATATGATGAAAATTGTTGAACGTTATCTTTTTTAACAGATTAGGCCTATACATTCTAGATGTATCTTCAGTATATTGAGGGGGGGGAGGAAGAAAGGTCAAAGACTGAAATGGTTTATAACTTGTTTTTCTGTAAATTTCATTTTGAAAATTTCACTTAAAAATTCTGATAGTAATGATGACTGTGTTATTTCACTGATTTGCCCTAACAAACTGTAAGTAGTTTGTTTCGTGTCCTTTTTTTTCCACTTTTGTATATAAATATATAGCCTAGGCCCAGATACATTTTTCCACAAGCTGCCATACACAAACAGCATGAATGATAATGTGCTCTGTATGTAAATATGTGTGTATACATTGTGTGTGAGACGGTAAGTGTGCATATAGATATACTGATACCAGTACACACACGCACACACATATACACACACACATACACACACACATGCACGCACGCACGCACACACACACTGTGCCAGAGTAGTGCCAGAAATTCCTCATCAATATCTTTCCTCTTCTTCATTGTCTTACTGTCGATATATGTGTCAGTATTATTTACATCATTATTCACCATTGCACTTGTATCATAATCAGTTCCACAGTCCATGCTTTTATTGCTTTCTTTTTATTTAAGACATCAAAATAAGAGTTGGAAAAGCAAAACAGAAAATGATCGAACTTAATATTTGGAAAGATAGTAAGCATAGCATCAGCCCTTAAAATCAAAATCAAAATTTTAAAATGGTCGTGTGTGTGTGTCTGTATCTCTGCACATGTGCATATGTGTGTGTGTCGGGTGTGTGTTTGTGCCTGTGCATGTGTTCATATGAGCAGGTTAGGAGGAAACATGGACTGGATGTACCGTGGGGACAAAACAGATGCTGAAGAGTTTCTCCTTGGGAAGAGTGTAGACACTCTGTTCAAAGATAATTCAACTGAAGAAGGTTCAGGTAAGTACTGCCTATCTTCGTAATGTGTGATATTTAGTTCATGATGAAAACTGTGCTGTTATGCAGTTGTAACTTGCTTATTTTGCAGTGATATGCTTTAGTGACCTAACATTGTGCTTTTTTGTGCTTTTTCCACTTCCACACATTTCTGTTCCATGCCCAAATAAGATCATTTGAATTAAAATTAAAGTGTTTAACTGTAAGTTAGGACTGTAAGGTTTTTTTTTTCCCTCCTGTGCATATAAATGATATATATACTGATAGTCATAACTATAACAGTATAAGGCTTTTTTTAATGCTTTTATTATGCTATGCAGTTTTTGTAATTTAGTCAGTAGCTCTTCATTGCTCAGTCGCTTATGTAAAAAGAAATGTTAGTGTGACACTGTAGTAACTATTGTATTGATATTCTGTAAATGGACTTCGGTAATACTTTTTAAAAAATACGGTAGACTTTGGTAATAGTTATCAAAAGATATGGTAATGCTTAAAAAAAATACAGAGGCCTTACGTAATACTTTTTGAAAAATACATGGACTTTGGTAGCACTTTTCAAAAAATGTAATATCCTTTGGTTATACTTTTAAAGAAACACCATAGCTGATAAGAGAAGCAATTCAGGTTAATGTTTTACAAACTTACGTGAGTGCTGTAGTGATCTCTTTACAGGAGGCACATCTATCATCAGTGAGAGAATCAAAGCCAATGTGGTCCTGGATATGCAGGCCAAGATGCGAGAAGATCCTCTATTTGCCATCAGGTATTGTGTGTTTTCTTTGTTTCATGACCTGCTGCTTCAGTTGTTACTGGTCTTAGATTAAACCAGTGTGTTAGAACTAGAAGTAATTATGCCAGTTATGGATTTAATAAATGCCAGTTATGGATTTAATAAATTGTGTCATGTTTAACAAGTCCCTGAAAAAGATGTGATTTAATCAATCGAATGATCAGTTAATCATCTGGTCATTTAATGTCAAAACCAGTAAATAATTCAACAAACAAGACAGAGAGAGAGAGTCATGTAGTCAATACTGTCCTACCCAGAAATCCCTTTTACATCCAGGTATTGTCTGTCCATTTCAGAATATACAGTGTGAAAAGTTATCTCTTTTGCTATATATTTTCATCATGATTGAGCTCACCAAGAAATCTTTCAAAATTACAAATTCAGAACTAGTGTAATTTTTCAGGAGAGAATAGTTGGGGTTTTTTTTGTGTTTTTTTTTTTTTTTGAGTATTTAATAATGATAGGACAAGTTTTATCTTTTTCAGGAAGAAGGAAGAAGAAGCAAGGAGACGGTTGCTGGAAAATCCTGTAAAGATGAAACAGCTTGAAAAACTGGTAAGTCTTTTTTTTTCAAATATTTTCTTCATGATATATTTCTCACCTGTGGCTGTGTTTTGTAACAAACTGTTCATTTTCAAGTCAATGCCTAATGACCTTGAATTATGTATTATCATGTTTATGTACTCTTGTCTGTAATGTCACCTGAAAAATACTAATAGCGTTGTGGCCAATAACAACAACAGCAGCTACTGTACAATATAACGATAATAACAAAATAATGAACAAAATTTTTTTTTTCAAATATTTTCTTCATGAATATATTTCTCACCTGTGTTTTGTAACAAATTGTTCATTTTCAAGTCATAGCCTAAATGACCTTGAATTATCAGAGCCTGGAATTCGTCGCAGAAACGAGGATTTCCGCGGAAATCAAAATCGAAAATCGTGCAAAAAAATATTTTTCGCGTTTAAAAAAAATCGACAACCATACTTAAAAAAAAGTTTTGATGAATATGTCTGTGTATGAACACACTGAAACGATCTGCTGTGTATGATGGATCCTGATCTTGTGCCCAATGTTTATTAAATACTCTTTTGACTGATATTCATTGTGATTTTCAGTGTTAGATGCCTTTAAATTTGTCTCCAGAATGCCTCAGAATGCACAGATTTTAGTCTTGATTTTAAAAATTTTCCGGGGGAGCATGCCCCCGGACCCCCCTAGAAGTTTCCTCTTTTTTTTTTCTTAGCAATTCCAGGCTCTGATTATGTATTTAATATTATCATGTTTTTTTTTTACTCTCGTCTCTAATGTCACCTGAAAAATAGTGTTGTGGCCAATAACAACAACAGCAACAGTACAATATAATGATAATAACAAAATAATGAACAAACTGTACAAGCTGGTCAGAACGAAGCCTTCAGAGCTATTATTTTTGTGGATTGATCTGTATTAAATTTGAGTCATTCATATACAGCTGATAAGCGTTTATCACTTTATGATCCAGACTGTGTGTGTCATGAGCCATTTTCAGGGTCAGAGTTGATCAAAAATTACTCAGAACGCTTATATTATAATAACGTTGAAAGAAAATTTTGTAAATGGTTTTATTTCCTTTGAGTACCTGATCTGAGGTACTGTTTGATCTGCTTTAGTAAATATGTGTTTGCTTATCTTTCAAATTTTCTTCATAATTTTGCTTCATAGCTGGAGCGACAGAGGCAGCAGCAGAAGTCCAAGTCTTCTAAAAAGGCAAAGAAAGAGAAGAAGAACAAGAAAAAGAAGAAGAACAAGAAGAAGAACAAAAGCAGCAGCTCTGACAGCGACTCCTCAGAGAGTGAAGATGACTTGGTCAACCAGTATCTGACCATCTTAACCCAGAAGAAGAAGTCTGGAGGATCTAGTAGTGGTGGACCCGACCACAAGCACCATAAAGGCAACCAGGGTTATAGAAAATACAACCAAAACAGATCCCCTGACAGAAATAGAGGTAGTACGTCCCCTGATAGACACAGAGCTGACAGATCTCCATATCGACGCAGAGGCGATGGGTCCCCAGACAGACGCAGAGGTTCCCCCGAGAGAAATTCAAACAGAAGGGATACGTATCATCACCACAGTGACAGTCGTCATCAGATGCATGCTCATAAAGAAATGGGGCAGAGTTACAGAGACAGTAGAAGAGTGAAGGGGCAAAGGTCAGAAAGTCCACCACAGCGGAAGAAAGCTAGAGAAAGTTCAAGTGAATCAGAGCAGGAATCACACAAGGTTTTACATCGGCAAGACAGCAGTGATGGAGAGGTGTCCAAACGGGTGTATGGTCTAATTGTAAGTTACTCTTAATTCTTTTCCTTTTCTGTGAGAGAGAGAGAGAGACAGTGTGTGTGTGTGTGTGTGTGTGTTGGATGAAGGTGATGTTTTGTCTTATGTTTATAAGAAATCTTAAAGCAGTTGATATTATTTTCTGGAAAAGGGAAAGTCACAGACAGACATACAGACAGATGAACACACACAGACTGACATACAGACAGACGAGACATACAGACAGATGAACACACACAGACTGACAATCAGTGACATACAGACAGACGGACTCACACACACACACACACACATTCTCTCTCTCTGTCTCTCTCTTTCTCTCTCCCCCCTCCCCCTCTCTCTCTGTCTGTCTCAGTCTCTCATTCGCTGTCTCAGTCTCTGTCTGTGAAGTGTTGTAAAAAGAAATCATAATGGTTGGGAAATAGTCTAGAAAGTGGTGCCTTAGGCCCTTTTTTTCTGCGTTGAAAGATTCCTTGAGGGAAAGAAGAGAAGACATCGATTCTACAAGAGACCTGACTAGGTGTAAACAATCAGCTGATTGAAATCAGGATTTGACATCAACATGGCTGTGTTTGTGTGTGTTTTTTTAGTCTTGTCGTATTCAGAGTGGCATGAGCCCATTTGCTATTTTTGGCAATTGGCATTGACCAAACTATCACCAACACAGTGAGTCAGACAACACTAGGCATCTGTAGTTGACCGAGATGTTGTAACTGTTTGCACTGGTCTTGTCTGCATGAGACATGAGAAAGATTGATGGTGAGGTTCCAAAGCTGTCACCGTTGAAATATAAACATCAGTACTAGGCTTGCATTAGAACTGTGCAGGTGTGGATCAGTTGTCTGATAGCAGTGCAGGCTGTCTGGAGGTAATGGTAGATGGGTTGAGATTCTTTTGTTTGTTGCTTGTGGATTGATTACCAGATTGAAAGCTGAACAAATCAGTGACCACAGATGCTTACATCTAGATGGTTCTGGCTGTGGACCAATTTTTGGAGCACAGTTTTCCAAAGCATGCATAGCTGTCAGCATGTATTTCAGAAGTGTTTATAAATAGATCGTAGCATTATTGAATACTTTTCCTATCATAGGCAGAACAGGGAGTCTTTATTTTCTAGTTTGAAAGAGATTGATCTGGGTTTTTTTTCCAAAGATATAGTACAATTACAAAATGTATCTTAACTCTTCCTGTATGTTAAGGGTTTTCAGACTGGATGCAGAGTTCATCTGCGACCTATTTTGGAACAGGGTCAGTAAAACACTTATAGATATGTTTGTATTCAACATAAAACAAAAAGGTTATTTGGTTGTGCAGGATTAAATTTTAAACAACATACAGGTAATAAAATTATGATAATGTTCATTATATAAAACTTGACCTGTGAGTTTTGCATGCATACTATGTATTATACCAAGGCTTTCGATCGGGTATGACATGATGAATTGATCAACCAACTGGAGAGACTCAGTGTCGATGGAAAAGATCTACGAATAATCAGGAATATGTACTAGGAACAAACAGCTGCAATGAGAATAGAAAACAATATAAGCTCTTTTCAAAACATCAAAAGAGGAGTCAGACAGGGTTGTGTTTTGTCACCAGATCTGTTTTCACTATATAGCGAAAACATGAGAAACCTAGAAGAAGACCCTGGATTAAAGGTTGGAGGGAAAATGATAAACAACATTCGGTACGCAGATGACACCGTGCTAATTGCAGAAAATGAAAGGGACCTACAAAACCTTGTGAATATACTAGAAACAGAAAGCAAAGGTAAGGGGTTGGAACTAAACAGCAGGAAGACTGAAGTCATGGTGATCAGTAAAAAATATGAAATCCCCTCATGCAAAATAACAGCAAATGGCACAACCTTGACACAGGTTGATAAGTTCAAATACTGGGAACGGTCATTTCATCAGACGGCAGATGCACATCGGAAATAGCTGGCAGAATCGGCCAAGCCAAAACAGCATTCAAGAAGATGACGAGCATTCTTACCAACAAATGCCTATCAATTAACATCAGAAAGAGAGTCCTTGAATGTTATATAGAACCAATACTGTTGTACGGATGCGAGGCGTGGACAGTCAGCAAGCAAAGCCAGAGCAAGGATCGAGGCACCCGAGATGTGGTTTCCAGAAGAATGTTGAGAGTTCCATGGACAGCAAAGAAAACAAACGAGACAGTCTTGATGGAGGCAGACACAAGTAGATCACTCATAAGGAAGATTAGGAAAAGACAAGCAACATTTACAGGCCATTTTATGAGGTAGGGGGATTTGGAGCACCTGGTCACAACGGGAAAGCTGGAGGGAAAGAGAGCACCAGGTAGACCCAGGGAGAGAATGCTGGACGGACTTGCAGAGTGGCTGGGGATGAGGAGGGTGGGGGAGATGCTGGGGGCAACGAGAGATAGAGATGGTTGGAAGTCCATGGTCGCCAACGCCATGCGGCAGGGCACCTGATGATGATGATGATGACTATATGATGCAGATAATTTTTCATGCTTACAGTTAGTACTAACTAAGCTCCAGCCAACCAGGTAATCCATATAGCTCCAAAGTCAAAGAAGAAAAAACGTTCCTCAACATCCATTAAATGAACACAGCACCTAAAACAAGTTCATTTTTCATATGATATGAAGTTACACGACACTGATCATTGTCAGGTCACGCACCTAAAATAACACAAAACTCATCATTACACCACTGTCAATCCTGGGCTTGCACTGGTGTTAGGCCTACTTTGAGCAGGCCTACCTCTATCCTTGTCACTCTCCCCCCTACAACCCACATCACCACTGTCACCAGGAGAATCAGCCGATCTGCCTTGTTCCTGCCCCAATGTCTGTAGATGATGTAAAAGAAACAGTACGGGAGAGGCGTGGTCTCTTTGCAGAAGAAGAAGGCCCCGCCCTTCAGGATTGTCAACACTCACTTCTTGACTCGGCACTTGATGCATTCTCAACAAAGCTATCATCACTGTCACTGGCAGCTATTTCATCATCACTTTTTTTCAAAAATTTCTGAAAAAGTACGACAGCTTGAGCAGCAGTGAGCCTAACAGGACACCAACTGCCTGACGCCATGGCAACTCTACTTACGAAAGTGAAAACATATCAACAAACGAGGCGCACACACAAAGACAACACATGGAATGACAAAGCAAACTGGTTGAAAAGGGAAAGGAAGTATCTGACTGTCGTTGTCTGCCATCATGCAGTTGTATGTCGTTAAATGGCAAAGAAACGCAAGTACAAAGTGACAAACCGTGCCGAGCCGCAGTGACTCAGTGAGCGGCTCGCCGGCCATTTTGAAAGTCAGCCGAGCCACTCACTGCTGCTCGTCAGACAGGAAGAGTTAAGGCCCAGGAAAAAGAGCATATGAAATACGGGAATCATTTCCTCTGGCACCTCCTCCGCCCACCTCCTTTTAGTTAATCTCCCTTTTAAAAAGATATTTCATATATCAACAAAAGGGGTGTGTGTGTAAAGAAAAGGAGGAAATTGTGCAATTCTACAATTCTAGATCTTTTATCATCTTTTTGTATCTCACCTACACACATTTGCAATGTGGAAAGCCTACATTTTTATTAGTATTATAAATTTTTGTATAAATCTGGAAATTATAGACTGCTTGACTGTCAATAATGATAGTTTTATCTGAGTGAATCATGTAATTCTACTGTATTTGATTGCATTTCCACTCTGTTTTGGTGATGTACTCTGTATAATTCTAGTGAAAATTCATCAGGTAGATTAATTTACCAAGAAAACAGTTCATTGTTAATCTGTTACCAGAAAAGTGTCAGAAACAACAGGACACCAACAGAACCACCACCAGAAGTCAAAGTCAAATCAGATGGCAAAAAGAGGTCGAGATCATCATCAAGCTCGAGTTCGTCAAGGTCAAGATCACCCAAGAGATCGAACCACAGGAAAGAACCCCAAAGGCACAGCTCTACAAAGCACCATAGATCTGATAGAAAGAGATCATCATCCAGCCGAAGTAGATCCCGTTCCCCAGTGAGAAAGAGGGCCTTCACACCACCTAGAAGACAGAGGTCAAGATCAAAGTCTCCACCAAGAAAACAAAGAACACCCCCCAGAAAGTAAGTATGGCAGAATCCCATTCTCATTTTCTCATTGTTCTATACACTCTTTGCAGATTGTTAGAAACTTTGGTAGGTCATGAGTGTATTTGGCACAGAAACAACCAAAAGTAAATCTGTAGCAGATACCTGCGTATTTGTATAGATGTGCCTTTTGTTTACTGTTTGTTGAGTGAAAAGCAAGCATTACTTGATTTTAAGTTTAAGGTCTTTTCCATGTTTATATTTTTATTCATGGGTATATTTGTTTATTTGATTGATCCTCAGATTGAGGTTGAAAATGTTACAGGCTAGAGTTGCAAAGTATGCTTTCTCTGTTAATGGTTGGCAGGTACAATGTATGCTGAATCACTTTTTGCAGCTGGTTAAGTGCCATACTCCACTTCTTTGCCCCCAAGAGGATTTTGTTAAAATAGAGTGGTATTCAGAAAGAAAAGGAAGAAAAATGAGAGTGATTTAAGAAGAAAGAAAGAAAATAGAGTGGTGTTAAGAAAGAAAAGAAAGAAAAATAGAGTGGTGTTAAGAAAGAAAAAAAAGAAAAATAGAGTGGTGTTAAGAAAGAAAAGAAAGAAAAATAGAGTGGTGTTAAGAAAGAAAAGAAAGAATAATAGAGTGGTGTTAAGAAAGAAAAAAAAGAAAATAGAGTGGTGTTAAGAAAGAAAAGAAAGAAAAATAGAGTGGTGTTAAGAAAGAAAAGGAAGAAAATGAGAGTGATGTTAAGAAAGAAAAGGAAGAAAAATAGAGTGGTGTTAAGAAAGAAAAGGAAGAAAAATAGAGTGGTGTTAAGAAAGAAAAGAAGAAAAATGAGAGTGATGTTAAGAAAGAAAAGAAAGAAAATGAGAGTGATGTTAAGAAAGAAAAGAAAGAAAATGAGAGTGATGTTAAGAAAAAGAAAAAAGAAGTGATGTAAGAAGAAGAAAGAAATGAAGTGATATTAAAAAAGAAAAGGAAGAAAATGAGAGTGGTGTTAAGAAAGAAAAGGAAGAAAATGAGAGTGATGTTAAGAAAGAAAAGAAAGAAAATGAGAGTGATGTTAAGGAAGAAAAGGAAGAAAATGAGAGTGGTGTTAAGGAAGAAAAGGAAGAAAATGAGTGATATTAAAAAAGAAAAGGAAAAAAATGAGAGTGATGTTAAGAAAGAAAATGAGAATGGTGTTAAGAAAGACTCGCTCATATCTTTTAAAAGATGAAGAAGCACCACGATGGATACTGTGTGATGAGCCGCTAAGCTTTAAACACCTTCTCGATAAACAATGTACAATGTGAAACATAAGCATGACACACCAGACTTCTTAACTTTTATTGTCTGGCGAGCCAACTCAGTCAGCTTTCTGTCAATTCAAACTGGCCTGCAAGCTGACTCAATCGGCTTTTTCAGTTACCAGACATTTTGATTACGACCTTCACTACTTTTGCAACCTCAGCCGGCTTTACGGCAATAGACACTTCCGCTTCCGATTTCACACTAATAACATGCTTTTCTGTGCTTGTGAAGTAGTTTAAAGTTGTTGGGTTTTTTTTGAGGGGGGGGTTGTTTGTTTGTTTTGGTTTGGTTTTTTTGTTGTTGTTTTTTTTGCGTCTTGTGCTTTGTCATGGCATCGGGTGGTTGGCACCCTATGAGACTGACTGCTGAGCAGGCAATAAAATTGTTTCAAGAAACACTGGACGATAGTTGCGATACTATCATCAGTGACAGTGATGAGAGTTTTCTGACACTTAAATGATGAGTTGGTTTCTTTGGATGGTGGTGACACTTCAACAGGGCCTTCTTCAAAGAAATGATGACTTTCTGAAACTCAACTGACAACATATGATCAGTGAAGAAGTCCACGGATGCACAGATGAGTGCGCCCTTTTTTTTTTTCTTTTTTTTTTTTTAAGTGTTTTTTACTTATTTTTGCATCAAATAATGGTTCTACACTAGAAAATTTGCAGCCACTATAGAAAAGAAAACTCATGAACAAGTTGTGACTTGTGTAGCAGCTAAACTCCTAAAGTGTCTGGGTTTTGTCATTTTCAGGGGTGTGGCCTGAAGTCAATTAGAGGTGAAAAGCATCAAAATAAAGCAATAATGGCATTTTTTGTGATGGTGAACTTATTGCTGGGATGTCGAGGAGCTTTCTTTTTTCCTTTGAGTTTGGATGTACAAGGATTACCTGGTCAGCTATAGAACTCTGAGCATCAACCATATAACTGTTTTTTGGTTGTGCTGTAAAATGTTTATCTGTAATTACTAAATTAGCATTTCCAATTATCTCAATATAACAATAATATAAATGTAACATTATTCACAAGATGCACAGTTTTATTCTGAACATGGGCATACCAAACATTTGATGTAGGTTAGATACAAATTTGGAATTGATCCCTGGAGATACGGAACCTGAACCTCTGCTCAGCGAAGTTGAATCTGCCATTAAAGATCTAAAATGCAGAAAGTCTCCTGGTCTTGACAATATTCCTGGAGAGTTGTTGAAACACTCAGGTGATGGTGGACTCAAAGTAATGCATCACTTATGCTGCAAGATATGGAAGACTTGTCAGTGGCCTACAGACTGGAAGCTCCAAGAATTTGTCATGTTACATAAGAGTGGAAATGTCAAAGACTGCAACAATTATAGAACAATTGCACTGATCAGTCATGCCAGTAAAATACTGCTGATAATAATTTTAAACAGGTTGAAGCCAAAAGTAGAGGAAGAGCTATCCGACTGTCAGGCAGGCTATAGGAAAAACAGGGGAACAATAGATATGCTGTTTGTACTCCAGATATTGATAGAAAAGATTAGAAACACAGACCAAGAGATGTTCATCGTTTTCATTGACTACAGCAAAGCATTTGATAGCGTGATTCACCAAAGTCTTTTCCACTTCATGATCAAAATGGGTTTTCCAAGACATCTGGTTTCCCTCATAGCTTCATTATATAATGATCAAAAAGCAACAATCAGATGGAATAATCAAAACTGCAAATTTTTTAACATCACTAAAGGGGTAAGGCAAGGTTGCATCCTGTCTCCACATCTCTTCAGCATATACACTGAACATATCATGAGAGAAGCAGACATAGAAGACATGGGAGTAAATATTGGTGGTAGAAACCTGTCAAATTTACGCTATGCAGATGACACAGGATTACTGGCAGACAACATTACAGGCTCTAGGAGGATCCTGTACAGGGTAGACCGGGTTGGAAAGGCAGCTGGGCTGGACTTAAATTCAAAGAAGACAAAGGTTATGCATGTTGCAGGCAAATATAACACTAGACAGGACCAGATCATGCTAAACCAAGTCCCTCTAGAAAATGTCAAGGACTTTAGATATTTAGGTTCAGTCAAGACACACGATGGAACATGCTCAAAAGACATAAAGATGAGAATTGGAATGGCCAAGAACAGTATGGTTCAATTGAACAATATTTGGAAAGACCACAGCATAACAGCAGACCTTAAGATAAAACTCTTAAAATGTCTTGTCTGGCCAGTGATGTTATACGGCTGCGAGGCATGGACAATGAAGAAAGAGGATGAAAGACGAGTGGAAGCAGCAGAGCTGTGGTTTTACCGAAGACTGCTGAGGGTCAAATGGACGGATAGGCGCTCAAATGAAAGCATACTGAATGAGTTGGGTACTACACGCAAGCTTCTAGTACTCATACAACGGAGGAAACTGAAATATGTTGGACACGCAATCCGTAATGAGAGAACAGACTTGATGTCCACTGTCCTCCAAGGTAAAGTGGAAGGAAAGAGAAACAGAGGACGGCCACCTGCATCACTTGCTAGAAACATCACAAACATCAGTGGCAAGAAACTCCAGGAGGTGGTCAGACTTAGCCAAGATCGAGAGTGCTGGAGGCAACTTGTGAGGACATCATGTGCAGCGGCCAACACTGTTCCCGGTGACGCCGACAGGTGAGACAGGTGAGAGATACAAAAAAAAAAAAAATTATCATCACTTACTGACCTGACCCTCTCTTCGACAATTCGCATAGTGCAAAGCCTTCAGCCAGACTTAAAACCCTTAGAGGACAATTAGAGTTAAAAGAAACCTCTTCAGAGATGTTCCTTAAGTCTTATTGTCCGGCAAGCCGACTGAGTCGGCTTTCCGCCCAACCTGAATGGACGGCGAGCCGACTCAGTCGGCTTTTTTCAGTTACAGACATCTTGATTGCGACAGTCACTCTTTAAGTCTTTTCCAACATCAGCCAGCTTTACGGCTTGCTTTACAGCAGTAGATATTTCCGCTCTCATTTCACGCTTTTCTGTACTGGTGAAGTAGTTTGAAGTTGGGGTGTTTTTTTTGCATCTTGTGCTGGCATCGTGTGGGCGATGCCCTATGAGACTGACTGCTGAGCAGGCAATGAAATTGTTTCAAGAAACACTGGACGATAGTAATAGCAATAATATCATCAGTGACAGTGATGAGAGTTTTCTGACACTCAAATAATGAGTTGGTTTCTTTGGATGGTGGTGACATTTCAGCAGGGCCTTCTTCAAAGAAATGATAACTTTCTGAAATTCACCTGACATCATATGATCAGTGGAAAAGTCCACAGATGAGCACACACTTTTTTTTTTGTAGTGGTTTTTACTTATTTTTGCATCAAATGATGGTTCTGCACTAGAAAATTTGCAGCCACTATAGAAAAGATAACTCACGAACAAGTTGTGACATGTGTAACAGCTAAAGTGTCGTGGTTTTTGTCATTTTCAGGGGTGTGACCCGAAGTCAATTAGAGGTGAAAAGCATCAAAATAGAGCAGCAATGACTTTTTTGTGGTGGTGAACTTATTGCTAGGATGTCAAGAAACATCTTTTTTTTCTTTGAGTTTGGATGTACAAGGATTACCTGGTCAGCTATAGTGCCGTCAGTATCAACCATACAACTTTTTTTGTCTGCGCTATAAAATGTGTATCTGTAATTAGCATTTCTAATTAGTAATTATCTCAATATGACAATAATATTAATGATATCAATGACATTATTCACAAGATGCACAATTTTATTCAGAACATGGGCATACAAAAATGTTTGATGTAGGTTGGATAAAAAAAAATGTTATCAATTTACTGACCTGACCTCCTCTTCAACAATTCGCATAGTGCAAAGCCTTCAGCCAGACTTAAAACCCTTAGAGACAATCAGAGTTAAAGAACCTCTTCAGAGATGTTCCTTAAAGTGCAGTTTTCAAGCTCGGAGCAAAAAGTCAATAGATTTCATTTTATGTGATCACATATGCAGGACATATGCAGGAAAGATTTTATATGCATTTTCGACTTGAAAGGATAATTGTGAGATTGATTTGTAACTGCTGTCTTTAAACTAAACTTGGAGTTGGTTTTATCATGGTCTTAGTCCTGATGTGAGTATCGTGGTGATTGGGCTATAAGAAGTATAAACTGGAACTTGAAGGAAGAAAATGAGAATGGTGTTCAGAAAGAAAAGGAAGAAAAATAGAATATAATTGGGATACCTCTAAGAGCAAGGAGCAGCTTTCCTAAATATATAATAGAATATAGTTGGGATACCTCTAAGAGCAAGGAGCAGCTTTCCTAGTGTGTGCAGGTAACACAGCTAAGTAGTTTTGGTTCAGATATTATGTATTTATCTTATGTTTTGATTGCATAAGAAGCTGACACTCTTTTCTTGGATATGTACAACTAAATGGTGCTGTTGATTACCATGTATAATTTGATATATGTATCTTATGTTCCATCTTCTTAGGAAGTTGACAGCCGAGGAGCGAGATAAGAAGCTTCAGGAGATGATGGACAATGCAAAATGGCGTGATGAGCAGAGACTGCAGAACGTCCAGCGCTACAAACAGGAAGACGATAAGGAGAGCAAGTACTTCAGCACGTACCAAGGCGAAGCCAAGTTTCTCAAGTATGTAAAGAAAGTGCTGTAGTCCTTAACTTTCTTGCTTGTCAGTGTGTAATTCATTGTGTGTTTGTAACATTTGTTTTGTGCTTACAAATTATGTATGCTTTCTTCTTTTTTATATTCTCCATTTTTAGAACAAAAATAGTAGTAGAACATTTGTACACATGAAATTGTGACAACTTTTTTACGTTTTCTTTTTCCTGTTCTTGACCTTTTTGTAATGCTCAGTTTCTGGAAAAAATTTTGAAGGTATTTTGGGGGAGCAGGGAATGTAATTTGTTTAATTTTAGATTCCATCAAGACTGCAGTATACATAGATTGTAAGAAGTAGTGATAAAATAAATAAGTGGAAAGTTTTGAGTCAAATGTAAATTGTATGTTGTAGTTTTCTGCTGGTGTTTCACATGTTTGGTCAATGAAGTCAGTTTCCAAAATAATAAAATTCTTGCATGATTAACGCGCGCGCACACCCACACTAAATTTCTGTTAAGGAACACCACCATAGAAAACAGCATTGAAACAGAGACAAAAATAAGATCAGACTCCGACTTTCCAAAAAGAGCTAAATCAATATCCTCACAGGTCACATTAGCAGCATATACAACTGATGTTATGAAAAGCTCTGGAATAGATCTAGAAGCAGATCCTGTCACTTCAAGACCTTCCTTTTCACCTGTACCGAGTTGGGAACTTCAAAGAGCACGTTTTGACATACGTCACACTGACTTAAAAAAAGAAGATAATATCAACTTACTGGCAAGTGAAGTAAAATGTCATATAGAAGATTTTTATTCCGATCACTTGAAAGTTTACACTGATGGATCAATAATTGAAAGACAAGTAGGCTCAGCGTTTGTAATACCTGCTCTCAAAATTGAGAAATCTTTCTATATAGGACTTAATAAATCAATCTTCACCACTGAACTCTTTGCAATCTTAATGGCTTTGAATTATATGATAAATTTTCCTAGGACACTTCCCAAGATACTTTTTTGCGTTGATTCAAAATCTGTACTTCAAGCTCTTGAATTATCAAAATTACAAACAAGATCTGAAATGATATTGGAAATTACTCACTTGATTAATAGTTTATCATTAAGAGGCATTGATATTACTTTCTGCTGGATACCATCTCATAGTTCTTTTCATTATAACGATATGGTTGATAGGGCTGCCAAACGGGGGGCAAAGAGCTCCCCAGATTCTAAAAATGTACAACTTTCCCTCTCATTGCATGAGTATTATACCTTAGTGGACTCCTATGTATGGAAGCAGTTTCAAGATAAACAGAAAAAGTATGAAAACTGTTATATGAACTTTGAAATCAGCAAAACACTTAAGCAGTTTCCTGCTAGCAGAAGTATACAATCCCTTATGTATAGGTGGAAACTTGATGCATTTAAAACAAAATACACCAGGAATATAGTATGTCTGTGTGGAAAAAAGATAACACATAGTCATATTCTTTCATGCGTTCGGGTGAAAAGACATATTCCTACACTATCTAAGACAGTTTCTGATATATTTGCCTCACCATCCTTAACATATGAATTTTTTGTTAGCCTGTCAAAAAGTCCTATAGCAAATTATCTTTTAACACACCGTTATTTCACATGTTCAATGTTATGGTTAGCCAGTTTTATTGTTTCAATCGTTAATTATAATAGCGTCTTGTGATTTTGTTCCTTCTCGTCTTCGGCACAGTTGTTTTCTGGTTCATTTCTTTTTCCTGAAGATTAACCATTTCCAAGCATACTCTTCACTCCTCATGAAATTTTTTGTGGGTTTTTTGTGTTGTTTTTTGTGTGTCTAAAATCACTTAAGTGAATAGACATTAAATGAAAGACCACCACATGTGTGTGTATATATATATGTATGTATATACATACATATATATTTATATATATGCGTGTGTGTGTGTGTGTATATGTATACATTATACACATACACTCACACATACACATATAGATATATACACATCACATCTATATGTGACAAAGGATGTGTAGAACATACCTGCAAGGTTAACAAAATCACATTGCGCACATATTTGGGACTTCCTGTTGAGTTTCTACTTCAATCAGCAATTTCTCAGAATGGCTGTTCTCCGCTTATCCAGCCATAACTTCACAATACAGAGAGACCTGGCATCCGTATGTTTATGCACATCACCATAAAGCTCATGTTTAATACTTACCTGTTGATAACAATAACTATGTCCAGAATGACACTTTGTCCTGTGTGTGGAAGCCAGTCGTATTTGGAAGATATTGTGTAGAACCATGATGTAAAGGGAGATTAATTACATGTATGTACCATGGCTCACAGATGCAATATTCTACAGCTATTTAATGTTCCCGCCTTGTACCAAATACTGGTCTGTTTAGCAGACAGCAGGCGACAGACCAAGAGAGACCCTACTCTGCGCATGCGACCATTCTTTTTTTTTTTGGTAGCCATATTTTTCTAGAGTGTTTGTGCACACCACCATCTAAGTCTTTTGCTCTGTTCTCATCTGTGGTGTTCTTTCTTATATTTTCAGATATGGGAGAAGTGTATGTTTAATGTTTGGGCAGGAAAGCAAGACTTGAAGAGCTTGCCATTTTCTGATCTACCCCTTCTTAGTCTTGTCTGTCTTTCTTTCTGTCAGCACCAGACTTCCATTCACTTGTTTGCCCTTTGTTTCCTCCTCCTTCTGTGTCCAGCTTTGGCCCACCATATTTTATTTTTCATCTGGCCAGCTGATATCCTCCTCTCGCTCATTTCAACTGATTGATTGGGCAAGATAGCTGTGTACAGTTTTTTTGCATTTATTTGGTCTTGGCTACCTGCGGCTTGCCTGCAGCAAGAGATGGTGAGCAAAGGCCCCTTGTCACTCGCAGCAGTAGATTCCTGGGTCTTTCAGGATATGTTGTTTCCCTCACATGGGTTTGGATGGTAAAGGGGGTGGCAGATTCAACAGCCAAGTGCAAAAATCGTCAGTCAGAGATTAAAGGGAGACTACTGTGGTCTCGCGGCCTGCTCTCTCGCGAAGACAGTGTTTGTCTCCCTTCATTACTTTTCCGCGGTTTCAGCCTTCTGTGGGGTGTTCCGCTCTGTCCCCAGCCGCCGATCCCCTCCCCACCCCCCCCCCCACCCCCCCCTTAGGATACAGCCTCAAATATTGGCTAGGGGATCCATAATAACTTGTACCGTGGTTGCAGCAGCCAGCCTCTCATATCAGCTGACCTCCATGGGCTTGCCTACCCGCCTCTACCCAGGGTTACCAGTATGGCACGGGATCAGGCAGGCATCCTATCATGGGGCCCTCTCCTTCCCAAACAAGGTCCCTATGGCATGGTCCGGCCTCTGATGCTGGTGGACCACTGCAAAGGTCAGGCTGTATCTGCACCTTACCCCCACGCCCCAAGTGAGACCATGGACCTTCCCGTACCCTGCTGGTCGTCCTTCCCCTACCACCCTTCCTAGTAGGGTTTACATGTCTCAGGTCCTCATGTCTTCAGCAAGTAATTCCACCCTCTGAATCAGAGGCAGGAGAGAACCCGGTCGCTGACCAGCATTCCTGGTAATTTGCCAGCTCTGTCTCCCTGCCAGCTGCCTGTGCCTGCCCCCTCTACTCTGGGTGGGAAGGTAGAGGTCAAGGCCCCATTTCCCACACCCACAATCTAGATTAGGTTACAGTGTGTGTGTGTGTGTGTGTGTGTGTGTGTGTGTGTGTGTGTGTGTGTGTTGTGTGTGTGTGAGACATGTTGCATCAAGAACAAAGATAAAAGTGAAGGGAGATGAGAATACACAGATTACTTTTGAATTTCCCTAAACTGTCATCAAAGATGTTCACTTGTAAGCTGATTCAAAAATTGGTCGAGTCAGAGGAAATTCTGTATTAGCAGATTTGATCCCTCAGTTGGGCACTTAGAATGCAGAATATAAGGAACCCTCCTGTATTGGAACCACAGGAGTTTTCTAATTTGCTTTTAGGTGGTTACGTTTCTCCTTTCCTGTCATGCTGTCTTTTCACCTTCCAGATCATTCACTTTTATGCCTAATAAATTTTCTCCTTAACTCCCCAAAGATGGAGTATTGAGTGCCTTTAACCCTTTGACTCCCGCACCTTGTCCACCAGCATCCTACATTGTCAATTGTGCTAGGAAAGCAAAAACTTAACCCATTCACTCCCTCATCCTATCCTCCAGCTTCCTGCAGAAGGCTGGTGGATAGGGTGAGGGAGTCAAAGGGTTAAGTTTTTGCAGTAGGAGGATAGGGTGCGGGAGTCAAAGGGTTAAGTTTTTGCAGTTCGAGGATAGGATACGGGTGTCAAAGGGTTAAAGTGGGATACAGAATGGTCACAGATAGAAAGATAGCTCCCTCTGCAAAGTAGGTAGGTTTATGTGAAGTTATATGCTTAGATAGGGATTGTCTGCGGGAGCTCTAATCTGTATAAGAAGAAGCAGAAAAAGAAGAAAAAGACAAGGCAGCAAATCTTAAATGAAACGGAAAGTTTTTATGGAGAGAGGCAGCATAGAAAGCATGATTTTAATGGTGATGGAGGATCATTAAATACAAAAAGTAAGCTACAGATATGGAATGCACATATTCAGACAGCAGAAGCAAAAGCCCGTAGAAAGCTCAACATCATGCGGAAGCTGGCTGGAACACAATGGGGGGCAAACGAAAACATCTTGAAGACTGTGTACCAAGGCACCGTACGTCCACACCTCGAGTACGGCTCCAGCTCCTGGATGACGGCAGCACAGACCCACCACCAAAAGCTTGACAGGGTCCAGAACCAAGCACTGCGCATCATCACTGGTGCAATGAGATCAACACCCATTCAAAAGATGGAGGTGACTACGGGCATCCCTCCACTGAGCAAAAGAAGAGAGAAGAAAACCCTGACCCACCTCACCAAAGTCCAGGCCTCAAAAGAACATCCTATGAACAAAAGAATCCAAGAAGCGACATCTGGAGACTGAAGAGATCCAGTTTCGTCAGAGAATCAAAAGCTGTGCAAAGAAAACACAAAGACTCCCTACCAACCAAGGTGGAACCACTCGACACCACCAGTGAACCACCACCTTGGGAGAGAAGACAGGAGCGCATTACCATCTGCACCTCAGTCCCCTACCTTGGCCACAAGGATGAACACAGTGATGTCAGCAAGAGGTCCTTGACACTAGCCATGATGGAGGAAAGGTACCCCAAAGCAGCGTGGATACATGCCTTCACAGACGGGTCTGCCACGGACGCTACCAAAAGAGGCGGAGCTGGCGTGAACATCCAACTCCCCGATGGACGGCAGTTGACGAAGGCAGCACCTACGGGAATGCACTGCAGCAACTACCGAGCGGAAGTGGAGGCCCTGACTCTTGCTGCCGACACCATCAAGCAGATCACAGACGAACTAACACCTGTCGTCTTTCTGACTGATGCCAGATCTGTTCTTGAGGCCCTGCAGAACAACAAACAGCCCCGTCTGCAGGAAGCTCTACAAGACATCAAGAGCCCAAGAACAGTACTGCAGTGGGTGCCAGCACACTGCGGCATTGCTGGCAATGATGCAGCAGATAGAGCAGCAAAGGAGGGTGCCAGCCAAGAGCAGGAAGACAACCCTGTGACCTTTGCAGAGATGACCACCATCATCAGGTCCCTGCACAACCAGCCACAGGCGGAGGACAGTTACCACCAGCTGTCCAGGCAACAGCAAGTCACCATATTCCGTCTACGAACTGGACATAACCGGTTAAATCACCACATGTCCAGAAAGCTCCGCCTTGTACCCTCTCCACTCTGCTCCTGTGGACTGGCAGAGCAGACAGCCGAGCACATATTGCAGGACTGCCCTGGTCTACGGAAGCTGAGGGACGAGATCTGGCCAGAGCCTGCCGGACTCCTGGAGAAGCTGCATGGCTGTGTGGAGGCGTTGCTGAAGACTGCCGATTTCGTCATGAGATCTGGTCTCCACGTTTGACGGCGTTAGACAAGAAGAAGAAGAAGAAGCTACAGATGCTACCACAAAATGCTGCTGCTGGTTTTTTGTTTTGTTTTGATTTTTGTTTTTGTTGTTTAAATCCATCATTAACTTTTGTTTCTTTGTTGTTTTGTATGTTAGCATTATGATCATCATTACATTATCATTGCTGTTTTATGTATTATAATTATCATCATTATCATCATCATCATCATCAGGTGCCCTGCCGCATGGCGTTGGCGACCATGGACTTCCAACCATCTCTATCTTTCGCTGCCCCAGCATCTCCCCCACCCTCTTCATCCTCAGCCATCCTGCAAGTCCGTCCAGCATTCTCTCCCTGGGTCTACCCGGTGCTCTCTTTCCCTCCAGCTTTCCCGTTGTGACCAGGTGCTCCAAATCCCCCTTCCTCATAAAATGGCCTATAAATGTTGCTTGTCTTTTCCTAATCTTCCTTATCAGTGATCGACTTGTGTCTGCCTCCATCAAGACTGTCTCGCTTGTTTTCTTTGCTGTCCATGGTACTCTCAACATTCTTCTGAGAAACCACATCTCGGCTGCCTCAATCCTGCTCTGGCTTTGCTTGCTGACTGTCCACGTCTCGCATCCGTACAACAGTATTGGTTCTATATAACATTCAAGGACTCTCTTTCTGATGTTAATTGATAGGCATTTGTTGATAAGAATGCTGTTTTGGCTTGGCCGATTCTGCCAGCTATTTCCGATGTGCATCTGCCGTCTGATGAAATGACCGTTCCCAGGTATTTGAACTTATTAACCTGTGTCAAGGTTGTGCCATTTGCTGTTATTTTGCAGGAGGGGATTTCATGTTTTTTACTGATCACCATGACTTCAGTCTTCCTGCTGTTTAGTTCCAACCCCTTACCTTTGCTTTCTGTTTCTAGTATATTCACAAGGTTTTGTAGGTCCCTTTCATTTTCTGCAATTAGCACGGTGTCATCTGCGTACTGAATGTTGTTTATCATTTTCCCTCCAACTTTTAATCCAGGGTCGTCTTCTAGGTTTCTCATGATGTTTTCGCTATATAGTGAAAACAGATCTGGTGACAAAACACAACCCTGTCTGACTCCTCTTTTGATGTTTTGAAAAGAGCTTATATTGTTTTCTATTCTCATTGCAGCTGTTTGTTCCCAGTACATATTCCTGATTATTGGTAGATCTTTTCCATCGACATTGAGTCTCTCCAGTTGGTTGATCAATTCTTCATGTCGTACCCGATCGAAAGCCTTGGTATAGTCAACAAAGCATAAATACAAATCCTTATTCATCTCAACTGACCTCTCTATGATAGTTCTTAGGATGTATATGGCATTAATAGTTCCTTTCCCCTCCACAAATCCACACTGTTCTTCTGCTATTTCTCTTTTGATTCTATTCCTTGTCCTCATCATGATTATTCTTAACAGGATTTTTGTTACATGACTATCAAACTGATTGTGCGATGGAGTTCGCATTCTATAGCCCCTGTCTTCTTTGGAAGTGCAATGAAAATTGATTTTGACATATCTTTGGGGATTTTTCCTGTGTCATAAATTTCATTTAGGAGGACTGTTATTTTTTCTATGCCAAATTCCTCCAGGGCTTCAAATTAGTTCAATCATCTCTGTAGTAATGTTGTCTGGTCCTGGGGCTTTTCCTGGTTTCATCTTTTTCAGTGCTGCTCTGACTTCATCTTTCATTATGGGTGGTCCTTCAAAGTTCTTTTTTATAATGTGATCTTCGTTTCTGTCATCCTCAAAAAGGTCTTTAATGTACTCTCCCCATCTGTCTAATACCTTGTCTTTTTCCATGATAAGCATGCCATCTTTTGATTTTAAGCAACCAGTTGATGTGCATGTATTTTTACTGTGAACAATTTCTTCAATTCGTCTGTACATACCCTGAGGATCCATTTTGTGTCGTTCTTCTATCTCTTTGCATTTTGTGTTCAGCCAAGCTTCCTTAGCTTCATTGCACCTATACCTGATTTCTTTGTTTATCTTCCTGTATATCTCCTCGTTTCTCTTTGCCTTCCTCCTTTTCTCCATCAGGCCCAAAATTTCATTAGTCATCCAGCTCTTTTTTGCTTTTCTATTTATAATTATCATCATAAAACAGGGGGTGGAATTGTTCCGCCGTTAGGTGGATTTCCGTTTTTTTTAAATCAGAATCCGCCGGAAAAAAATCATCGTCCGCCGAAAAAAAAAATCGGACCTCAAAAATTCCCAAAATCGCGGAAGGGGAGCTTTAGCGTGCGCGAAACTGATTGCGCAGTCGGTCTCCAAGATGGTGATCAACTTGCAGATTGTTGAGCGCAGGAGAGCCTTTCGAAGAAAAAACTGGACCTGGTACAAATGGTTGGCGATGGGAATGGACCGATGAAATTATCGAATGTTGAGTCAGTGTGAGGTGACAGTGATCTGACTGAATCAGTGAGTGTTGTCAGTGTGGAGAGTGACAGTGATATGACTGAATGAATTGATTGTTGTGTCAGTGTGTAGTGACAGTGATGTGGCTGAATGTTGTCAGTGTGGAGACTTTTACTGAAACCAAAATTGCTGCATCACACAAATACCTATTTTCAGTTGCACAGAGCCAGAGATATGCCTTCTCCAGACTAACACACACACAAATAAAGCCATTTGCCACTTCACATATGATATATATTTGAAAAGTTATTATCGAGACTGGCTCTCAATGGCCTAGTGTATAATTTGGTGTTTAATAGACACCAAATGATATACTAGACCATTGTGAGCCAATGTGGATAATAGTCTTAGAAAGATCATTTAAAATTGTGAATATCTAGATAACTGAGGTACAGATTTGTGAAAAACAGGTGTTTCAGGGCTTGAATTGCTGAAAAAGGTGCCAGGAGAGGCCTTCAAAATGCTTTCAAAATGCTAATTTTCGTTTTCGGCTGGGGGGCGTTGCACCCCACCGGGGCCTGCGGCCCCTGAGACCCCGGCCTTCCTCTTTTTTTTCAAGCAGCAATTCTACCCCCTGTAAAAGTATAATGTGGTAATTATCATCATCGTTATCGTCATCATCATCATCATCATCATCATTGTTATATGTAATCTAGTATTTTACACCTGTCCATATCGATGAAACAGAATCTGGGTATGTTTTTTTCCCAGGTGAATACTGTATATTGCATCTCGGACCTTTATCAAAATGAATGACTTGCTTTGTGGCCGACTCTGGGACGAGACCAAAACTTTCCCTGGAGAAACCAAAAGCAGATTTTATGAATAGGAGTTTCTTTTTTTTTCATTGCCAGAATCAATTACGGTCTACATTCTCTGTCATGTTTCTCTCATTCTTTTGTTACAGCTCCATGATGTCTGAACATGCATCAAACAGTAGCGTGGAAGATAGATTGAAGAGGAACAAATACAACATTCAACGGACAAGAGCAGCCCTGGATAAGAAATTCACCCAGCGGTCATAGACTGATAAAATAGACTTGGATTATCATCAGATGGCAGCTTTGTTTCAAAGCCATGTTTCTTCCTGTGACATTGGAAGTGCTGCTGAACGCGAACAATGATGATGAGTGTGTCGATGTAGGGGAACACATGTTCAGTTTTCTTTCAGTTGAATGCGTGTACGACTGCTTATCAAACAGATGTATAGATGGCAAAATATAAGACACTGCACAAGAACATCTGCACTGGATAAGAAATACACCTGCAGTCTTAAAATAACTTGTTATTATCATGAAATGGCAGCTTTGTTACAAGGCCATCTATTTTCCAGTGACTTTTGGTATGCTGATTAGCACATACTAGTAATGATGGCAGTGTGGACATGGGAGAACACTCGACACACACATAAATTGGTGTAGGCTACATATCACTCTGTGTGTGTGTGTTTACATACATGAGAGAGAGAGCCTATTCCATTTAAAATAAGAAAACACTCTGTATCTTCTCTTGATGAATGGAATACATGTTTGCATGTGAAATGTACCTGTTTGTAGGCTGGTGAGTGGATGATTGGAAAGACAGGTATGACTCTGTGTGTGTGTGTGTGTGTGTGTGTGTGTGTGTGTGTGTGGGAGAGAGAGAGAGAGAGAGATAACTCAGCCATTTTATTATAAGAGAGAGAATGGAAATGAGTTACACACATCTGCATGTGTGAGTGTGTGTGTGGTGTATAAGCAAGAAAGAGTAACAGATAGTTCAGCTAGAATGGATGAACATTGTCATTGTCTTTTTGAATGAAAAATGTGTGTTTTCGCTTGGAGTTTGTTTACTGGTGTGTGTGTGAGTGTGTTAGATCTGATGGATGGGTGATTGATTGGGCAGTCGGGTATGACTCTGTGATACATTGAGTGTGTGTAAGAATAATGTGAGAGAGAGTGAGCCAGTAATTGTAAGAGAGAATGAAAGCAAGAACAAGTCACTGTTTATATATTAATATATTATGTCTTTGTAAATCGCATGTGTTTGAAACATGCTCAGGGAGTGGTTGTATGCTACTCAACCAGTAACTGTCGACTTAATTACTCCAATTTGGTGTGCCTATGAATAAGACATACCCACTAGTAAATGTCAGCTTTGAACTGCAGTTACTTTGTGCTGTTGGTCTGTTGCAATCTGTTAACAATATTGCTTTCTTGCATTCCTGTTCAGCACACATGCACATACATGAATGCACACATGTGCACGTGTGTGCACACATACACATCCTTACATGCTCTCACACATTTGTCACACACTTATGTCATCACACATGTAGGCCTACATGCATGATTGCACATGCATGTCAGTGCACACACACAACACACACACACACACACAACACACACACACACACACACACACACACACACACACACACACACACACACACACACACACCACACCACACTGAAACTATATTCTTTATCAAAGATTTACCCTTTACTGCTTAAGAGTTGCAGGAGCCATTTTGATAATTTGCTGTTCTGTTATTCTTTCTGTTTCTTCTGTCTTCATCAAATAGCGTTTCCATCAGTCTTATCAACAGAACCAACCAGCTGACAGTTTAAACTGTGGTCCACATGAGGAGTCAGAAGATGACCCCTGCTTTATCACAGTTTCTTCAGTTTTGATTTCATCATCTATGTTGTGCCAGTACAAACGAAAAGAACTCGGAACACTACAAAATCAAATACAAATGCTTGTGGATTTTTGTTTTACTTTATGAACTAAAACTGTGTTTAAATGGAAAATACTGAAAATGCACCAGAAACAGCATTCCCTATTCGCAGTTCTTGAGACTACGACGCCTCTGCTCAGACGAAGACAATTTTCAGGACAAAGCAGTTGAAATGACTAGATTTTTCCTGCGCAGACATTACCCACCCGAGGTCATCAATGAAGCCCGGAAAAAAGTCAGCTGTCTCTCGGCCAAATGCCCTCCATTCAAAGCCCAAAGCTGTCACAGAGGATCGGCCAGTCCTCAGTCTAGTTTACCACCCGTCCGTGCACCTCATAAAAAGGATCATCTTGTCCAACTGGAACATTTTGCGATCCAGTCCCACTACAGGTGAAACCTTTGACAAGCGCCCTTTGATCGTCTACAAGAGAGACACCGATCTCCGCGACTTGCTGGTGCATTCGAATCTCAGCAAACCAGTCAGCCAACCTCCAGGAACCTCTCCATGCAACAAACCTAAATGCAAGACTTGTCCTTTCTTGTGCTCAGCCACCACAGTCAAAGGCCCCAAATCTCATATGAGAATTACAAAACATTTCAACTGTCAAACTTATAACATTGTCTACTTGATCAGCTGCTCTAAATGTTCCCAATTGTATATTGGTGAAACTGGACGCACTCTTGACACACGTTTCAAAGAACACTTGGCTGATATCCGCCACCAAAGGGATAAAACTATCCCCAATCACTTCAACCAATCAGACCACTCAATCAATGACATCCGAGTGAAAGGTCTGTGGCTTCTACACAATAACAGCACCATAGACAGGAAAGACAGAGAATCCCACCTCATAAATAAACTTGGAACACGCAAACCACATGGTCTTAACGACAAACCATGAGTAACAAAATTCAGACATGCCGTTTCATGTCTCTTCCTGTTCCCACGCCTACCAGATTCTTGGCACCGGCACAATCTACTCCCTTATCTCTTGGCTCTTGCCCTGTGCCTTCTTCAGAACAGGGCTATACCGATATAGCATGGCCACTTCTCAAAATTGCAGAACTTATCTCACTTCCCTTTTGACATCACAGTTGCCTCCCCTCTCCCCTTTTCTTACTACTGCTCATGATGACATGGGCATTCCATCTCTTACCCACTGGACGAGGCGGCAGGGAAGTTTTTAGTCCCGTTTTTATTATCCATTGTTTGGTGTCTGTGATTTGTCTGTGACCGTGCGTTCGCGCTTGACAAAGGCTAGTTGGTCGAAAATTTGCGCTTGTTTTGTTTTGTCTTGTTGGAGACGCGCTTACATTGATTTTCTTGTTCTTCTGGTTTGTGTTTGCTTGGGCGCGGGCAGTCACTCTTGTTTTGGATCTTATAAGAATAGATAAAAAAAAAAAGAAAGAAACTTGAAAATGAAGATGTGTTTTTGCTCTAGGTTAGTTGCATTAGGCTCCACTGGACCTGTCTTACAGCCGGTCCTTATCATTCTACACATTTTTAAGCATACAGTCATGAAAGTGAAATGCTTAAATTAAAACTAGAGAACAACAAACAACAGAAACAAAAAGGTGTGGTGGGGGACTAAAAAAGAAAGAAAGGAATAAAATTATCAAGTTTAAATGGGAAAAAGTCAACAAAGGACTCCTATTCCATCTGTTGTTACTGCGGCTTTGCAAGGAGAAACGGAGTTTGTTGGCCTGGCCACCGAGGGTTTACACTATGCATCTCTTTCTTTAGATCAATATCAGTTAGGTTTACTTGACAGATGGGGTACAGGTAAGTGTGAATAACATCTTTCAATCTGCCATACACCAATGTCTTGAGCAAACTCTTACTCACTCAGTAAACGGTACTGGGTCACAGAGAAGACTACAGAAAACAAACACACCACACACACACACACACACACACACACACACACACACACACACACACACACACACACACACACACACACACACTCACACGTCTGCAACTTGATCAATGTAAGGTCTACTTGACCTATGAAATAACAGACCAAAACCCTGCTACTTGTGTGAATATCTACAGAAGTAGTAATTCAGACACACACACACACGCGCAAACACAGACACACACACACACTACATATATTCAAGACAGTGAATTATATGCAGATGCATTAACACACACATACACGCACACACACAACACACAGACACACACACGCTGGCACACACACACACACTCACACACCAATGTATAAGTGATTACATGCAGAGACAATCATACAAACAAGTACTGACGATCATGGGCACATGATTGTTTACACAACGCCAATATGAACCAAACATAATAAATCAAACGTATGACAAACAACTATCTCCAAGCAATCAACGTGGTAATGAAACGATAATCTAGATACATCAGTCGCTGAAAAAAAAGCACACACAAGAGCCACCTCAAACCCACCACAAAACTAACAGCAACAGCAACAAAACTCAAACCGAAGCAAAGCAAATAAATACTAAAGCAAGGCAAACTGAAATAAATACAACAGGCAACCATTCAACCAACAACGTAACATTTTGAATTATATTCAAAAGTGAAAGTAAGCAAGGAAACAAATCTAACAGGAAACAAGATTATCTTTGTACAATACACAAACTAACAAAGGGGGAATACTTTTTGACTTTTAAAGCATTTTGTTACCCAAGGACACTAGCACTTATTCCACTGGACTTGTCTAACAGCTAGTTCTTGATACTTTGCACACATAAAACAAGCATATTGAAAAATTAAAAGATGCATTAAAAACAAGTGAAAAGGGAAACACATTAACTCGTACTCTGTGATGAAAACACGTACCGGCACCAAAAACTCATACATTGTCAAAGAAATTACAAAAATGAAAGAAAATTAGAAGGTTGATTTCTACACGTCAATAAGTCAGGGGCTTTACAAAAGCATGAGAAATAAGGGGCAGACGCATATGAAACAATACACGTCAACCCATAACAACAACAATTAAGAATGCCAACAATAATGATAACAGTAATGGTAGCAGTAGCAATAATACATATACATCGCAATCATAAAGATAATAATTATTATGAAAATGGCATGATAGGAAAAAGAATAAATTACAGACAGAATCAAAGAAAAAGAAAGCAGAAAAAGAAAAAACAGAAAGGGATTATAGAAAGCAAACAAACAAGAGCGTCAAATTAATGAAAGTATACTACAAACAAACAAGCAATCAAAAAAAATAATTACTCAGTTAACTAACAAAGTAATTGACTAATCAGCAAAAACAGCCAGCAAATTATCTGACCAACAAATTGTCTGCATGCTTACCTTGAGTATTTTGGGATTGCAATGCCATTTGAACTTTATTTTCAAATAAGAAAACTTAATTCACAAAGCCTAAAAAAAAACAACCTAGACATGCGATCACAGTAAAAGTGTACTACAAAAATTGCTCTTATATGGTCCATTAAATAAAAGTCACAGAAACACAAAATGATATGTACTGTTGTGTTGCAAAGAAAAAGGTAAAACAGTTTAAAAAAAGAAAGGGATAAAACAAAGATTGAATTAAAAGGATTAAAACAAATTGAAATGCATCGTTGAAAAGGGGCATGTGCAGGTCAACAAATAGAAAACAAACGAACAAACAAATTGGTGCTCCATATACTTACACTCAACTAAGATCCTAAAAAAAATATTTCAGAAAGTCACCTTAACCTTACTGTAACCTTATTTTGACAATTACAATATGCCTAGTATGACTGTCAACAGATGTACCCTCCCCCTTCCCTGGAAAAAAAAATAGCTGTTCTAACAAATCAGATCCACATATTTCTTTTATACGCAACCTGGTATTGTGGGTAGAGAACATATGTCTACAGGCGTCTTTTTGCCTATGCCTCAGGGTATCCTAAAAAATGGCCTTTGATAACATGTCATGGTGGGTGACATGACCAAACCATGCAAGACTGCGTTGTTCAACAGTTGTCAGAGACGGTTCCTGTGTTCCACCAAGGTGCTGATTCTGTTCTGTTGGTCTTAAATTCGAAATGGAATATTCAAAGCAGTTTCATCATCATCATCATCGTCATGTGCCCTGCCGCATGGCGTTGGCGATCATGGCCCTCCATGTGTATCTATCCCTTGTCGCCGCAAGCACATCTTCCACCCTCTCTGTCCTCAGCCAGTTTCCTTTAGAATTTTTCGTCCAAGCGGTGTGTGTGTGTGTGTGCGCGCGCGCGTGCACACATACACACACAGACATGCGCACACACACATAAAATACTCAGACCGACAAAGAGAAACATACACACACACACACGCACGCACGCGCGCACGCACACACACACACACACACACACACACACACACACACGGAGTGCCGCTTCACCTGAGCCTTTGTGTTCTCTTTCCACACAGTAAGTTTGATAAGGAAGAAGAGGGGGGGGGGGAGAGACAGAAGAAAAAAAAAGTCACCACGATGCTCGCTATCAACTTGAGTGTACAATCCCCTCCCTCACTCTCCTCCACCTTCCTCTTCCAGATCACACCTAGCCTTTCTGACAACATTCTTTGTTATACCTTGCCGTTGGAAAACAAGTGGTCTTGTCAGGTGTTTAGACACTAGGCTTTTGTTTTATCTGAGCCCGCCGCGAAACCACATGGTGTGGAGCGTGCTCTAAGTGTTTGATTATGTCAGGATCGCTTGAACTATTCTATAGAAGCTTGTGTTTGTCAAAGCTGTCTTCTTGTCTTGTTGCGCCTGTTTTGAGCACCCCGCCTTGTTTCTTACGTAGGCGCGCGTGTGCGTGTGTGTGTGTGTGTGTGTGTGTGTGTGTGCGTGTGTGTGTGTGTGTGTGTGCGTGTGTGTGTGTGTGTGTGTGCGTGTGTGTGTGTGTGGTGTATGCATGAAAAGCATATCGACTGAAAAAATTTTTCGATAGCCTATGGTGTACACTCCTCTTCATTTCTGTTACAGGTCTTCGGTAAGAAACCGTTGACGATAAATCATTTTGAAAAGGGGTCATTACTTTAAAGTGAAGATAAGTCATACAAAATTTCGACCGTTGAGGGCATATTTCATTAAGCAAAGATATGACTGGGAAAACCGGCATTTTTAAATATAGATGCATACATACAAACAGACAGACAGACAGATATATAGATTGATAGATGCAGAGAGAGAGAAGGAGAGAGAGGGAGAAAGAGACGAAACAGTAGGGGCACACAAAAGATAACAAATCGACGTAAATTTTACCTAAATGTTCGGTGATATACTCACCTTCCTCATGGGGACTTTATTTACTGACTAAGATATACATGAACAGTAAAGAGAAGAACTGTTTACCAAATTTAAAATTCACTGAATAAAACATGCAATACGCTATATTAGCCAAAACATTCGCTTCTTCCCTATGTTTACACACATGTGCGCACGTACACATACACAACCCCACCCACCCACCTATATTCATAGATGGTATTTTATAACAAGAACCTATTGACACGATCACAGCAGATGACGTTTAGCTGATTTAAACTACATTGTTGAATTTTCTCATGAAATACTTAACTGAGTTTTTCATTGTGCCTGATACAGCATTAAAAATAAAATCCCGTGAGCTCGTATTTGCATACGTGCCTTGCAACATACGAAAAGAAAGATTAGTTATGAAAGGCGGAATATTTGCCACGATCTAAGCCCCAACAAATAGTAGATTTCTGAATTACTAACAGCCCATAATGTCATTGGCTTGTGGGACAGCAACGAAGGTTCTCCATTATTGTCTGTTCTGGGCCAGTCTGCATTTAGTTCCCCCGAAGTGTGTTTATCGGCCTTAGGGTACCCTGTTGTTGGTGGCCTGGTGGGTTAGATGTCTTAGCAGTTTTTAAATTTCAGACATCCCTGCGGGAAATTCTGAGACTGGAACAAAAAGGGTCATTCATCAGGTGCATCATATCCCTGGAGAATACATATAATGTTTTCAACCGACAGAAGAAAGATGGTCACTCTAGCTTCATCTTAAATCTGAAACGGTTAAACAGATGTGTTGAGAAAATTCATTTCAAAATGGACACATTAAAACAAACGGTTAGCCTGATGAAACTAAACTGCTTTTCTCATTCACCGACCTCAAGGATGCTTACTATTCTGTCAACATTGCGAAAAACAGCAGAAAATATTTTCGATTCGGTTTCTAAAACAAAATATATTAATTTAAAGCTGTTCTCCAGGGATTTCGTGATTCTCCGAGACTTTTTACAAAGATTTTGAAACCAGTCCTTGGTTATCTCCATCGATAATGACATACAGTAATCATCTATATAGATGACACATTACTACAAGGTGACACGTATGAACTCTGCATGCATGCAGTAAAAGATACTATTGTATGTTGGACAAATTGGGTTTCTTTTGAGTATCATTGGTAAAATCGTGCTATATGAAAGGGAATGTGTTTTTTTTTTCTATTTATTTTTTATTGTCATCATCAACATCATTATTATCATCATCATCGTTATCATCATCATCATCAACATCATCATCATCATCATTATTGTTATTATTATTAATATTATATTATTATTATTATTATTATTATTATTGTTTTTGTTGTTGTTGTTAGTAGTAGTAGTAGTAGTAGCAGCAGCAGCAGCAGTAGCAGAAGTTGCAGTATTATTAGTATTAATACTATTAGTTTTATTGTTGTTGTTTTGTTGTTGTTGTTAATTACTACTATTACTATTAACATCATCATCATTGTCATTATCATTGTTACCACTATTACTGTTATTACTTCTACTACAGCTTCCAACAGCTTCAGCAACACAGGGACGTTGAACAAAATGACAGTGACCAAGCAGAGCACGTGCAAAACTAAACCAGCCACAGCCGCTGCTCAGTGTTTCACTGCTACCAGTCCTAACGTCCACGGCTGCTGGGTAAGTGGGGTTATGGTGCTGACAAATATAAATGAATGTTGATACTGTTTTGAAGAAAAGAAACTACTACAGTTGTCAGTCATGTATACAAAATGAATCCTGAGAAGCTGTAAGTTTCCATGATTCCAAAATTCCTCAACAGCTAGGTCAGACTTATGTAGTATTACACCTATGGCATGTAGAACAACAACGAAGGTTTTCCATTCCTGTTTGTTGTGGGAGGCGTCTGTGTAGTAACCCATGTGTGTTTCGGGGCCTCATGGTCTCCGTCTATTATTCGTCGCCTTGTGTTCTTGGATTTTCCTCTCTTGCATCTTCCTTCTGATTTTCTTCGAATGGCAGTCTCATCTTCCTTCTGATTTTCGTCGAATGGCAGTCTGGAAGATGTTATCATGCTCTGCCAGCGAGCCTTCCTGGCCCGGATTGGTCTCACCACCTCCGGACACACAATTGCCAATCCCCCAGTGGAAATTGAAGTCGTGGTTTTCTTCGACAACGAAGAACGCACAACATATCCAGCTCTGTAGGGATAATGTGCCCACTCCATATCCATGTTTTTTTTTCTTGATGGTAGTGCACTTACTGTCTGGATTGCATTGGGCAAGTAGTTGTTGGTGAAGACCATGTTGGGCCCAAAGATTCCAGTGATCCTTTGGAGATTCTTTGTGGGGAAGGTTGATAGTTTGGTACAGTCGGCTTGTGGCTTGGCCACTGACTTCAGGGAGTCAGGTCTGATGGCCGCAGGGAAAGACCTGCTAGCTGCTCAAAGAGACGGAAAAAAATGGGATTCCGTTCGGGACGTGTCAGACATTGCTGAACAGCAAAATGGATTGTGTCTGGAGCATAATGCCTGACCACTTCGGCGGCCATTGAAACAACCCCTGTGGTTGAAGTAAGACAACGTTGGGAGCTTCCGACTGCTAAATGTCGAGACTATAGTAAGGGGAAAGATGCTGACAGCTAAGCGAGACAGCTGGGCGGCTGCTGGAAAGTGAGATGAAGACCAAAGTGGGGTGAGAGAGGGGTCTTCCATTCTCTCTTGGTCCGGAGGCTGGACTGGACCTGGTTGGTGCACGTTGTGTGGCTATGTCCCGGGGTTTGTCATCTCCCCACCTTGCCATTTGGTTTGTAAATAGGGTAACTGATGACTGGGTCCGAATGGGTCATGCAACGCATGGACAGCCCCCCTCCCCCCCCCCCCACACACACTTTGCTTGAATAAATGACTGTTGATTGGCGTCGGGAGCTTGGGAGGTGACTGTCTCAATAGTGGCGAGGCATTGATGCTCTGGGTCCCATCCACACCTTCGTGGTGTTTCTTGTTAGCTTTGGTAAAGTCGATATCTGTCATCCTCCGGCATTCTCGCGCGTCTGTCTGTCAGTCTGTCTATCTGTCTGTCTGTCTGTCTGTCTGTCTGTCTCTCTCTCTCTCTCTCTCTCTCTCTCTCTCTCTCTCTCTCTCTTTGTGTGTACTTCCTTTCTTTTGGACTATGTGTACATGTACTCTTTCTCTCTTAGGTCATCTGTTGATCCTGTTGATATTTTGTTCACTTGCTGTTATCCTCTATGCCCCAACTGGGTTAAAGTGTCTGTCAAACATTGAAAAATTAAACATTGTGCTGTGTTTTGTATTCGCACGCGTATGTGTATGTGTGTGTACGTGCGTGTTTGCGTGTATGCGAGTGTATGTGTGTATATGCGTGTACATGTGTGTGTCTTTGTGTGCGTCTTTGTCTGTGTGTGTTTGTGTGTGTGTGTGTATGTATGTATGTATGTGTGCATGTCTCTGTGTGTCTGTGTGTGTATATATGAGTGTGTGAGTCTCTGTATATGTGTGTGTACGTGCGTGCTTGCGATTATGCGAGTGCATGTCTGTGTGTGTTTGTGTTTCTATGTCTTTGTGTATGTGTGTGTGTGTCTATGTTCTGTGTGTTTGTATGTGTGTGTGTGTCTCTGTGTGAGTGTGAGTCTGTGTGTGTACGAGTGTGTGTATCTTTGTGTATGTGTGCGTGTGTGTGAGTGTGTGTGTATGTGTGTGTACGTACGTGCTTGCGTGCATGCGAGAGTGTGTGTGTGTGTGTGTGTTTGTGTGTCTATGTCTGTGCGTATATCTGTGTGTGTCTGCGTGTGAGTGTGTTTGTGTGTCTGTGTGTGAGTGTGTGTCTGTGTGTATGTCTGTGTGTGTGTTTATCTCTGTGTGTCTATGTGTTTGTCTGTGTGTGTGTCTATGTGAGCGTGTGTCTGTGTGTCTGTGTCTCTGTGTGCAGGGTGATAACGGGGCACCAGTCAGTCTATTGGCAGCTAAAGACTACAGGGGAAACCGTTCTCTACGGTATGCTGGATGTTACGGGCCGTCCCGCCACGAATATTGATGATAACAGCAACAACGTACTATGTGCGGACAACAACGAATTCAACGTTTTCCCTGTCAGTTAATTCACTGGCGTAAAAACAAAGTCACTTGTGTGCAGATTCTGATAATGACAGTCGTGGCGTACAGCTCTATCATACATACACCTTTTGATGCGGTCAGATTTAATTCTTGCTTGCTGTTTCATAAAGATTTTCAGTTCGGGGGTAAAAGATTTTTATTCTTGAAAAGAAAACGAATTCTGTTTTCGTCATCATCAAAGAAATACACATACATGTACAGAAAACAACACAGCCTTTGTTTTGAAAAAAATCATTAAAAATCAGAGCAAACAAATAAGCTTTTCTTTTCCACAGTGACCAACCATTGTCCTATAATTTTTTTCCTTCAGAACAACCAATCGTTGACTGTCTTACATGTATTTGTTCGCTCATGGTTGCTTATGTCCTTGAGAGTGATATTTGAAAGTTAATACGAGTGTGGTCACTTACAATTATTCTACTTTAACACTGTACATAATATCTCCACAATTGACTGACATTAATCTGCTTTTCGTCCACAATGTTTCCACTGACATTCACCAATCTGTTCAAAACATACTTACGCTCTACACTGAATACACCATACTAATGAATACGGTTAAAACAGACACCAAAAAGCAACGATAAAGAGAGCAGAAAACACAAGTACTAAAATCAAAAGACCTAAACTTTCGAAGATTGTAAAGCCTGGACCGACATTTTTTGTTGATATAATCAGTACGATTTATAAAGTTCAACTGTGTGGTGTGGTGTGTGTGTGTGTGTGTGTGTGTGTGTGTGTGTGTGTGTGTGTGTGTGTGTGTGTGTGTGTGTGTGTGTGTGTGTGTGTGTGTGTGTGTGTCTGTGTGTGTGTGTGTTGTGACACAGCCACAGACAATTATAGCGACAGCAATAGACAGACAGTCAAACTAGCAGACAGACAAAACATTAAAAAAAAAAAAACACTTCACCCGTAGGCCTACAGATAGTAGGTAGGCTACACAGAAACGCTCGCACAAATTTTTATTTAAGGTCAACAGCTTTTATTCCGGCCGTGAACAAGAATAAAACAATAGAAATTATAGCGAAAGAATTTAGCTGTCATGGCAAGGGTGTTTCAAAACAATTAGGGCATTGAAACGTTTATCATTATGAAAGCAAGTGATTCTCCAAAGCAAGTTGATCAAAGGCATTTTCCAGAGAAATCGCGTAAAATAAATTTCTCCATTATGAAGAGCAAAAGAAATATTCACATTCACAGGCCCTTTGTGGTATTAAGAGAAAGGAAATCTTCACTCTGATTGAAGCAAGAAACCCTTTATAGCCATTAGGACAAGGGAACTTCAGGAGTAACAAGGACAGGACGATATTGATTGAAATTATGATGAAAGCATTGTTCACATTAGGCAGGCAAAGGAAATAAGCAATCTGAATTTGAACCTGATTAAATTTGCATAGTATTGAGACAGTTCTGAATTCGAATCTGCATAAATTTGCATAGTAATGAGACAGCATTTTTTTTTTACAGTCATTCAGACAAAACGGATTTCACAGTGATATATTGTAAATCTTCAAAGCATTAATAACGAAGGAATGTCTACAGTACTTGAGGTAAAATATTCACCAAAGTAATTTTGGGAAGGAAATCGTCAAAGCAATTACGGCAAAGTAATTTGCACAAAAATTAGGACAAAAAGAAATTCCACATTAATCAGAGCAATTAGGTTAACAGGTACTTCCACAATGCAATTCAAATTGATATCCAATCAGCACTCCTATATAAAACCACATTTAGACATTAAACTGTGAGCACACTGGACAATAATCAAGTCAAGATGATTTTTGCAATGACGATGAGACTATTTGTAGTAATAAGTGCAAGTAAATCTTCACACTGTATTTATTAGACAAGAGTAATGTAGGACTGACTATTCCTACAGTACCTATGGCAAAGGAATTTTCTTAACTTGAACGAAGGGCTGGACAGCTATCAGGTTGCTGGTCGGGTTACACGTGATGGAGGTGGTTAGACCATATAGAGCTGTCTCCCCAGTACTGAGGGGGCAGTACACTGGCCCTGCAAAATCACCCTGCAATCCAATTGACATTAGCATTACTGACCGTGCACAGACCTATTACTTACTAACTCACTTACTTACATACCTATCTATGATTAAGAAAATATTGTCTTCATCGAGTTGATAGACAGCTGAGCATTTGGGCACTGACCAGGGGTGGGGGACTCTGTCATGTGAGACGAGTTTATACAGAATAGCTAGTTGTGTTGTGATTCGCACTTTTAATGTATGTTTTTTTGAAGGTAAGAAACACACATGCACATGTCATTTACATGTAACCAAGATCATTCCAGTGGTAGGCTGATAAAATACCAGTATAAAGTATACACTTGGTAAAACATAGTCTAGGTAGGGCCTCGTGACCTGGCCAGCTCATGGGTTCATGTGCAGGCTTAAGGCTTATGCCATGATCCCCATACACATGTCACCTGTGAGGTTAGTGCATATGGAATTCATCTTGAGAAACTGAAACTGACAAAGACCATCGATAAAACATCATTGAAATTATGTTGACAACTCGAAGAAATTCTCGCCTATGATAGCTTCAGTATCAACTCCTTCTTGTTTTGTCAACTGACGCCTTTGCATCTCAAATAATCTTAAGGAACCAGCAAAACACGAAAATTAGAATCAGAACGCGTATTTAATACAACCAGATAAGACAGAAGCAAATTTTCGGCAAACTGACCTTTGTCAAGCGTGGATGTAAGATCACAAACAAACGAACAAACACCAAATACAAAAATGAGGAGAAATAGACTGAAACTTCCCTGCTGCTTTGTCGAGGAGGAGAACAAGACTAAACGTCTGCCTTGTCTTGTCGTATTCAATACGCGTTCCGATTCTATTTTCGTATTTTTCTGGTTTGTGTTTGTTTGAACGCGGGCAGTCACCCTTGCTTTGGATTTCAAATAATATTAAGGCAATGTGCGATTGTTGTCAAAAACAATGTCATATTTATGTAGCGATCGTTTTCTCCAATTTGTATACAGACCTGTGGCCGAGTGAAGCGTTAGAGCACGCCAGCCTGTTGTTGTTATTGCTGTTTAAAGTCCACCCGAGTGCGTAGAGCCATATCAGGGCTATAATCGTTTCAAAACATACACAACTTCAACAAGGAAAAAAAATGAAAAGAAAGTTAAGTGCAGATACCAATGCATTCACGCACATAATCCAAGGATATGGCCCCAGCGTTGACCACTCCGTCCAATTTATCGCACAGGGGATTTAAAAAGCACACCTGAATACAAATTCAGACATACCTAAGGACACCAGAACATAAAAACGGGCCTAAATTGCCTGAAATTGCTTCTGCATATCTCACCTCCCTTGAGCCCAAAATGCACTTCATACATGTACCCAATTATCAATCCTAAGAAAAAGTATCAAGACTTTATCGAACACATACAGGTGAATGGATCAACAAGGCAGAAAATGATAGGAAAAATGACAGAAAGCAAAGGAACAAGGCAGAAACAAAGAAAGTGACAGAAAAGAGAAAATTTCTCGCACAGAATTTCGAGAAGGTGGGGATACTATTTATACTGACAGAGCCCCCGGCATCCCACGGGGGAAGCACGTCAACCTGGCAACACACAGTCCGTATGGTTTTCATTTACATCTGGCTGCGCTCTTTAAGCATTTCTTGTTCTCTGTTCTGTAGCTTCAGGATGAAAGATAAGAGGAGGGGGGGGGGGGTTGCTTGATGCTGACCGTACACTTTATACGTGGTATCAGTCAGTGATACCAGGTTAAGTCTACCACAAACAACACGCTGACAAAATACCATGCTTAATACTGATAGTTAACTCTTTGCTTTTTCGTCTCTGTCACAATTGTCTTCGTGAGGTTCATGAGGTGGATTCACACAGAGACTGGCCGAGGACTGAATATTAGTTAAAACAATTAGTCAAACATCAGACACGCACACAAGCATACACGGACGCACGAATGCATGCGCACACAAAAACACATGCAAGAACACTCAACCAACTTGATCACCGCTTGTGAAAACTACAACAAGACAGTGGCATCAACAACGAATATAGACGACGACGGGCAGCAGAACACAAGGCAACCCCAACACCAACATCAATGGCACTGAACTCAAACAAGGGATTGAACTTAAACATCTCGTCAGCATTTTCACAGAATACGTAAGATTGATCACATATTGATTAATTTAACAACTTGCACCACTACAAGCAGGCAGATAAAAGAATAAGAAGAAAAAGCTTTTGTTACGTTCCTGTGAATCCTAGTTTTCATCTTTGCTGAGCACAACAAAAAATGGAATTTAAGATGGCATGGGTACGAAACAACGCAAGGCTTGTTGTCGAAGTCACATTCCAGGAACAGTATAAGAGAAGAGAAGTCAGAGCAGACAGAGGAAGAGATGGGCCAACAACACTGTTGTGTGGAGCAGGAACAGTTTTGCTGCAACACAGGCACTTGCCCACGGCCACCAGAAATGAAGTCAGCTTCTACAAAGCCCCTCGTTAGTGCAGCATCTCCACGATCCTTCCAACTCACAAAACTAATTCTAACAAAGGAATGAAGAAAATTCAAATGCACGAAATATGTTGCACTACGTGTGTTACACTTAGTGCTGTATTGTATTGTCATTTGAAGGGTAGAACATCCTTTTGTTATTACTTCACATTCCTCATCCCATCTACAATCACTTGTTTCGTGAATTTTGCATGATAAAGTCTATAATAAACAGGTCTTAATCTGTACTGATACGCACCAAGCAAGCGGCTCCTCCCGTAGGAGAGACGAAACACTCAACCCCAGATCCCTGAATTACTCCAGGGCACCTGGT
>CM060306.1:55067235-55074735 GCA_030674185.1 Monoplex corrugatus | reverse complement strand
TTCCCTATATGATAACGGGGTTTTGTTTGATTCTGTCTTCTTTCTCTATATGATAACGGGGTTTTGTTTGATTCTGTCTTTTTTACTATATGTTTAACGGGGTTTTTGTTTGATTCTGTCTTTTTCCCTATATGTTAACGGGGTTTTGTTTGATTCTGTCTTCTTTCCCTATATGTTAACAGGTTTTTGTTTGATTCTGTCTTCTTTCCTCTATGTTAACGGGGTTTTGTTTGATTCTGTCTTCTTTCCCTCTATATTAACGGGGTTTTGTTTGATTCTGTCTTCTTTCCCTATAGTTTATCGGGGGTTTTGTTTGATTCTGTCTTCTTTCCCTCTATGTTAACGGGGTTTTGTTTGATTCTGTCTTCTTTCCCTATATGTTAACGGGGTTTTGTTTGATTCTGTCTTCTTTCCCTCTATGACAACGGGGTTTTGTTTGATTCTGTCTTTTTTCCCTCTATGTTAACGGGGTTTTGTTTGATTCTGTCTTCTTTCCCTCTATGTTAACGGGGGTTTTGTTTCGATTCTGTCTTTTTTTCCCTCTATGTTAACGGGGTTTTGTTTGATTCTGTCTTTTTTCTCCCTCTATGTTAACGGGGTTTTGTTTGATTCTGTCTTTTTTCCCTCTATGATAACGGGTTTTTGTTTGATTCTGTCTTCTTTCCCTCTATGTTAACAGGTTTTTGTTTGATTCTGTCTTTTTTCCCTATAGTTAACGGGTTTTGTTTGATTCTGTCTTCTTTCCCTCTATGTTAACGGGGTTTTGTTTGATTCTGTCTTTTTTCCCTATATGTTAACGGGGTTTTGTTTGATTCTGTCTTCTTTTCCCTATATGTTAACGGGTTTTTGTTTGATTCTGTCTTTTTTCCCTCTATATAACGGGGTTTTGTTTGATTCTGTCTTCTTTCCCTCTATGACAACGGGGTTTTGTTTGATTCTGTCTTCTTTCCCTCTATGTTAACAGGTTTTTTTTGATTCTGTCTTCTTTCCCTATATGTTAACGGGGTTTTGTTTGATTCTGTCTTCTTTCCCTCTATGTTAACGGGGTTTTGTTTGATTCTGTCTTTTTTCCCCTCTATGTTAACGGGTTTTGTTTGATTCTGTCTTCTTTCCCTCTATGTTAACGGGGTTTTGTTGATTCTGTCTTCTTTCCCTATATGTTAACGGGTTTTTGTTTGATTCTGTCTTTTTTCCCTACATGTTAACGGGTTTTTGTTTGATTCTGTCTTTTTTCCCTATATGTTAACGGGTTTTTGTTTGATTCGTGTCTTTTTTCCCTACATGTTAACGGGTTTTTTTGATTCTGTCTTCTTTCCCTATATGTTAACGGGTTTTGTTTGATTCTGTCTTCTTTCCCTCTATATTAACGGGGTTTTGTTTGATTCTGTCTTCTTTCCCTCTATGTTAACGGGTTTTTGTTTGATTCTGTCTTTTTTCCCTATATGTTAACGATTCACGTGATTCTATGTTTATATGTATTAAATCTCTTTCTGTCAATATAAATTTTGTGTTTTATTAATACATCTGAAATATGATGAGAACCGTGGATTTTACAATACGAGTCGGATGCAGACAATACTTTGTAAATGCAGCATAAACAGAGTTCATCAATACTAACAACAAATTAGAACATGAGATTTAAAGTAGGCGATGGTGATGATAAAAAAAAGACTATGTGTAATAAAAGTACAATCTTCTTGACAGTTCAGATCAAAGCGCGCTCATGCACCAATCAGGCGTATGCAGTCGACAAAGACTACCTCACAATATTTAACATTTAAAAAAAAAAAGGACACAAACTGACGGGAGAAAAGCAGTTGTAGATTTCATTGTTGGGCAAAGAGGAGGGGTTTTAAGTTGAATTTAAAAAGCAGAAAGGGTATAGACATTAAGCGAAGGCAGAGTGAAAGTCTATTCACACAAGCACGTACACACACACAGTTTCTCTCTCTCTCTCTGTGTCTCTCTCTCTCTGTCTTTCTCTCTCTCTCTCTCTCTTTTGTTTTTCTCTCTGTCTGTCTGTCTGTCTCTCTCTCTCTCTCTCCACACACACACACACACACACACACACACACACACACACACACACACACACACACACACACACACACACACACACACACACACAGGAAAGAAAACACAAGCATACATAAATATACCCAATCATAGATGCACCCACATGCGAACATCAGAGGGGGAGGTGATTATTGGGTCAATGTTGTATAGCAGCCATAACAGTTACTACTCTTGCTGCTAATATTTCTTATGTATAAGGTTAAGAAAAATATAGAGAATTAAGTGTTTTTCATATACATCAGCGCTTGGTTTGTATATACACAATTACACCAGAAAACTCACACATGTAAACAACCACACACACATGCACACATGCACACACAGACATACACGTATTCACACACATACATTTTATATATACATACACACACACAGATATACATATGTATACATATATATATTATTATATATATGTGTACATATATATATATGTATGTATATATACATACATACATATATGCATATATATATATATATAGATACATATATATATATAGAGAGAGAGAGAGAATGTGTGTGTGTGTGTGTGTGTGTGTGTGTGTGTGTGTGTGTGTGTGGGTGTGGGTGTTGGTGTGGGTGTGTGTTTGTTGATGCGTGTGTGTGTGTGTGTGTGTGTGTGTGTGTGTGTGTGTGTGTGTGTGTGTGTGTGTGTGTGTGAGCCATAAGCATTCATCTATGATTTCTGGAACTATTTATGAAAAAGATATGTTTTGAGGTGCTCATATAAAGCACGCTAACGGCTGCTTTGTCTTTAAGACATCGGATGGGAGTTCCATTTTCTTGGCTAAAAACAGAGAGCCCACCCCCACCCCACCCCCACCCCACCCCCCCACCCCAATAAGTAGTAGCGAGAACTGAGGTACGATTAAGAGAGAAGCTTCTTCAGTCCTGAGAGCTTTGAAAAAAGTTTGTAGGGAAGGAAAAGTTCTGACATTTATATTGGCATAGTATGAACATGTCGATATTGACAGCAGGGTGGCAAATGTTTGGTTTCTTTTTTTTTCTTTTTTTTTTAGTCAGTTCTTATTTTGATTAGAATCCACTGTTTCTTGCAGAAGTCCTGTTCCTCTGTGCCATTTGTTCTCACATAGGACAAGTTGAGCTCCGCTGTTTTGGATTCATTGGAGTCTGGATCGCTTAATGTCAGAAAGTCCAGGTTAGAACGAATTGCAGTAGTCTGGTCTGGATAGAAGAAAACACACACACAGCTTGTTTGTGGCATTTTGCTTTCCCTACGTAATTCGAGATGAACGTACAGTTGAATCAAAAATGAACAAACTAGCATACGAAAAAAAAGAACAAACAAGAGCTTGAATGTGCAAACAAAGGCAGAAATAAATGAACGAAAAAATGGCAACAAAGAAAAAGAAAGAAAAGTGAAACAAACAAACAAACAAATAAACAAACAAAAAAGGAATTCATGAATGAATATGTACAGGATACTATGTTTTTTCCGTTTGTTTGTTTTTTGTTTTTATTTGTCAGTTTGGTATACAGGATTCTATTTTTTCTGTTTGTTTGTTTGTTTGATTTTTGTTTTTTATTTGTCAGTTTGGTTTTAATTAATTTGTAAAACATATGAATAAAAAGGAGGAAAAAAACCACTCACCAGTTGAGGCATCCTGACAGCAGATCATCGTCAAAGCACCACCAGCACTGCAGCAGCCGAAATTACTGGCAATATATGTCCCGATGATGGGGACCTGAGCTGAGCTGGGACATATATTCCCGTCACCACTGCTGAGAGCGAGTTGCGAACTGGCCACTGACACACACGCCAGGAAAAAAACTGACAGGGACATGGAAACCATCTTGTAACCTGCAAAAACAAACTGTCTGTGGTTGATCTGTCAGACAGCCGCAAAATTTCTTCAGAAATTGTCATTAATTACTCGATACGTACGCTATAAACGTGCCCACGTTAAGTGTTAAGAGTTGGTGTCTGCAGTAGTCACATTTTAATTGAATCTGTCAAGGTTTTCTGTTTTGAAGACAAAAACAACTTATTGCGACGTGTTTTGTCTTCAAAGCAGAAGACATACTGGTGAAAAAGTGTTTGATTAACGGCCACATTGCTTTTTGTTTACTTTTCACACTTTGGAGGAGCAGGTCCTTGCTTAAAACACCTGCCTGGGTTACAAAAACGCAAGGGGTCGATTCCTGTTTGGAAGTTGATTGTTCACCCTCCCCTTTCTACAAGACCCTCAGTGTTAGTACTGGGTGTTAGTCTGTCGGATGAAGTGATAAACAAGGGCCTGTGTGTAGCGTGCACATTGCACACATTACAGAACCCATGGCAACACTGAAATTGTCAAGCAAAAATTCTATGGAAAGACTTCATGTTCATAGGAAAACATAAGTACACGCAGCAATAGGTGAAATATTAAAAAAAAAGAACCACTCAAATAAGTTGCACTGCATTGTGATGACGCATTCGCTACACGGAGAACGTTACGAACATACGTGGTAAAACCGTCTGAAATAAAATAGACAAACTCCAAAGGAAAACCAGCTGCTCTACGATCACATGTGACAGATGACTTGAGTAGTTTATCATGATGCTTTAGGAAGTCGACCCTATGCCAGTGTCGATCAATAAAAGAAAAAACAAACAAACAATGAACAAATCACTGACCTGCTGACCGACAAGTGATATACACGACAAGACTGATTTGCAACATGTCATCAGCAGGTCCTTCGGTTTATATAGCCTACGGTCTTTACTTAACGCTAACACTCTCATCCCACCGTACCGGCCCCCTCCCTCTCCACCTCAACCCCCGGGTCCATTCTCCATCTACCCCGTTTCGGCACAACCTTCTCATCACTTCATTCTACCCGTTTGTTTTTTTTTGGGGGGGGGGGGGTTCACGCGTCCCATCCCATCCCCTCACCGGAACGCTCTTGTCCTTCACATGTTTCCTTCACATCCCACCCAGCCTTTTGAAACATCCACACTGATCCCCACCCCTCTCTCTCTCTCTCTCTCTCTCTCTCTCTCTCTCTCTTTCTCTCTCTCTTCTCTCTCCCTCTCTCTCTCTCTCTCTTCTCTGTCTCTCTCTCTCCCCCTCAGTAAACGTTTTAATTAAATTCACTTCCCCATTCCATCCCATCTCTCTGCCTTGTACATGTATAGTCAAACCTCTTCAGTATATCTAGCTGCAAATGCACTCGTGTGTCTGCTTGCTTGTGGCTCAGGCTCTCTTTTTGCGTGTGCTTGAGTACGTGAGTGAGTGAGCGCACGCGGTCTTCTTAATCCGCATTTCTTCCTCCATCTTGCGTTCGCTATCTATATGGTCAGACCACAGCTCACGATGAATGTCCCCCCCCCCCCCCCTCAGTTCCTGCCGGCTTGCCACCGGAGCTAGGTGGTCAGAGAAGGTGCATTTCAGCTAGTTGTGTTGTGATTCAGACCTTTAATTATTTGTTTATTTACTTTATATATGTATGTTCCTTTTTGAAGGTAAGATACACACATACACATGTCATTCGCATGTAGCCAAGATTATTCCAGAGGCAGGCTGATAAAATACCAGTATAGGTAAAACAGTCCAGGTAAGGCCTCAGGACCTGGCCAGCTAATGGGTTTATGTGCAGGTTTAAGGCTTGTGCCGCGGTTACCACAGTTTCAGTTTCAGTTTCTCAAGATGACGTCTCCGCGCTCGGAACGAATTCCTTATGCACTAATGTCACAGGCGCCATGTGTATGGTGATCATGGCACAAGCCTTAAATTTAAGCCTGCACATAAATCTATGAACTGGCCGGGTCCTGAGGCCGTACATAAACTATGTTTTATCCAGTCTATATTTTATACTGGTATTTTATCAGCCTACCGCTGGGTGCAGTTCCTCCTGTCTCCTGTAGTTCCACTCGGTAGAGGCGACATCGCTGAAAATTTGTATGTTAAGCTGCCAGGTCCTCTCAGTCGTAAGGGCAGATTTGTGAAGGTGCCAGTCTAAACTTGTGGTTCATAAGGGCGTTTAGCTGGTTATGACCAGCGCTGTGTCTGATGTTCAGGACCACTTTCTGCACTCTGGACAGTTGGTGATAGTCGTCCCTTTTCCGTCTCTGGCTTAAGGACTTATCTGATGATGTTCCTGTTCTCATTGTAGCTGACGCTGTTGTCTGGTAGTTACCCCTTGTGGGGATGCCGGGGGCTCATTCAGTGTAAATACTATCCCCACCTTCTGGAAATTCTGTGCTAGAAATTTCCTTTTTTCGGTCACTCTCTCTGTTTCTACCATTGTACCTTTCTGTCATTTCTTTTTATCATTTTCTGCCTTGCTGGTCTATTCACCTGTATGTGTGCGATAAAGTCTTATGCATTTTTTCTTAGGATTGACAATTGGGTGCCTGTATTAAGTGCATTTTTGGCTCTAGGGAGGTGAGATACGAGGTAGCAATTTTAGGTAATTTAGGCCCGTTTTTATATGTGTCTTGTGTACTTAGGTATGCTTAAATTTGTATTCAGGTGCGTTTTTTAAATCTCCTGTGCAATAACTTAGACTGAGTGGTCAACGCCAGGGGCATGTCCTTAGATCATGTGCGCGAATGCATTGATGTGTGTACTTAATTTTCTTTTCTTGGTGGTTTTTGTTTTGTTTTGAAGCGGTCATAGCCCTGATACGGCTCTACGCAGTCGGTTGGGTTTAAACAACAATAACAATAACAGTCTTCCTTGACTCCAGTAGTTTGCTATCTTATCTACCATTCCGTTTCTTGGTCTTTCACCCTAAGTAGGGATTCACTGGAGAACAAGTTTTCTGATTCTTCTGACTAATTGGAAGACAATGGGAATAGAGAGCGCATCTGGGAGGAAGACTAATAACGATAATACATCCATTCATGTGGCGCAACCATACATGTCAGAAAATGCTCATTGCGCTTTACAAACAGCATAATATTGTGATATTAATACAATAATACGGAACAAAATCGGAGACATACACTAACACAGCAATGCACTATAACGATGCCTATACATTATAAAGCAGTACGAACATGTGGGATTCATGTATACATCAGTACAAACATGCAATATAAACATTGTTCGTCAAAAATAACAATAAACGTGTTTTGCAATTTATCAGTGACAACTACAACCATGAAAATACGCAATCATATAAGCACACACACAGCACACGCACACGCGCACACACATACACGCACACACATATATACATGCACACACACACACACACATACCCCGCGCGCGCACACACACACACACACAAACACATATACAAACACCCCCCCCTGTGCAGACACATTATGTGGGCCCCATAAGCTAACAGCAGTACCGTATCCTCACAGCAGTTCAAACACAGCATTTTGTGTTTCTTTTCGGCACCTGCTTCTATCTATCACGAATACGTAGTTCGTGATTCATACACTGAGCATGGATACCACCATAAAGATAGGAT
>CM060306.1:55059735-55064735 GCA_030674185.1 Monoplex corrugatus | reverse complement strand
ATAACTATCTGTAACGTAAGTGCTTCACTTTTGTTTCGCAGGTTAGTGTTTTTTTGTTTGTTCGTTTCTATGTTTTTAGTATCACTGCAGTGGTCACATGGTGAATGAAGGTAAAGAAATATGTTAAAGATACATTTGTTAGTCTGCAAAGTTTAATGCAGAAATTGCAAAAATTATTGGGAAAAAAGTGTAAAGAATACTGATTTAAAATTTCAAACGAAATCTCAACCAACAATCTGAAACACACGCACACACGTACACATAAAGACACACACAAACACACACACACACACGCATGCACGCACGCACGCACACACAAACACACACGCACGCACGCGTACACTCATGCATATACACACAAACACACACACACACACACACACACAGACACACACGTACACACAAACACATGCGCACGTTAAATGCATGCCCAAAATTATTTGCAAATAATATAAGAACGCAATACATACTTCTCCCATCCTCTCTGTAAAACAACAATGATAATATACAGGGGGGTGCAAAAGTAGGTATACAGTTATGAAAAAACAAAGCACGTACAATACTCATTGCATTTATTATACAAACAAATGAATATTGCATATACATGTAATAACAAGCACAGCCTTAATCCCCAGATACTCAAACTGCTTGCAGTCGGTATTCATACACTCCTCTAATCGAGAGCGGAATTAAGCGTCATGATAATTATGTGATACTTACTGTATGCCTACTTTTGCACCCCCCCTGTACATTATTTATATACCATGGTTGTCTTTTGCCACCGTCTTTGTCAAGTAAGTAAATGAATGAATAAATATATAATTAAATAAATAAAGACAAGAAACCTGGTAGAGAGGGTAAGAAAGGAAGGTTCTCCTTCTTCTTCTTCTTCTTCTTCTTCTTCTTCTTCTTCTTCTTCTTCTTCTTCTTCTTCTTCTTCTTCTTCTTCTTCTTCTTCTTCTTCTTCTTCTTCTTCTATCTCTGTTTCTTTCTTTCTTTCTTTCTTTCTTCTCCTCCCGCGGAGCTCACTTCGTCTTTCCTTTCTTCACCGTATTGTTCTTTTTCTTTTTCTGTTCCTTTTTTTTCTTTTGTTTTCTTTTTATTTTTTCTTCTTCTTTTTCTTCATGTTCTTCTTCTTCTAACTTCTTTTCGTTTTCTTTTCAGTCTTCTTCTTCCATGCTTATTTTGTATCTGTACCTCACTTCATCTCCCTCTTCTTCTTCTTTTTCTTCTCCTACTTCCCTCGCCTCTACGTCTTTCTTATTCTTCCTTTTCGTCTGTTTCTCTATTTCTGTCCATTTTTCTTCTTTCCTCTTTTTTTTTTTTTTTTTTTTTTTTTTGCTTCTTTTTCTGTTCTTCTTCTTCTGCTTCCTTGTTTTTCTACCTTTTCCTTTTTTTCATCCTACTTTTTTTCAAAAGAGTTGGTTTTCTTTGCCCAAACATCTTTCCCTGTCGACTTGTTGACGCTTGGCGTCCTGTTGTCTAGGTGTGATTTTATCCACCCGTATTCCACGTGTGTCTTTGGATGTATGTCGTTCATGACCACTGACTGTTGATAACTCTGAAACTGTGTCTGCAGAACAAATAAGGAATCACTTTATCTTTCAAAGTAACTGCTTGACTGTTGCAAGGGTCCAATGGTTAAGACTTCGGTCATCCAAAGGGAAAGGTTTGGATTCAAATATACTCGAGTATTGCCTGGTCAGCAAACGCTGAGATTTGACCGATCTCACACAATAACCAAAGCGTCATGTGTGGCTATGATAGGTCAATACTAGACTGGGTGTGTGGCTATGATAGGTCAATACTAGACTGGTGTGTGGCTATATGTCAATACTAGACTGGGTGTGTGGCTATGATAGGTCAATACTAGACTGGGTGTCGCTATGATAGGTCATACTAGACTGGGTGTGTGGCTATGATAGGACATACTAGATTGGGTGTGTGGCTATGATAGGTCTTACTAGACTGGGTGTGTGGCTATGATAGGTCAAACTAGACTGGGTGTGTGGCTAGGATAGGACATACTAGATTGGGTGTGTGGCTATGATAGGTCAATACTAGATTGGGTGTGTGACTATGATAGGTCATACTAGATTGGGTGTGTGGCTATGATAGGTCAATACTAGATTGGGTGTGTGGCTATGATAGGTCAATACTATATTGGGTGTGTGACTATGATAGGTCATACTAGATTGGGTGTGTGGCTATGATAGGTCAATACTAGATTGGGTGTGTGGCTATGATAGGTCAATACTATATTGGGTGTGTGGCTATGATTGGTCATACTAGATTGGGTGTGTGACTATGATAGGTCAATACTGGACTGGGTGTGTGACTATGATAGGTCAATACTAGACTGGATGTGTGACTATGATAGGTCAATACTAGATTGGGTGTGTGACTATGATAGGTCACACTAGATTGGGTGTGTGGCTATGATACGTCAATACTAGACTGGATGTGTGACTATGACAGGTCAATACTAGATTGGGTGTGTGGCTATGACAGGTCAATACTAGATTGGGTGTGTGGCTATGATAGGTCATACTAGATTGGGTGTGTGGCTATGATAGGTCAATACTACATTGGGTGTGTGACTATGATAGGTCAATACTAGATTGGGTGCAGGGCTATAATAGGTCAATATTAGATTGGGTGTGTGGGTATGATAGGTCAACACTAGATGGTGTGTGTGGTTTTGATAGGCCAATACTAATTTGGGTGTGTGGTTATGACTGGTCAATACTAGATTGGATGTGTGACTATGATAGGTCAACACTAGATTGGGTGTGTGGCTATGATAGGTCAATACTGGACTGGGTGTGTGGCTATGATAGGTCAATACTACATTGGCTGTGTGGCTATAATATGTCAATACCAGACTGGATGTGTGGGTTTGATAGGTCAACACTAGATTGGGTGTGTGGCTATGATAGGTCAACACTAGATTGGGTGTGTGGCTATGATAGGTCAACACTAGATTGGGTGTGTGGCTATGATAGGTTAATACTAGATTGGGTGTGTGGCTATGATAGGTCAACACTAGATTGGGTGTGTGGCTATGATAGGTCAATACTACATTGGCTGTGTGGCTATATTAGGTCAATACTAGACTGGATGTGTAGTTATAATAGGTCAATACTAGACTGGATGTGTGACTTTGATAGGTCAATACTAGACTGGGTGTGTGGCTATGATAGGTCAATACTGGATTGGGTGTGTGGCTATGATAGGTCAATACTAGACTGGATGTGTGACTTTGATAGGTCAATACTAGACTGGATGTGTGACTATGATAGGTCAACACTAGACTGGATATGTGACTATGATAGGTCAATACTAGATTGGGTGTGTGGCTATGATAGGTCAATACTACATTGGCTGTGTGGCTATAACAGGTCAAAACTAGACTGGATGTGTGGCTTTGATAGGTCAATACTGGATTGGTTGTGTGGCTAAAATAGGTAAATACCAGATTGGGTGTGTGGCTACAATAGGTCAATTCTAGACTGGATATGTGACTATGATAGGTCAATAATACTAGACTGGATGTGTGACTATGATAGGTCAATACTAGACTGGATATATGACTATGATAGGTCAATACTAGATTGTGTGTGTGGCTATGATAGGTCAATACTAGATTGGGTATGTGACTATGATAGGTCAATACTAGATTGGTTATGTGGCTATAATAGGTCAATATTAGATTGGGTGTGGGCTACAATAGGTCAGTACTAGACTGGATATGTGACTATGGTAGGTCAATACTAGATTGGGTGTGTGACTATGATAGTCAATACTGGACTGGGTGTGTGGCTATGATAGGTCAATACTACATTGGCTGTGTGGCTATAATAGGTCAATACTAGACTGGATGTGTGGCTATGATAGGTCAATACTAGTCTGGGTGTGTGGTTGTGATATGTCAGTACTAGACTGGGTGTGTGGCTATGATAGGTCAATACTAGACTGGATGTGTGACTATGATAGGTCAATACTTGAATGGATGTGTGACTATGATAGGTCAATACTGGACTGGGTGTGTGACTATGATAGGTCGATACTAGACTGGATGTAGACTATGATAGGTCAACACTAGATTGGGTGTGTGGCTATGATAGGTCAACACTAGATTGGGTGTGTGGCTATGATAGGTAAACACTAGATTGGGTGTATGGCTATGATAGGTCAACACTAGATTGGGTGTGTGGCTATGATAGGTCAATACTAGACTGGATGTGTGACTATGATAGGTCAATACTGGACTGGGTCTGTGACTATGATAGGTCAATACTAGACTGGATATGTGACTATGATAGGTCAATACTAGATTGGGTGTGTGGCTATGATAGGTCAATATTACATTGACTGTGTGGCTATAACAGTTCAATACTAGACTGGATGTGTGGCTGTGATAGGTCAATACTGGACTGGGTGGGTGGCTATGATAGTTCAATACTGGATTGGTTGTGTGGCTAAAATAGGTAAATACTAGATTGGGTGTGTGGCTACAATATATCAATTCTAGACTGGATATGTGACTATGATAGGTCAATACTAGACTGGATGGGTGACTATGATAGGTCAATACTAGATTGGGTGTGTGGCTATGATAGGTCAACACTAGATTGGGTGTGTGGCTATGATAGGTCAATACTAGATTGGGTGTGTGACTATGATAGGTCAACACTAGATTGGGTGTGTGACTATGATAGGTCAACACTAGATTGGGTGTGTGGCTATGATAGGTCAATACTAGACTGGATGTGTGACTATGATAGGTCAATACTAGATTGGGTGTGTGGCTATGATAGGTCAATACTAGATTGGGTGTGTGACTATGATAGGTCAATACTAGATTGGTTATGTGGCTATAATAGGTCAATATTAGATTGGGTGTGTGGCTACAATAGGTCAGTACTAGACTGGATATGTGACTATGGTAGGTCAATACTAGATTGTGTGTGTGGCTATGATAGGTCAATACTAGATTG
>CM060306.1:55042235-55054735 GCA_030674185.1 Monoplex corrugatus | reverse complement strand
ACATACACACACACACACATACACACACACACACACATACATACACACTCATGCAAACACACACTCACTCATGCACACACACACACACACACGCGTCCGTACACGTACACACTACACGTACACACACACAAATACAAACACGCTCACGCATACACACGTATGCACTACTCTCTCTCTCTCTCTCTCTCTCTCTCTCTTTCTTTCTTTCTTTCTTTCTCTCTCTCTTAAGGAGAAAAAGAGACAGATAGAGAAAGACACTGAGACAGAAACAGAATAGAGACAGACAGGCAGACAGATAAGATATAGAAAAAAAAATACACTTCACAAAGACATAACAAGCACCCACAAACACTTTCAAATACATTCATTTATAGTCAGCCCACTTTTATTGCGGTCATGCGCAAGAATACAGAAGAAGAAGAAAAAATAGATGGAGTTGTTGAAGAAAGTGCAGAACCTTACGTATCTGCTTCAACTCCATGCATCATTTTATTTTCATAACAGGCCAAACAGTCCCTGTCCCAATGCCTGATAGGATAGGACCGGGGAGAGAGAGAGAGAGAGAGAGAGAGAGAGAGAGAGAGAGAGAGAGAGAGAGAGAGAGAGAGAGAGAGATACAGAGATACAGAGATACAGAGAAAGAGAAAAAGAGAGGGACATAGAAAGAGAGACAAAGACAGAAAGAGGGGAAGGGGAGGGGAGAGACAGGGAGATTTTCCGCCATTCAATTAACTCATGGACAGGACATGAAATTCGTTATTGTCGGCACACAGCTTTTTATCGTTGCCTGTATCCGATACTGAGGTTGGTGGGCTGCCCGTAACATCCAGCATACCGTACAGAACTGTTTCCTTTGTGGTCTTCAGCTTACAATAGACAGGGGCCCCGCTGTCACCCTGTACATAGACACACATACAAACACACACATGCACACATACAAACATACACACATGCACAAACACACATACAAACACACACATACACGCATACAAACACACACATAGACACATACAAACAGACACACATACACGCATGCACAAACACACAAAAAACACACACATACACGCATGCACAAACATGTTAGAAAATGGTCTGACGTTGTCAGCAGAAAAAACTAACATGATGCTCTTTAATCCTGGTGGTACTTTAAATAACTTGCCTACTTTCAGGCTGCATGGTGAAGCGATCCATTACAAACAGGTTGTAAAATTTCTGGGAGTCTTTATAACATCGAAATTAAACTGGAATGCCCATTTTGATTATATTTTAACAAAAGCAAGAAAAGCCTTAAATTTTTTAAAGATAATAAGTAGATTACCCTGGGGAATGGATACAAACATACTTCTCCATCTATCAACAGCACTTGTAAGATCTAAATTATCTTATGCACAAGAAGTGTTCTTCAGTGCACCCAAATATTTACTAAAGAAGATTCAAAGTTTAGACTGCAAAAGTCTTAAAATTGCACTAGGTGTACCAGCCCATGCTTCAAATCTGGAAACGTACAAAGTTGCTGGAATTCTGTCTCTGAACAGCTATGACGACTTGGGTCAGGGGAGTTTTCGGCGTTGTTAGATGATTTGAGTTGGTGAATGAGGAAAGTGCGCGCTTTGGTTTGACCACTGAATCAAGATTTGGCGCGTTTTAAGCTTATCATTATTATTATCATTATTATTGTTAATATAGTTATTGTTATTATTATTATTATTATTATTATTGTTGTTGTTGTTATTTTTGTTGTTGCTGTTGATGAAGTTGTTGGTAGTAGTAGTAGTAATAGTAGTAGTATTAGTAGTAGTAGTAGCATTAGTGTCGTTGCTGTTGTTATTGTTGTTGCTGCTGCTGTTGTTGGTGGTGTTGTCGTTGTTATGGTTATCTAGAAGGCCTGGAGTAGAGAAATCCTGTGAGATGTCAACGTCTCTTCCATGACATCGATAGAGGTCTTTGTACGTCTGTCTTTCGCTTTAAATCAGACGTCTATGGTGTTCGTTGTGCAAGCCGCTGGGGTTACATTCTAATGAGACGGCCAAATCAGTTAATTCTCACTTCATGAATACGGATACGGTGGTGGTGGCCGATGCTGTTCCCACTCATTTCACAAATCTTGATGTCTTTGATTGTGTCCACATCTGGTCTTGCTGACAGCTCTTCTCGAGCAAAGCTGAAACGTTATTCAACAACGAGGTAGGAGAATGCAAAACTGAGGTCAGGGCATAAGGAATCACACAATCTTGGACACTATCTACAATGCCATAATGATCGACCATTTCATAATGATGGCGAAATGATCATTGCGCTTTGTGGAATTTCAATTTAGGGTTGTACTGTACGCTTGCTATCAAACCACATCCTGGCGTCAACCAGGCCCGAGAGTTACTCCTGCGGTTTTGGTCGGGATCTTTGAGCTACACCCTGAGTGACGCACCGGTGACATGGATGAGACTCAACTGTGCGGTCCCACTCACACCATTGCATTCTCAGCTTTGGGTAGGAGGCGGTTTTCCCCGTGGGTATGTCGGGGGTTCTTTCAGTATAAATAGTAATCCCCACCTTCTGGAAATTCTGTGCAAGAAATTTCCTATTTTCTGTCAATCTCTTTGTTTCTGCCTTGTTCCTTTGCTTTCTGTCATTTCTTCCTATCATTTTCTGCCTTGCTGGTCCATTCACCTGTATGTGTTCTTGTATACTTTTTCTTAGGATTGATAATTGGGTACATGTATTAAGCGCATTTTTGGGCTCTAGGGAGGTGAGATATACAGAAGCAATTTTTGGTAACTTATGCCCGTTATTATAAATGTTTTGGTGTCCTTAGGTATGCTTAAGTTTGTATTCAGGTGTGTTTTTTTAAATGCCCTGTGCGATAAATTGGACGGAATGGTCAACGCCAGGGGCGTGTCCTTAGATTATGTGCGCATATGCATTGATATATGTACTTAATTTTCTTTTCCTTTTTTTGTGTGTGTTGGGTTTTTTTTGGTTTTTTTTTTGTTTTTGTTTTTTTACTTGTTGAAATTTTGTATGTTTTGAAGCGGTGATAGCCCTGATAGGCTCTATGAAGTCGGCTGGGCTTTAAACAATAATAACAATAAAGTTAAGGAGGCGGTTAACGTCGAAATGTCCTACACTGATTTTGACAAGACTGATGGTTTTCGAACCCTCAACCTTTCAGTCGTTAGTTCATTGCGCCACAGACTGGACCACAGTCAATGATGGGGCAGGGTTTCTTTCTCAAGTGCATTGTCTCGTGATGATTATGGTGATGTGAAAGACAATTCCACTTACCCAGCATCCTCTGACTTTGGAATCAGTAGCGATGAAACACTGACCGTTGACTGACGCTGGCTTGGTTTTACACGCAGTGGACTTGTTGATCATCACTTTGTTCAGAGAGCCGGAATATGCAAACGTACCGCGAGAACCTACATGCACAAGCAAGCATACACATACACGCGACCGCGTGTGCGTGCGCGCACACACTCACACACACACACACACACACACACACACACACACACACACACACACACACACACACACACATGCACACACGCACACACACACACGCACACACGCACACACACACATACACACACACACACACACACACACACACACACACACACACACACACACACACACACACACTACATATACTCATGTTCCTTTAAGGTACAACACAATACGTGACATAAGTTTAGAATGGTTCCAAACCAGTGCGTGTAATCATTACAATAAATATAATTCTGAAAGAAGTGAAGACTATAAACAATGAAAAATATACAATCTTTGATTACAGGAAGTATACACTGAACATTTAGTTTGGACAATAAAAAAGACTTCAGCTTTGTTGAAATAATTGGAAGACCTTATCAACGAATGTGAAAATGTACATGATCTGAAGCTGGTAGTTTAACTGATTTTATGACACTATTTATTTACTGTTACATTTACAAGTGTAAACGAAATAATCTATACCTGATGTAATCGTATTAAGCCGATTGCGATATAAACAAAAGCATACAATGCCAGATTAGCTATGAAGCAAACAAAATTTGATGTTAAATGGCACCCCTGTGAGGCCAAGATAACAAAAACATAAAAACAGACATACGTTTGTTTTGCTTTTTACAAACTTTTCCTTTCCCTGTATGTCTTCCTATCTACCGTCCTAGCGTATGTTCGCCAAAAGTTTTTTTGTTCTTCTCTTTTTTTAATTTTTATTTTATTTCTTTTTTTTTTGGGGGGGGGGGGGGTGGATGCAGCAGACAAAAAGGCTGGCCTAAACTCGAACGCCAACAAAGCAAGTGCTATATATTAAAGGCAAAGACACTGAAAACAATCATGACATCTTAATCAACAAAATTCCTTTAGAAGTGTTAAGGATTTCAGATATCTTGGTTTTGTATAAACTGATGATGGAACCTGTTCCAATGACATCAAAATAAGAATTGGAATGGCAAAGCAAAAATCAAAAAAAAAGGTCCAACTCAACAACATCTGGAAAGACAGGCATACCAAATGGCCTGAAAGTTAGACTTTTAAAATGTTTGATTTGGCCAGTCATGATTTACGGCTGCGAAGCCTGGACTCTTGAGAAAAACTGACTGCAGAAGGATTGAGGCAGCAGAGATGTGGTTTTATCGGAGACTACTACGTGTCAAATGGATTAATAGAAGAACTAATGAAAATGTCCTGGAAGAACATGATACCACCAGAAAACTACTAGCAGACATCAACAAAAAAAGACTAAAATACATTGGCCATGTGTCACGCAACAAGAACATGGACCTCATGGCAACCATCTTTCAAGGAAAAGCAATGGCAAAAAGGAAGAAATGCAGACCTCAGGTCTCATACATCGAGAATATAACCAACATCTGTGGCCTAAACATTCAAGAAATTGTCCACAAAAGTCCAGATGGAGGGAGATGGTGGGGTCAAAATGTGCAGTGGCCAACATTGAACCCGGTGACGTCGACAGGTCAGATAGATCAGACTTGACATATCGTAATGTTTTAGATAGATGCCTGCATGTCGTTTCTGTTCTTGTACCTCCTGTCTTTGTGTCTTGTCAAAAACGAATTGAAAACAAGTTTGAAAACAAATGCATGAAATAGATGAAAACAACAAACACTCTAATTTTCTCACTATTTTGACTGAACAGACTCTCTAGGGAGACTAATGCAAGCAGTGGCATGAGCAAAAAAAAAAAAAAAACAATCCCAATTTTACCTCTCTTCTCTCTCTCCTCTCTCTCTCTCTCTCTCTCTCTCTCTCTCTTCTCTCTCTCTCCTCTCTCTCTCTCTCTCTCTCTCTCTCTCTCTCTCTCTCTCTCCTCTCTCTCTCCCCAATGAGTCCTGTATCTATAAAGCCTATATATCCCTATTATTTATTATTATTATCGTTATTATTATTGCTATCATCATCATCATCATCAGTAGCAGACGTAGTAGTATCATCCATCACTATACCTTTAACGTCGATACCAAAGCTTGTTAGATAGCAAGTGTTGAAGTCGATGGCATCTTTCATGGTAGCTGCGTTATACAAACAGGCCACAGTCCTGCACTTCGCGCTGGACAGGTTTCGCGGAGGATTGAAGTAACTGATGTCGTTGGCGGAAGCTGAAAATATACAAGCTCGTGACAATCAATCAAAAGCTGCAACAAACAGACTACCGTGACCAGTCAATGTGCAAAGCTATAACAAACAGGCTACCATGACCAGTCAATGTGCAAAAGTGGTTACACGCAAAGCACTACTGGCTTGCAGGGAGATCGTGTGTTTAAACCTCGTTCGATCCAAAAGAAAATCATTGTGGAATCTTTTGGCCCTTGCTGGCTTCTGTCCAGAGTTGAACGACCAGTGGGCTCATCGGGAAGACTGGGACCATGCTGTCGTGTCTCATCCACTATACAGACGTTTCATTGAATGAGTTGTTCTTATTTCCTAACCAACATCTCAGGTGTCTGTATCTCTCGGGCCTGGTTGATACAGTATTACAGTAAGCAGCCCTGTCATGCATCTTAAAAGCCTTAGATGGAATACCATACCAGTTTCAGTTTCTCAAGACGACGTCTCCGCGCTCGAAACGAATTCCATTTGCACTAACGTCACAGGTGCCACGTGTACGGTGACCGTGACACATGCCTTAAGCCTGCACATAAACCCATGAGCTGGCCAGGTCCTGAGGCCCTACCAAGACTATGTTTTACCTAGTCTATATTTCATACTGGTATTTTATCAGCCTACCACCGGAATAATCTTGGTTACATGTAAATGACATGTGTGTGTGTGTGTATCTCACCATACCATAGAATCATGAGCATCACATCCCCATTATCCTGACATCTCATGAATCACCATACCATTTCAAGAGAAGTATACCAGATTTTGTTGCATTTTAATGCCCTCATTTCGTGTTGATCTGAGTTTTGGTTTACTCTACCGCTTACGTGTCTGAGGTTAATTCAAGTTGGGATCCTGGTCGTGGATGGTTCATGAAAGGCTGCCACTGAAGGGGCCGTTGTGACGGTTTCTTTACCACGCATGCCTCAGTAGCTCAGTTGGTTTGAGTGACGGATCCACACGCTAATGGTTGTGGGTTCGAATCCCAGAGTGTGCTATATTAAAACTGCCACTTCTCACTGTCCCATTTTAACATCATTGTTCTGGTGGTGTCTGTATAGGATTAGATAGGTCCCCCTTCCCCCACTTCCCTGGGATGCTTATCCCCGTCGGCCATATCACCTGAAGTGGGTGTTGACGTAAAAACTGAACCAAATCAATCAATCTTTTTGCCAGGGAGCGGATGTTGTCACCAGTAGGGTGGTTCATGTCGACAGTGCTGTTGAACTCCACCCAAGTGACTCAGCTGCAGTGCACTGTCTCCTCTTGTGGGTGACCCCATGGCGGATTGACATCTCTAGCTCCTGTGTAATTCCTGACACCTGGAATACCACTGAGTGAATGTGAAGTTGGTGGTGCCTTGATGAGCCGGAATAAACGGCTTGGGATCAACGCCACTGACTTTCAGTTCCAGTTTCAGTTTCACAAGATGACGTCTCCGCGCTCGGAACGAGTTCCATATGCACTAACGTCACATGTCCCATGTGTATAATGATCATGTCACAAGCCTCAAGCTTACACATAAACCCATGAGCTGGCCAGGTCCTGAGGGCCTACCAAGACTAAGGTTTACCTAGTCTATATTTTACACTGGTATTTTATCAGCCTACCACTGGAATAATCTTGGTCACATGAAAATGACATGTGTATCTGTGTCTTTGTGCCTTTGTGCCATCAACAAAACAAACAGAAAACTCAATCATTTAATCAGTCAATCAATACATAAAGTGATAGATCAAACAGAAAGAAAAAAAATCAGTCAAGTAGGCAGTCACGCAGCCTGTCAGTCAATTAAATCAACAAAAAATCATTCAATCAATCAACCAACCATTCAACCTTCCAACCACTCAACCAACCAGTCAACTCTTCAGAACGGTCAGACTAGACTATTAGATGAAAAATGGGGTACAAATTATATACACTTTTCCAACTACAACACACATACATACACATACACAAAACACACACATACGCACACACACACACACACACACACACACACACACACACACGCACCATCCAAACACACCGTCACACATACATACACACTCACTCACACACACACGTACACACAAACACACGCGCACACAAACATACACACACTCACACACACCATCCAAACATACTGTTACACAGACACACACGTACACGTACACAGACATACACACACACGAGTACGCGCACTCCCCCTCCTACCCCTCACACACACACACCATCCAAACATACAATCTTGCTCTCTCTCTCTCTCTCTCTCTCTCTCTCACACACACACACACACACATACACACACACGCACATACACATACACATACACACACACCACACACACACACACACACACACACACACACACACACACACAACACATGCCACAAAGCCATACCAGTGTAAGTCATTCCTGCTGGGTTAAATTCGGCTTGATTGAAGTCTGCACTGTTGCTGCACATTACAAATATGAAAGGATATCAGGGACCACATAGCGAACACACAGTTTGCCAACATCAAACGCGTAGGATAAAAATATGAATTCGAGTTTGATTACGAATACGAATACGTCTGATTTATTCAATATAAGCCAAGGCCCTATTTGCAGAGGGGCAGGGGGTTTGAATACAAAGTTAAGAATATATGACACACTGGATACCGACACTTCACTGAGAAAGAACATCCCATAGCATAACTTTTTATCTATTTCGAAAGCTATGGCATAAAGGTGCTCATTATTATCAGGGATTCACATGCTATCTCTACTCAGATTAAACAAAATGGTTTCATTAAATGGTGATGTCATCATCACCGTTATCAGGTGCCTTGCCACATGGCGTTGGCGATCATGGCCTTCCGTCTGTTTCTATCTCTTGTTGCCTCAAGCACCTCTTCCACCCTCTTTGTCCTCAGCCACTCTTAAAGTTCGTCCAATATCTTTTTCCTGGGTCTACCTGGTGCTCTCTTTCCCTCCAGCTTTCCCGTTGAGACCAAATGCTAAAGTGGGACAGGATAGGGTGGACGATATAGCTGGACCTCATGGCCTTGGTGCACAAAATGAAAGGGGAGGGAAACTTGTAGAAATGGTGATGTAAGAAGACTAATTCTGGAAGTACGTGGATCACAGGGATATCTGAAGTAGGGTGACAGAAAACGAGTAAGAACTTATTGGGTTCATATTCATGGTTTTGCATCGATTGCTTTGCATTAACATTGTATGACAAGTAATTCCTTTTACAGAAAACTACCTTCATTGCAGTGAGACGAAATGAATAAAACAAAAAAGACAGGCAGAAAATGGAAAAGAAGATGTGGTCGATGACATCAAAAACTTAAATAAACGTAGCAAAGAGTATTCCACATTGTTTCCTCTTGTTTATTTTCAAATCATTCATAACTAAGTTAGTAAAAGTCGTATCACATGAGTGGATTTTTTTCTTATGCCAGATTTGTTTATTTAGATCATATGTTTTAAGATATCAATATACACATTTCCCGGGGCTTGGACAGAACATAACAGAGATGGATGCAGAATTTGAATGCTCTGTGCAGTCTACACATTTTAACAAAGATATTACTTTGGCTTTTCTGACATTACTTCAGTACGAACTGGGATGGAAAGTGACATTTATCAAGACACAAAGTGTTGATGTAGGTAATAGTTTCACTTAAGACTGGACTTGATAGCTCTCTTAAAAGTTGTCATCAATTCCGTCGAGTCCTCGAGTTCCTGTTTGCCTTATCTTGGACGGTGATGTTGATACTTCAGTTATACTTATACTTAATATCATAAGGCTGGAAGTTATAACTCCTTTAATCTTTTCAGATTGTATAAGCTGTATTGTTTGGGGAATACGTTTACTGCAATTGTAGTGAAATACTTTTTGAGAGAGAGAGACAGACAGACAGACAGACAGACAGACAAAGACAACAAGACAGACAGAGACAGACAGAGATGAGAAAAGAGAGAGGGCGGGTACGGACAGAGAGAGGGGAAGAGAAAAAGCAAGACAGAGCGAGAGAAAGATAGAAAGAAAGAGAGAGGAGGGGAGGATGTTCTGTTCATACTGTCTGTGCAGCAGTTAGAAGAAGCTGGGGTGGGTGGGTGGGGGAGCCGGTTGTTACGATTACGTTGTACTAATATACATCCTGATTACATATGTAGGCATCTATATATTAATGTGTATCTATCATACATCTATATGCATGCTTATCGATATGTATATCGGCAGATGGTGGTGAGGCCTGGTGCTACAATGTGCGGCTCACCCAAAGGAAACTAATTCGTACATTAGAGCCACTCTTTTCCAGGTGTAGTTATCGCCGTGGGACCCTCTCTGGCTTGTCACGCTGTACAAGAATAAGGGAGACACGGCGGCAGTAATAATTACACAGGTACATCATTATTCAGCACCATCAGCAAAGCTTTATCCCAAACCGTTTTGAAGAGGATGCAGACAATAATAGATTGCATATGTCGTGAGTCCCAGTGTGGCTTCAGGTGCAGACAGATACACCACTGACATGGTATTCACACTCAGGCAGCTACAGGAAAAATGCCGGGAACACGGTCAGCCTTCTTACATTACCTTCATCAACCTCATCAAAGCTTTTGACTCGGTTAGCAGAAAAGGACTCTTCGCACTCCTGGGGGAGATCAGATGCCCGACGAAGCTGAATATCATCGTCTCTTTCCATGAAGGAATTCATGGAGCAGTGCAATTTGACGGATCATCTCAAGAAACATTCCCATTCGCAGCTGAGTGAAGCAGGGCTGATGCCTCAACACTCTTCGGGATTTTCTTCTCCCTCGTCCGTCGTACGCTTTCAGATCATCTGACGACGAAATGTCCTCAAAGGTCCGATAGTATACTCTTCAGCCTTGCAAGTTTCAAAGCAAAGACCGAAGTGCGTCAGATCCTAATCCAGGATATGCCGTTCGCTGTTGGTGCCGCCTGAACATCTTAAACACATCCTTGTCTCCAGACGCCGGTCAGCACTTTAGTGCATGTTTGCCAAAAGCTAAACCTCTTTATCAGTCCGAAGAAGACATATCGTTGGACAGAACGCCGGCGAAGACTCCAGCATCACATCAGCGATAAAACCCCGCAAGAAGCAGATCATTCAACAGCATCGACAGTCTCCAGCAACCTGTCCTTCGAAACAGAGCTCAACAGATGTATAGGGAAAGCTGCCGCTGCTACTCTCCAAGAAAGTGTGAGAAAATCAGAAGCCCACCACAGCCACCAAAGCTGGAGTCTACAGAGCCTGCATTTTGGGTACCTCCTCTACGGCAGCGAGAGCTCGACAAACTACGTGCGCCAAGACCACAACTTCTACAGCTTCCACGTGCGGTGCCTGGACAATTCCTGGAAGGACCGCATGCCAAACAAGGGCGCCTGGACCACCTTAGTATGCCAAATATGTGTGCAATTTCACAGAACGACTGCGCTGGCTTGGTCACGTTCGCCGCTTTCAAGATGGTCACAACTCAAAAGATTTGCCGTACAGAGAGCTCACTGCGGGATTCTGGCCCACAAACCGCCCACAACTGTGATAAAGTCTCACCTTTCACCTCATCTCTCCCTCGCCGAGATCTACGATAGGAGCCACGCTCGACGTCACAAGTCTTCTCCAGGTCACACGACTGAGACATCTGTGGGTGACCTCCTGGATCCTCAGACCACAGACTTCAGTGATGTTGCTGAAATAGGAGGTGTGAGATTGTCCCTTTTTTCCTCTGCAGGATCCTTGACATCAGATGTTTTGGTGTTTCTGATTGCATGCCCCACATATTGAAGCGTTCTTTTGTTGATCTCTGTTAGTAGTTGGCCCTTGACATTCAGTTTCTTTAATACGCTATTGTTGGTTCTTCTGTCTGTCCATTTGACTCTGAGAAGTCTTCTGTACATTGTACAGCCATATTTCTGCTGCATTGATTTTATTTTCTTCGTCTTTTTGAAGTGTCCAGACTTCGCAACCATACAGGGACGATTGCAAATGTAAACTGAAGTCCGACGATATCGGTGGAGACATCTGCAAAAAATAGACATCTACGAGTCGCTGTGCATGCTCGATAGTCTGCACGTGCAGGCATTGCCATTCCAGAAGACAAACGCAGCCGACTGAGACTGCACCAAAGAGAAAAAACAGTGAAGAAAATCTGCAGTGGCGACTACACAGAGGCGAGTATGTCAAGAACTGCCACTCAAGAATCAGTTTGTTCTGCCCTTCCTGACGCTGTTCCGCGTCCAACAGAGTCCTCGACCAGGCGTGTCCAATGTCTGATTAGAGTGTACATATGTAACTGTACATGTAATTTTCATTTTATTGATTTTAATCAGCATTTTTGGTGTTGGAATGCAGGACGGTTGGGGTGGGGGCGAGGAGTGGGCAGGGGAGATATTGAGGCAAAAGTACGATAGTGACTATGATGTTTGTATAAAATGAAGTAAACATTGTGTCACCAAACAAAATTCTTTTTTTGAAGGATCATCGTACTCAGGGAGGTTACCTTTTTGGTCACCTTTTTTTTGTCCCATTTTCTACGCCATCTTTAATGGCCACAGAAGCTGGCACATTTTTTTTTACAATGCGATGATGACAATGTCTATGACGATGATAATCATGATGTTATGAAGTTCCATCTAGGATTGAAACTGCATGAAAGGGCTGTACTCTATGCTTACTATTATAATATATCCTGGTGTCAATCAGTCCCGAGAGATACATACACCTGTGGTACTGGTCAGAAGATTTGAGCAACACCTTCAGTGAGGCATCTGTGAAGTGGATGAGACTCGACTGTGTGGTCCCAGTCTTCCCAATGAGCCCATAGCACGCCCAACTCTGGGTAGGAGCCGGTTAGATCCGAAAAAAAATCCCAC
>CM060306.1:55032235-55039735 GCA_030674185.1 Monoplex corrugatus | reverse complement strand
CTTATAAGAACATTTTGTGTAAGATCATTTGGAGTTTGGAGTTTGTTCGAGAGGGATATATCGGACAGGGACAATTCCATATGCGCTCCATCCAACCATATGCGCTGGCACGGTCTTGGGATCATTTGAATATCACACTGAGGAGTATATGCAATATGATAGTAACATTTTCTGTTCTACCAGCCGTCGTAGTGTACAACTTAACGCAACGGACTACCGACTGGAAGGCTGTGGGTTCGAATCCCCATCAATCCCTTCGAAAATCATTGTGGGATTTTCGGCTCAAACCGGCTCCTACCCAGAGTTGGGCGTGCTATGGGCTCATTGGGTAGACTGGGACCACACAGTTGAGTCTCGGCCACTTCACAAGCAGGTGTCTCGGACCTGGCTGACAGCCTTGTCACGCAGTCTCAATCCTCGATGGAACTCCATATCATCATGATTATCGTCCTCATCGACATCATCATCATCATCCTTGCATTGTAAAAAAAAAACTGTGCCAGCTTCTGTGGTCATTAAGGTGGCGTAGAAAGTGAGACGAAAACAAGGTGAACACATAGGTAACCTCTCTGAGTGCTTTCTTATTCACGTTCAAAGATAATAAAATTGGGCTCAGTCAACTGAATTACGTATTAGTACACGCACATGATCACGAAAAAGCAAGTGCCGTACTTATTCATTCGTATTACTTCACGTAAGTTTCTTCTGAAACTGCTGAGATTCTTTTCTAAGTTGTGAATGTGTTTTTCTATTTATATTTGTACTTGAGTCCAGAAGTGAATGCTTGGACTTGGTTTTCGTTTTGTTGATTCTACACACATGTCCATGAAAATTTCTATTACGATGAGCGTTGAATGTAATTGACAAAAATGTCATTTTGTGTGGCTGTTACATGAAGATGATTTCTAACTACTAAAAGCAGCGCGCAAGTGTGTGTGTGTGTGTGTGTGTGTGTGTGTGTGTGTGTTGTGTGTGTGTGTGTGTGTGTGTGTGTGTGTGGCGCGCGCTCGCGTGTGTGAAAATTTTTAAATTGTATATAATCTTAAGAACATAGTATATTCTTGATACATATTTCATATAGATCTGTGCAATTCTTTATAAAGAAAATAAAGGAAAAATTGCCTTTTTAATAATCATTGGATTTTACAAGTGCTGACGTGAAAATCTAAATAATGTCATGACACACAGGCTTAAATGACACTAATACGTACATAGTTAAGAATATTTCTTTGACCTTGTTTGGGTTTTACAAATGCTGACATTAGTAGGTCAAAACAGGATAAAATATGAGACATCGATGCAAAAACAATGAAAACAACATCACGCAATTGACGTCACAACGTTTGTACATACGTGGCTGAGAGGCTGTGGTAGTGGTCGTGGTGGGGGTGGTCGTCGTTGTGGTAGTAGGAGTGGTGGGGGTCGTCGTCGTGGTAGTAGGAGTGGTGGCGGTGGTGGTGGTAAGAAAGCAGTTCTTGACGAAGGACAGGCACTGGCACCCACCTGGAATGACGTGTTTAGTTAATATTTTCCTGCAGTGACGTATTTAGTTAACATTTACCTGCAATGACGTGGTTAGTTAACATTTACCTGCAATGACGTGGTTAGTTAACATTTACCTGCAATGACGTGTTTAGTTAACATTTCCCTGCAATGACGTGGTTACTTAACATTTACCTGCAAATATATAGTAAGTTAACATTTACCTGCAATGACGTAGTAAGTTAACATTTACCTGCAATGACGTAGTAAGTTAACATTTACCTGCAATGACGTAGTAAGTTAACAATTATCTGGAATGACCTAGTTGGTTAACATTTACCTGGAATGACGTAGTTAGTCAACATTTACGTTAAATGACGTAGTTAGTTAAAATTTACCTGGAATGACGTGGTCAGCTAACATTTACCTGGAATGACGTAGTTAGTCAACATTTACCTTGAATGACGTAATGAGTCAACATTTATTTTGAGTGACGTAATGAGTCAACATTTATTTCGAATGACGTAATTAGTTACCATTTACCTTGAATGATGTGGCTAGTTACCATTTATCTAATTATATGACCGATGAACTAAAAAGTGTGCATGAGACAGTCAATGAACTGAGAGGTGAAGTGCATGATATGAGAGACACAATTCGTAATTTGACTGCAGAAACTGACTCACTCAAAGCACAGAACAAAGCACAGAACAAAGTACTAAAGGACAGACTTGAATTGGTTAAAAAAAAGCGGATGATTTTAAAGGTTGTTCCAAAAAAAAATCTTATTTTCTATTGTTTTCAGAGAATAGTCGGTGAAACAGAGAAGGACTGTGAAGACTGTACAGGACATGCTAACAGATAAATTAGAACCACACACACACACACACACACACACACACACACACACACACACACACACACACACACACACACACACAAACACACACACACAAACACCACACACACACACACACACACACACACACACACACACACACACACACACACACACACACACACACAACAATATAGTTTGACCGTGTACATCGCCTTAACACTAGACCAAACTCCCCAACCATTGCCAGGTGTACTTTCTATAAAGATAAAGAAGAAACCCTCAGAGCAAAGCAAAAAACTGAAAAACAAATATTTATAGGGGAAGGCTTCACCCAGAGAGTACACGACATTAGAAAACGATTGGGACCTCACTTGAAAGCAGCTAAAAATAGCAACAAAAAGGTCATCTGATGTATAATCGCCTCCTTACTGAGAGTAAAAGGTTTGGATGACACTGATAAAGTGAAAGAAAGATATCTGGCCGTGAGAATCTAAAACAAACATGTCCTATAGTCCAAAATCAAAATGTCTTAAGCACAAATCAAGAGGTAACAACTTTCCTCTCACCCCTCAACACCGGTTCTCAACATTTTATATGAAAGTTCAGATGTGGTCTATGATGTGTCGAATAGCCAAGATACCGCAAACGGATTATAGACCGGAAAGTTGTGGGTTCAAACCCCATCACACCTTTCAAAATAACTGTGTAAATATTTCGACCTCAAGCGTCGAGTATGCTATGGACACATCAGGAAGACTGTAATCAAACAGTCGAGTCTAATCCATTTATCGGATGAGTTATCGAGGGTGTTGCTCAAATCTCCTGACCGTCACTGCATGTGTCTGTATGTCTCGGGTCTGGTTGAAAGTATGCGTAGAGTTTTCACGCAGTCTCAATTTAGAACGGAACTTTATAGCATTATGATCATCATCCAATACAGGAAAACTGAGCATTTCAAACAAGAATCAAAGCGTGCATTTAAGAAAACATCATTCAATTGGATATTCCACCTCTATGGATTTCTTCACAAGCTTCATTTGTCCAGTTTCTCTACTTTGTCCATTGTTCCTCACTGTCACCGACGTCCTCCAGAGCACTGAACATGCACGTTAACTTTTCACGGGTCGCTTCACCTGTTTTTAAGAGTCCAAGATTTAGTTTGATGTTCCTTTTGCTCTGTTTTTTTTTTTTCTCTCTTTAGTTTTACCCTAAATCTTCCCATTAGAGGATTGTGGTCACTGTTGCAGTCTGCGCCTGGTAGTGTTTTTGCTCTCAGTAAAGAATTTCTAAGTCTTTTTTTATTTATCAGGATGTAATCAATTTGATTTTTAGTGTTATCTCGTGGACTTATCCCTGCCCATTTTCATCTGTTATGCAGCTCAAACCAGGTGTTTCTGCTATGAATTCATTCATCTGTGCACATTCCACAAGTTTCTCTCCCCTTTCATTTTGTGTGCCAAGGCCATGGGGTCCAACTATATCCTCCACCCTCTCCTGTCCCAGTTTAGTATTAAAATCTCCCATTATTACCGTAATATCCTGTGATTTCCATTGATCCTTGGCCGTCTCTAATGCTTCGTAGAAGTTGTCAATTTCTTCTTGGGTACTTGCGGATGTTGGTGCCTATACCTGGATGATGTTGATCTCAAATGGCTTGCCATCTAACTTAACCAGCAAAACTCGGACTGACACAGCCCAGTATCCCTTGACAGGTTTTGACTTGTCCCGTTCTATCATGATGCCTCGTCCTCCACAGAGGTTGCAGCAAGGGAATTAGATGTGCACATCTGCCAATGACTTCATGAGACAGCTCTCTATTTCTAGGAAAGAGAGGACCAGAGCCCTGAATGCAACGACTAAGTGGTTAAGACATCCACTACAAGAGTGATCATATGGATGGCGGTGATTCCAAACAAGCCGGAGGAAATAATTGGCGGACAGCAAAAGGGTATCTGGAGTCATGACCTGGATGCAGCCCGGTCCCCTTAGAGTGTAAGGAGTTTAAGGCCGAAACACTTGATTGAGCAGGCCTTTCTTCTGAGGACCTTCTGCTGCCCAGTTCTACCCCCCCCCCGTCCCCCCTTCCACTCTTCCTACTTCATATTCTATCCTTGAGAGGCGCATTCATTATTGTGTCTGTGCAATGCCACTCCATAGTTCTTTTTATAATGATATCGTTGTCAGGGGAGAAAGAGGTCACCAAAATTAAATACTGGTAATATCAGCTCATTCTGTCTTGGAAATAATTCTGATAATAATAATAACGATAGTATTGATAATGACAATCATCACCATCATCATCGTCGTCACTATCATCACCATCATCATCATCATCATGATCACCATCACCATTATCATCATTATCATCACCATCATCATCAATATAATCATCATCACCATCACCATCATCATAATCATCATCACCGCCACCACCATCATCATCATCACAATCATCATCATCATCATCATCATCATCACGACTACTAGCACAGCACCTTATCTCAAAAGAGACCTAGACGCTTCACAAAAGCATGAGAGACAAAGGCGGACACAAGTAATGTAAGTACATGTCAACCCATATCTTGTTCACAAAAACAGTTAACTAACTGTAGCATTATAATGATAAAGACGAAACAAATAATTGATCTTGATCAGATATTCACTTCATAGGTCGATTGGTCAGAATATTATTTAAAACAAAGTCAAACTCACATACACAGTCATGCACACCGACGAACGCAAACACACACACACACTACATGTACACACACACACACACACACACACACACACACACACACACATACACAACACACACACACACACACACACACACACACACACACACACACACACACACACACACACACACACACACACACACACACACACGCCGAACACATACATGCACCACGCACATCCACTAACATAACACAGATGACAGTTAACGAGTATGAGTGTTCAGGGGAGATTTAAATGAAGCGACGAAAGCTGAATGTCTAATGTAGACCTCGGTAAGCGAATCAACATTGACCATAAGTTTTAGTTTGAGAAATGGATCACAAAATGCTGGAAACAGAAGAGAAACGAAAATGTATGTTTTGTGTAGATGTTAAGATTGTCAGAGAGATATTCAGGGCCTGTTCCAGAGACAGATGCAAAGCATAATGAGGACAGTTTATCACTGATTTTAAATTGAATAGGAAACTGATGCAATGAGAGCTATGGTCGTATTTAGAAGATTTGAAAAAGAGCCGACCTACACAACTTTCTGAAGCCTGTACAGAGGATATTTAGGAAAACCAGCCAAGAGTGCATTGCATTTAGCAAGTTGAGATACAGCATATGAACAAACAAGTACTTTATTAGCATCAGTGAAAAGATAATGGCGAATAGTACTGATATCTCCAAGTTCTACATAGGCCACTTTGCACATGCTGAAAACACGCTGGCCAGCGGGAAGTATCTCATCCAAAGTGACACCAAGATGACATACATATGAGAATGGAATGTCAGTGCCATTGGTAGACAGTAAATGGATGAGAAGAACACTTTCACTGCCTCGTTGGAATGGTAGCATTGTTTTTCTTATATCTCATTTGACTGATGTTTATCCTCTGTCATCCAAAACTTGAGTGATACAATTTTCAGTGGTAGAAATCACATGATCATCATCGGTCAAATTGGTAAAGTGACAGAGCTGAATATCGTCTGCAAATGCTGTCATGTAATAGGGAATGAGAGGCAATGCTGCTGCTTGATACTGATTTAGTGTAGAGCACAAACCATACTGATCCGAGAGTTTTGTAAGGACGCCATAGTTACGATATTTCAGGAGAATAAATGCCATTGACTGAGACTTTTTGTGAGCGCTCATTGGTATTATTTAAACCATGATAGGCCTGATGACCACGGGGAAAGACATGCTGGCGGCCCGGAAAGACGGCAAACTTGCAATCCCTTTCGGGGTATGTCAGACCTAGCTGAACAACAAAATGGATTGTGTTTAGAACATCATGCCTGGCCACTTTCGTGGCCGTCCGAACACTGCCCTTGGTTGTAGTAAAGCAACGTTGGGAGCTTCCGACTGCTAACTGAGGCTACAGGAAGGGGAAAGGAGCTGGCAGCTATGCGAGCTGGTTGCTGGGCGGGCTGCCCAAAAGACAGATGAAGGCCCAGAATGAGGCGAGAGAGGGGTCTTTCATTCTCTCTAGGTCTGGTAGCTGGGCTGGACCTGATTGGTGCACGTTTCGTGGCTATGTCCCGGGGTTTGTCATCTCCCCACCTTGCCATTCGGTAACTGAAGACTGGGTCTGAACGGGCATGCAACCTATGGACAGCACCACCCCCACACCCTCTTGCGTCGGGAACTTGGGGGGTGATTGTCCGGAGATTGGTGAGGCATTGGTGCTCTGGGTCCCATCCTGCACCCTCGGATGTTTCTTTTCTATATTCAAATATAGATTCAGTATTACTGGAGCTGTCAAAAAAGTTTGTCACTGTCTGTTGTATCAGAAACAGCTGATAGGTAAAGGAGATAGATGAGGGAAACATAAAACAGAAATGTTATTGTCAAATGCAGCAAGATCATTGACAATTCTATTTAAAATCGATTCTGTACCTCTATGCTGATGACACCCAACTTCAAGACAGTGACTCACCTGACAATGTACAGCGCCTCTTGACTCGCACCACTGAGTGCTACTCGGACATTAAGAACTGGATGACATACAATAAACTCCAGCTTAATGACGACTAGACGGAAGCTATCCTCATTGGCACCCGTCAGAAACTTTCTCAGCTGCCCCCTCTTTCTCTCTCATTATGTAACACATCAGTCCCAATTTCTGACTCAGCTAAAAACCTTGGTGTCTGCCTTGACTCTACCCTCTCCATGAACAACTTTGTTTCTCAAACTGCCAGATCTTGCTACTATCATCTCCATCGTATAAGCCTGATCAGGAAGTATCTATCTGTTGAAACAACTGCATAAAACTCGTTCTCTCCTTCATAATGTCTCGCATTGACTATTGCAATTCACTCCTGTCTGGTCCTCCTGGCTCCACCATCCACATCCTACAGTGCATTCAAAACAATGCTGCACGCCTTGTACTCAAAAAGAAAAAAACTGACCACATTTCTCCTGTCCTGGCACAACTTCACTGGCTCCCTGTATC
>CM060306.1:55024735-55027235 GCA_030674185.1 Monoplex corrugatus | reverse complement strand
GGAATTCTTAACATTCTTCTTAGAAATCACATTACAGCTGCCTCAATCCTGTTCTGACTTTGCATGTTGATTGTCCATGCTTCATATCCATACAACAGTACTGGTTCTATATAACATTCAAGAACTCTCTTCTTGATGTTAGTTGATAGGCATTTGTCGGTAAGAATACTGTTCATCTTCTTGAATGCTGTTTTGGCTTGGCCGATTCTGTTGGCTATTTCTAATGTGCATCTGCCGTCTGGTGAGATTCTGTTTCCAGATATTTAAGCTTATCAATTTGTTTCAATGTGGTGCCATTTTCCGTTTATTTTGCATGATTACCATGACTTCAGCCTTCTTGCTATTCAGCTCCAGCCCTTTATTTCTGCTTTCTATTCTAATTATATTCACAAGATTTTGTAGGTCTTTTTCATTTTCTGCAATTAGAACTGTGTCATCTACATGACGAAAATTGTTTATCATTTTTTCCTCCAATGTTTATTCCAGAGCATTCTTCTAGATTTCTCATGATGGTTTCGCTGTAAAGTCAAAAAAATCTGGTTACAGAACACGTCCCTGCCTAATCCCTCTTTTGATATTTTGGAAAGACCATATTTCGTTTTCTGTTCTCATTGCTGCTGTTTGTTCCCAATGCATATTTCTGATCATTCTTAGATCTTTTCCATCAACATTGAGCATTTATACTTGGTTGATTTATTTTTCGTGTCTTACCCAATCTTTTGTACTTGGTATAATCAACAAAGCATAAATATAAATCCTTATTCAACTCGATTGACCTTTCTATGAGAGTTTTTAGATTATACATGCCATTAATAATTCCTTTTCCTTCAACAAATCGTAACTGTTCTTCTGCTTGTTCTCTTTTTCTTCCTTGACCTCATCATGATTATTCTTGATAGAATCTTTTTTATATGTGACTCATCAACTTAATTGTACAATGGAGTCCGCATTCTATAGCCCCTGCTTTGTTTGGTAGTGCAATGACAATTGATTTTGAAAAAGCTTTAGGGATTTTTCCGGTGTCATGAATTTTATTTTGGCGGACTGTTACTTTTTTTTCAATACCAAATTCATCTATAGCCTCATTCATTTCTTTAGTAATATTGTCTGGTCCAGGGGCTTTTCCCGGTTTCACCTTTTTTCAACGCTGCTTTAACTTCTTCTTTGATTATGGGTGTACCTTCTACGTTCTAGCACTGCTGCTTGCAGCTATGCGAAAAGGAGAGCAGAATGTGTGTGTCACTCTCTGTCAGTACATAGACTCTCCATCAGCAAGCTCTACGTTGTGCCTCCTTGGTGACGACACGCGGTAACTGAACACCGTACCGACTCAATATAAATTGGAGGGACTCGGAGGAGGTCTCATCTGTCCTCCAGATGTGCGGCAACCAGGCCCACCAGCGTGTGGACATGTCCTGGTGCCCACGAATCAGACCCCCAGCTACGGGTAAATAGCACCACTGCCGTGTGGGTGTCTCGGGAGAGACCAAGGCTAAGAGAGTAAACGACAGAAAAACAGACAGAGAATCACTCCACTGCCTTGTGGGTGGTCTGGAAATGACAGAGGCAAGCGGACAGTCCGTTCACAAACCGATGGAAGGCAACGAGAAACCACCATCCTACATTCCCAAGACGTACTTGGCCAAGCCAAAGAGAACGGAAAATAAACGACGTGAACAGGGGCTCCCGTGGAACACCTTCGTCCGGTGAGGACTGTCAGATCGGAATAGGAAGGCCAAATTGTATCAAGGAATTTTAAATAAGCGCATTTCTAACTTGATCGTGACCGTTCAATTTTGATTGTGCACACATTTACGTAGTCTTCTGAAACAATAGATTGAAACATTAAACATTAGATTTCGTAGACATTGTTGTGTTTGTTGTTTTCAACGAAATATAGCGATAGGGCACACTACACACACACACAATACTTATCATTCCGTTTTTGCATGTATGAAATAATATGCACACGTACATGGTCAGATGTCTTACATTAATATCTGCTTTTAGTCTACACGTACTGTGTTTGAATTATTGTTCTTTTGTTAATTCCTATTTTCTGTTGTTTTAATACAAGTAGTAAATACATAAGTTTGGCCAGTATGCTAAAGTCTATACCACTGGAAAATAAAGATTTATTCCATTTCATATACTATCTGAACAGTTTAGCGTTTCCTAAAGTTTACCTGTTATTACAACTACCTATGCATCAGAACATACCGATATGATCAATAGTACAAAAAATTAGTAAATGAATTAGTAAATGTGGTACAACCATATACTCCCTGGTTCGAAACATAATGAAGATGTCTGGAACACTTCCCACTGAAGGTATTACAACATTCTGGCATGGCCTGTTCAACAGTTGCGGCGTAGGATGACACTAGACAAACGCTTGCCAACACAGCAATGAGGAGAAGCAGCGTCTTCATGTTGAAGGGCGGAGAGACAAGTGAAAAGTAGCAGTCAGGCTCCACACTTCCCGTCGTGATGGGGGCCG
>CM060306.1:55017235-55019735 GCA_030674185.1 Monoplex corrugatus | reverse complement strand
ACCATCACCAACATCTCCATCACTATCATCGTAATCGTTACCATCATCGTCGCCATCCCCATCATCGCCACTATGTGTCCCACCACATGGCACTGGATACCAAACCCTAAGCGAATCATCCCCTGTCACATATGTGTATATACATACATATGTGTATATATATATATAGATGTATGTATGTATGTATATATATATAAATATATACATAAAAGTGTATATATATATATAGAATATATAAATGTCTATATATAAATGTATGTATATAATATATATATATATATATATTTCTTTTTATTCCAACAAATCAGAAAAAAACAGAACAGCAGTCCCCCAATAGATCCCTGCTCCACTGCAGGATTTTTGGAAGCTAGAAGGTAGATGAGTTGACAAAATGAATAGCCCAGAAAGACCATCTAGATAAAAGTGTCAGCTTCAACGAGAAGAGGGGCATCATCAGATCACTCATTATGCCATGTGCTGAAAGGGACAAATACCATTTGCTGTTCAAAGAGCACGAAGTGATGATGATGATGATGATGATATCATCATTATAATTTCATCATCATTATTATCATTATCATCATCATCATTGTTATTATTCTTGTTATTACTATCATTATATTATTATTATTATTATTATTATTGTTCTTGTTGTTGTTGTTGTTACTATCATCATCATTATAATTATTAGTATTGTTACTATTATCATTTTGTTATTTTATCATTATTATTGTTGTTGTTAGTGTTGTTGTTGTTACTGTTGTTGTTGTTGTTGTTGTTGTTTAAAGCCCATCTGACTGCACTAAGCCTTTTCAGGGCAATAATCATCGTGAACAGTGCACAACATCTCGATGACTTGAAAACAATTGGAAAAGAAAATTAAGTACACATAACGATGTATTTGCACATGTAATTTAAGGATACGTCCCTGAGGTTGGCCATTCTCTCCAATCTATCACATTGGGATTTTCTAAAAACAAACCTGAACTACAAATGTAAACATTACTAAGGACACTGAAACATGTATGAAAATGGCTGAAATTTCCTAAAATTGTTTCAGCACACGACATTCCCTTAGAGCCAGACAGAAGGTAATATACGTACCCAATTATCAATCCTAATATAAAAAAAAACATGTAACATGTTATAGAACACATACCTGTGAATTGAACAGCAGGGCAGAAAATGATAGGAAGAGATTAGAGACAGCAAAAGAGCTAGGCATAAACAAAGAGAAAGGAAATTTCTAGCACAGAATTTCCAGAAGGTGAGGGGAGGATACTGTTTATTCTAAACAAAAGCCCCTCGGGATGTCCTGATCAGGCTCTGCACGAGCCACAATTGACTTATGGCACATATGAACCACATGTTCAAACCAACGCCTGTCCCTGCAGTCAAGAGAACCAAACAGCTTAGCACATATTGCAGTGATGTTGCCACTGTCAAGAGAAGTGATAGGAGTCATTGCCAGCTACAATCTCATGACTACCAAGCTTCATGGCAACCAGCAGGAATGACAAAAAAATGGTCATATCCGTCGACAGATATGGCCTGATCGTGTAGACTGTGAACGAAAGATAGAAGAATTGACTGCAATGATTAATGGTATACGTTTGTTGGTTTGTTGTAATCATTTATTTTGTTGAGTGTCCTAAATCATTTTGAAACTTACATCTAACAGCCGGGATCACGGATCTGCCGAGTGAGGTCCTTGCACTCTAACAGTCGCGTTAGCGGATTCGCATTCGGAACTTTCCACTGGTGACTTGGTGCTAGTTAGTGGCAATTGAAGCTGGTCTTGATATAGCCTCATTAGAATAGAGCAACCTTCAGCCATTGCACGTGGCGAATGTCTTATAACCGGTCAGCCGTTGAGCTATATTTATGCTGAACCCACCCTGTTTTAGACTTGAGAACAATGCCGTCTAAAACTTGAACGTGTTGAGCTCGCAGCAGTCGAGCAAGACGTGTTTTAATTGTTATTGTTATTGTTGTTTAAAGTCCAGCCGACTGTGTAGAGCCATATCAGGGCTATAACCGTTTCAAAACATACAAAAATTCAACACAAGAAAAAAAGAGAAAACATTAAGTACACTCATTCAATGCATTGGCGCACACAATCTAAGGACATGCCCCCCGCGTTGACCACTCCGTCCAATTTATTGCACAGGGGATTTAAAAAACAAACCTGAATACAAATTTAAGCATAACCAACGACACCAAAACATACATAAAAACGGGCATAAATTACCTAAAATAGCTTCTGCATATATCACCTCCCTAAAGCCAAAAATGCACTTCATGCATGTACCCAATTATCAATTCTAAGAAAAAGTGCATAAGACTTCATGGAACACATACAGGTGAATGTACCAGCAAGGCAGAAAAAATGATAGGAAAAAATGACAAAAAGCAAAGGAACAAGGCAGAAACAAAGAAAGTGACAAAAAAGAGGAAATTTCTAGCACAGAATTTCCAGAAGGTGGGGATACTATTTATA
>CM060306.1:55012235-55014735 GCA_030674185.1 Monoplex corrugatus | reverse complement strand
AAGAGACGAAGGTTGCGTGCACATATGTGTTGTGTGTGTGTGTGTGTGTGTGTGTGTGTGTGTGTGTGTGTGTGTGTGTGTGTGTGTGTGTGTGTGTGTGTGTGTTTATGTGTGTGTGCATGCGTTTGCAGGAGCGTGTGAATGTGTGTGCATGTGTGTGTGTTGTGAGAGAGAGAGAAAGAGAGAGAGAGTGTGTGTGTGTATGTGTGTGTGTGTGCATGTGTGTTTGAGTGTGTTGTGTGTGTGTGCGTGCGTGTGTGTGTGTGTGTGTGTGTGGTGTGTGTGTGTGTGTGTGTGTGTGTGTGTGTGTGTGTGTGTGTGTGTGTGTGTTTGTGTGTGTGTGACAGTATGATTTTATATGTGTGTGTGCATGTGTGTGTATATTTCTCTGTTACAAAATTATATAAGCAAGAATTTCTCGAATGTTTCCGGACAGACCTTTACCAAATTTGGGTCAAAGGTGTGGACGGTTAAGGACCCACGAGCGCAAAGTATTGGAAGTCATGGCGCCAAGGTCAAGGTCACACGGAATTTAAAAAATAAATTGCCTAGAATCAGGATGTCTTGGAAACAGTGCTTGAACTGCAATTTCTTATGAATTTGTGGTTATATTTGCATGTGTTGTTTTTTAATATTAATTATCACAAGGTAGTCTTTGTCGAAATTTACGCTTACGCCTGGTGCGTCAATGCGTTTTGATTTTAATTCACAGGATTTGGCACCGTATGAATACTGTTTTTGTTATTATCATTTGTAGTAGTAGTAGTAGTAGTAGTAGTAGCATTAAGTCAAGTTTCTTTAATCTGATGTTTCTCTAAGTTCACGATGATCTTGAGAAAAATAAAATCTCGATTTCCCATAAAGGATTTTTGTCTATAAAGGGAGACTCTTAAAATGGATTCAGCAGTTTTCATTCTTTTCCCGTTGTGGCCGAAAACATTAGAACAAAAATTAGATAGTGTGTGTGTGTGTGTGTGTGTGTGTGTGTCGCGTATGTGTGTGTGTGTTTGTGTGTGTGCATTATGTGTGTATGAGTTGTATGCGTGTGTACGTGTGTGTGTGTGTGTGTGTTTCTGTATGTGTGTGTGTGTGTGTGTGTGTGTTTGTACATATACGCGCATGTGTGTGTGTGTGTGTGTGTGTGTGTGTGTGTGTGTGTGTGTGTGTGTGTGTGTGTGTGTGTGTATGTGTGTTGCTACAGTAGTCCTACCAAGCAGCTGTGGTCACTGACGGGAGTGAAGCAGGCAGTTCCTGAAGGGACGGGTTTCACATTGCTGCAAGTAGCTCTCTGCACTGTCACCTTGGTCATCGTCTCTCCTCCTCTGTCCGTTCGTCCCAAGTCTGCTGGAATAAGCAGCATTGCGTTTATTTCTTCTTTTAAGTTATAATGAATTTTCCATGCGAAAACTCACACACATACACACTCAGCACGCGCACACATACTCACACACCACACTGACACACATCCAAACAACACACACATAGGCACACCCATACACACATTCACACACGCACACTCACACACACTCACACACGCACACACACATACGCGTGCATGCACACGCACACACACACACACGCACACACACACACACGCACACACACACACACACACACACACGCACACACACACACGCACATAAACACACACACACACACATTAACACACACACAGAAACACAACCATACACATAAAACATTCTGATAGACATACGTAAAGACAAATGAACACACACAACAAACACATATACCCGCACAACACACACTACACACACACACACACACACACACACACACACACACACACACACACACACACACACACACACACACACACACACACACACACACACACAGAACACACACACACATTAACACACACACACACACACACACTCAGTCACTCACTCTCATACACACACAAACACAAACATACACATACAATGTCTAAAATCACTTTAGTGAATAGACATTAAATCACAGGCCACCACCATCATACACATAGAAGACACAAAACACACACATACACTTACAAATGTGAACACACACAACACACAATATACACACACAGCACACACTTACAAACTACACACATACACAGACATGCACATACACACACACACACACACACACACACACACACACACACACACACACACACACACACACACACACACACTCCCTCTGTCTGTCTTTGTCTGTGTATCTGTGTGTGACAGAGAGGATGTCAAAGGTCATTTGCTTATCAAGTTTGAGTGTACCCTAACCCAGAATCTTGAAAGACAGACAGACAGACAGAGACAGAGAGAAAACAAGTCAAAGTATACCTCCTGTGTTATCTTGGATATTGACTATGGAGCAGCCGTCAAAGTCAACACCAGTGCCACTGACCTGGGTGGCATATACATCAGCCGCAACACGACATTCAACGGCAGCCCATAGAAGGGCAGAGGGTTCAAATCTGACTATGTTCTCGTTCAGTCTCAACACTGGAACCAAA
>CM060306.1:54992235-55004735 GCA_030674185.1 Monoplex corrugatus | reverse complement strand
TGGTGTTGACTGCTCCGTCCTATTTATCGCACAGGGGACTTAAAAAGTATACCTGACAACAATTTTAAACACAACTAAGGACACTAAAGCATCTATAAAAACGGGCATAAATTACCGAAAATTGCTTCGGCATATCTCATTTCCCTAGAGCCAAAAATGCACTTAAAGGATGCACCCAATTATCAATCCTAATACCTTATCGAACACATACATGTGAATGGACCAGCAAAGCAGAAAATGGTAGCAGTAAATGACAGAAAGCAAATCAGGAAAAAAACAGAAATGAGGAAATTTTCTGGCACAGAGTTTTCAGAAGGTGAGGATACTATTTATGCTGAAAGAGTCCTCGGCATCCCCGCTGGGGGAGCTACCCAACTCTGCCAGCAATTATCTGGCCGACTTCATAAGCCTGCCCCAAACTCCAAACACTGGCAAAGTCATGAAGTAGCGCTGGCAACAGGACCTCCAAAACGCTGATACCATCCAAATGACTGATGCATAAGTATGGACGGTGAACAAGTCAACGTTTGTGTTGTGGGATGGAATTGAACTCCAGACATGAAATCTCGAATCTGCAGCTCTATCAAAGTGCCACCAACCCCACGTAACGAGAACTTAAATTCTTTAAAAAGAACTTTATATCTTCACCATGATAACGTAAGATTCCATGTCTGTATTTTTTGTTATCCTCACAATAAATATTTTTTTAAAAAGTACGTCAGATGAATGGAAAATATACACTATCTGTCCTCAGAACAGCTAGAGCAGTATGAAACAAATATTCTCATTGATTATGGAAGATGCATGTTCTGGTCACAAATCTTTGAATCAATCAAAATATTTTCTTTTCAGTGAAATAAAACCAAACACCAAAGATAAAGCGCAATGCAATATGGATATGAAAGTATCAGAAATAAAGAAAAACAAGATCGACATACCATTCTAATAATCTCTCTCTTAATACGAAAATTATAACAGAAAATGCAGATTTTGTTATTTCTGAGGGTCACTGTGATCTTAGACCTTGAGGAAACATAGGATGAAATAAAAGCAATTAAGGTGAAGCGAAGACAATGGTAGACTGTCACAACAGTGAAAACAAAATAAAAACAATGTCAGAAGTTTTTGACAAAGTTCTGTCCTCATGCCTTCCTCAAAACGCATCAACTTTCGGCTTTTCTGTTTTTTTATCGTGTGACCTTGACCTTAGCACTATGAATTCAAAACTTGTGCATTTGCGTCTCCTTAACGACATTTACTTCTGACTAGAATTTGGTGAAGGTCCTATGGGAAATAGCTGAGAACATCTTGAGAACACAGTTTTCACAGAAATGCACGTACACAGATATGATGGATGGAAGCAAGGTCGAAAGTCCGTGTGTCTTTAAAAATTGTACAAAGAAATTATGTACGATCTGCATTAGCACGAATTTCAGAGTTAAAAATACGGCCGACTTGAACAGGAGACAACGTCTGATAAAACCTTGACAGCAAAGAGACAGAAGAAAAAAAAACCTGAAACGTGTTATCTGAAAACATAACTGAGCATTTGATACCGGTACCTTCCAGTTTATCTATACATACATGCACCCCTAACCCCACTCCAAGTTCCCCCACCCACACCAAAACAATGCTTATCTAAGAAGTGGGAGGAAAAGTTGAAGAAGAAAGAAGTGTTTTTATGGAAGAATGAATGGAAGGTCATGATTTCAAATCCCCATTAATCGAAAAAATATTGTGGGAAATTCGGCCCCAGTCGATTCCTACCCAGACTTTAAGCGTGCTATGGACTTGTTGGGAAGACTTGCACCACACAATCAGGTTTCGTCCACATTGGGGATTTATAATTGAGTGTTGCTCAAATTCTATAACCAACACCGCGGTTGTCTGCATCTCTCGGGCCTGGTTGACGTCAGATTACTTTACGGAAGTAAGCGTAGAGTACAGTCCTGTCACGCGGTCTCAAACCAAAAAGCGAACTCCATAGCACCATTGCTATCATACCCGGTCTCCTCACTGTGGCATGTAAACAAAAATGTCTCATATGCTGTGGCCCTTCAAACCCTGCTCTCATGAAAACCTATGTTCCGGTGGGTTTGGAGATGTCTTAGAAATCAGAAATCAGCAATGTAAGGGCAGTAACACAGGATGGTGCAGAAGATGGGGCAGCAAAATTAACCTTTTGACTTTCACACCCTATCCACAAACTGCAAAAAAACATAACCCTTTGACTCCTTCACCCATTCCACCAGCTTCCTGCAGGAAAAGGGTAAGAGAGTCAAAGCGGTTAAGTTTTTGGTTTGCTGGCAGGGTTGACAATGCAGGGTGCTGGTGGACAGGGTGTGGGAGTCAAAGGAGTTAAAATGTTTTTAGGGATGGGGAGAGGGGGTCAGTCAGTATCGTTTATCCACAGCTTGCTTTGGATTTGCTTTCTAAAGCTGTTCTTCGACAAAAGGAAACAGTCAATGACCTGGTCCTGAAGGTTGTGAAATCTCAGGATTGCGTCATTTTTACACAGGTCATCACGCCGGTCGTTCAACACACTGATTGTGATCATATCTGACGATGAAAAGAAATAAGAATAATTGATGAGTGCAGAATTCTCTTCTCTCTCTCTCTCTCTCTCTCTCTCTCTCTCTCTCTCTCTCTCTCTCTCTCGTTTTCTCTCTGTCTCTCTCTCTGTCTCTCTGTCTCTCTCTCTCTCTGTTCTCTGTCTCTGTCTCTCTCTCTGTCTCTGTCTCTCTCTGTGTCTCTCTGTGTCTGTCTCTGTCTCTGTCTCTTCTCTGTCTCTGTCTCTGTCTCTCTCTGCTCTCTGTCTCTGTCTCTGTTTCTGTCTCTCTGTCTCTGTCTCTCTCTCCGTGTCTGTCTCTGTTCTCTCTCTCTGTCTCTCTTTTCTGTCTCTCTTCTCTCTCGTCTCTCTCGTTCTTCTCTCTCTCTGTTTTCTTCTCTCTCTCTCTATCTCTCTCTTCTGTCTGTCTTCTCTCTCTCTCTCTTCCTCTTCTTCTCTCTCTGTCTGTCTTGTCTGTCTTCTCTCTCTCTGTCTCTTCTGTGTCTGTCTCTCTCTCCTCTACTCTCTCTCTCTCTCTCTCTCTCTCTCACGCACACACGCGCGCGCTCACGCGCACACACATACATAGATACATGCCCACACAAAGGCACACACGTCTTTCCGGCAAGATTAAAGCAAAAACAGGGTGGGAGATGGGAATCATGATTGATCTAGTTAGCCAATGACTATACAGAGAAATTTTATACAATATACAAAAACCAGGCTTTAGACACAGCCAGCAAATTTTATGAATATATGTGCTTTGATTAGCAGTCAGCTACATTTTGAATAACAGTCAACTTAACTTCGAACAGCTGTCAGTTGTACTTTAAGCAGAATCATTAGGACTTTCATTAGCAATATGTTTTGATTTAAATAGTAGTCAGTTGTACTTTGAATATTGATAAGTTGTCCTTTTTGTAGTTTCGGTCGTATTTTCAGTAGCAGTCAGCTCTATTCTAAATAGCAGCTCGAGGTATCTTGAATAACCGTACGTAAAAATTACTTTCTTGAAATTACAGTTTTGCCTGGTTTGGGGAATGTAGGTAAAAATGACATCAATTTAATGTTTCAACATACTCAGTGTTTCATTGGCGTTCAGCAGTCCCTTGTATATCCGTTGTTGCTCTTGAATGATCCATCCGCATAGGCAGGTTCCTTCAACAAAGTCAAACTAGTGAGACGTAACACATTCATTTCAGATAAGACTTTTTTGAAGTCATTGCATTTTATTATTACTACCATTTTTCTTTTTACTGAAAGAAAAATAAAGACATAGAAAAAGAATAAGACAAATTCTTTCACGGGTCATACACAAATTATTACTGAAAAGATACTTGATTGCATTTAAGGTGAAACACACAGAGAGAGAGAGAGAGAGAGAGAGAGAGAGAGAGAGAGAGAGAGAGAGAGAAAGAGAGAGAGAAACAGAGAGAACAGAGATAGAGGCAGAGACAGAGACACAGAGACAGAGAGGCACAGAGACAGACAGACAGACAGAGAGAGAGAGAGAGAGAGAGAGAGACAGAGAGAGAGAGACAGACAGACAGAGACAGAGAGAGAGAAAGACAGAGAGACAGACAGAGAGAGAGACAGAGAGAGAAACAGACAGACAGACAGACAGACAAACAGACAGACAGACAGAGAGAAAGAGCGAGAGAAACAGAGAGAGAGAGAATGCATATGTAATACCCAAAACAGGACAGGCAAAAAGTTTTGGCCAACTGGCCTTTCTCAAGTGTACAATAAAGACAACATAGAACAAGTACACAAAACGTAGAGGAACAAAAAAACAGCAGCACCACTACCCTGATGTTTCATCAAGCAGGAGACAGTGGGGAACACATCAGGGAAGTGTTGTTGCTATTTTTTCCCTTAGTTTTGAATATTTATTTTTGTTGTCTATTGTTTGCGCTTGACAAAAGCCAGAAGGCCGAATATTTGCACTTGTGTTGTTTATGAATGAACCTTTTGACTCCCGCACCCTGTTCATCAACATCCTGCTTTGTCGACGATGCTAGCAAAGCAAAAACTTAAACCTTTGATTCCTCCACCCTATCCACCAGCTTCCTGCAGGTAGCTGGTGGATAGGGTGAGGGAATCAAAGGGTTAAGTTTTTGCAGTTGGTGGATAGGGTGCGGGAGTCAAAGGGTTAAACGTGTTCTCGTTCTCTTTTGTGTGTTTTTGGTTTCGTTCCTGTTTGTTTGGACGCTGGCAGGCATTTTGATTTAGATTTGATTGTCCTTAGTGTCCTTATTTTCACCTTCAGTTCTCTCGCTCGGAATAAGTTCTATATCCACTGATACTTCAGATGTCATGTGGTAGATAAGATCCAAAATGATCATGGCATAAGATCTTTACCTGCCCGTCATCTCAGCGAACTGGCAAAGTTTTGGAAAAAAAGCGCTGGGCGCGATTGCAGCACCAAACTTAGATTGTGTCCTTAGGCAAGTGTGCTTCAAGCCTAAGCAAACTTAGAAAAGACGAGCTTTGCTGTGAACACTCAGAAAGTAAGCAAGCCTATGCTAACCGATTTTCTCCTTGAAGAGTGTGTTTTTTGTTTTTGTTTTTGTTTTTTGTTTTTTATTGTTGTTGTTTTTTAGCACACGCGGGATACCGTAATTACACATAGTGTTCCCAATCGGTCATCCATCCAAATACTGACCGGATCCGACATCACTTAACCCTTTGACTCCCGCATCCTATAAACTAACTGCAAAAAAATTAACTTTTTGATTTTACCACCCTATCCACCAGCTTCCTGCAGGAAGATGGTGGATAGGGTGAGGGAGTCAAGGTGTAAGTTGTTTTCTTTTTTCTTTGCTAGCATGGTTTGACAATGCAGGATCCTGGTGCGGGAATCAAAGGGTTAATTGGTTTCGGTGATTGAACGAGGACCCGCGAAGTTTTCCACAGTTCTAACTTAACTTGGAACACTAACTCAACTATATCAACCAGTGATAGGCTGATACAATACCAGTATATAATATCATCATCATCAAGTGCCTTGCCACATGTCGTTGTTGCCTCAAGCACCTCTTCCATCCTCTTTGTCTTCAGCTACTCTTAGTGTCAGGTCAGACAAATAGGTCTGCTACTGGCAAGCTGTAGCCCAGTACTACCTGTCACAGCAGGAGACTTGGAGAGGGGATTGGCGCCACCAAGGATTAACCTAAGCCCACAGAAAAGATATGAGAGACACTATAGCCAACAACATACCGGATCGGTCGGGGCCCGGGTTACAAACGACCGCGCTTACCACTGACAAGCACCAGGGTGGAAGTGAAAAGTCAGCTACTGGGGCAAAGACATCATTCAAACTGCCAACGGAAAAAGCTACCATTGGAACCTGGAATGTCCGTACACTCCATCAGTGCGGCAAAGTAAAAGAACTAGAACACGAGCTGAGACGCTACCAATGGGACATTGTGGGTATATCAGAAGTAAGATGGACAGGCTTCGGAGAAGCAATCACAGAGGAAGGACACAAGATGTGGTACAGTGGCGAAGAGTCACTACGTGAAAATGGCGTAGCTTTCATCGTACGCAAAGAAGTCATTGGATGCATCATGAGCTGCACGCCTGTCAACAGCAGAATCATCAGCATTCGGGTGTCAGCCAAACCAAAGAACATCACCATCATACAAGTGTATGCTCCAACTACCAGCCACGAAGACCAGGTGGTTGAAGAATTCTATGAGAAAATAGAAGACACCATCGGAAAAGCCCCCAGGAAAGACATCATCATAGTTCAGGGGGACTTCAACGCCAAAGTCGGCCCAGATGCCTACAAAAACTGGGCTGGAACAGTGGGTCAATTTGGCACAGGGGAAACTAATGACAGGGGACTTCGCCTTCTGGAGTTTGCCTGCACCCAACGGCTCACCATTGCCAACACCCTCTACCCCCACAAACTGTCAAGAAGAACAACCTGGCATGCGCCGAACGGAAAGACTCACAACCAGATCGACTTTGTCCTCACACCGCGGCGCTTCAAATCAAGCATTAATAAAGCAAAGACGAGGACATACCCTGGAGCTGATATAGGCAGCGACCACGACCTCGTGCTGCTCACAATGAAGATCAAATTGAAAAAGAAGTACCAAGCTGCGCAGCCACGCATCAAGTTTGACCTGGAAAAGCTAAAAGATCCAGAGATAGAAGAGGCATTCCAGGCACAGCTCGGGGGGCGGTTCGCAGCACTCAACTTCCTGGACAGCGACATCAACGACCTCACAAACAACTTTGGTGAGGCAGTCCGCGAAACAGCAGAGGAGGTACTGGGGCGACAGAGGAAGAAACACCAAGCATGGATCTCAAATGACATCCTTGACCTCTGCGACAACAGAAGATCACTGAAGAAGACGAAAAACTCCAGCCCTGAAGAAGCCGCACAGTATCGTAAAACCAACAACCTTGTAAAGAAGAAAATGATTGAAGCCAAAGAACAATGGATCAACAACCAGTGTGAGAACATCGAGAAAGGCATGAAAAAAGGAAACAGCAAACATGCCTTCACCACACTGAAAAACCTTACCAAGACGCAGCAAAACAGATCGTCAGTCATCGAGGATACCTCAGGCGAGCTGCTGACAGAAAGCTCCGCTGTTCTGAACAGATGGACGCAGTACTGCCAAGAACTATACAACTTCCCAATACAGCCAGATGACAGTTTGTTTCAGGGGGACTCAGCACCATTGAGGGAATCCTCACCGCTACCAGTGATGAGAGAAGAAGTGGAAGAAGCCATCCGCAGCCTACCAGCAGTGAAATCACCTGGAGCAGACAATATCCCAGCAGAGCTGCTCAAACATGGAGGGAATGATTTGGTCACTCGTGTAACATCGATTTGTCAGAAGATCTGGGAGACAAAACAGTGGCCCACAGAATGGACTCAATCACTCATCATCCCCCTGCCCAAAAAGGGAAATATGCGCCAATGCCAGAACTACAGAACAATAAGTCTCATTAGCCACACCAGCAAGATCATGCTCAGAGTCATATTGAATCGACTGAAGAAAGAAGCGGAAGAACACCTTGCGGAAGAACAAGCTGGATTTAGGGCGGGCAGAAGCACAGTAGAACAGATCTTCACCTGCCGGATAATGATGGAGAAACATCTGCAGCATCAGAGAGACCTGTTCCACAACTTCATAGACTTTAAAAAAGCATTCGACAGGGTGTGGCATAAGGGTTTGTGGCAGGTGCTAAGAAAGTTTGGCATAGAGGAAGGTCTCGTCCAAACCATCCAGGCGCTGTATAACACTGCCAGCAGCGCAGTTCTCCTCAACAACCAGATAGGGGACTACTTCAAGACCACAGTTGGAGTCCGTCAAGGCTGCCTACTCTCTCCCGTGCTGTTCAATCTCTTCCTGGAGAACATCATGCGTGAAGCCCTCCATGACTTCCACTCCACTGTCTCCATCGGAGGAAGAACCATCAACAACCTGAGGTTCGCAGATGACATCGACCTGATGGGAGGCAGCAACGAAGAACTACAAGACCTGACCATGAGACTGGAAGAAAGTGCAGGTGCACACGGAATGGAAGTGAGCACAGAAAAAAGCAAAGTCCTGGTCAACAGCACAACCAACACCCATGCTGAAATCTACATGAACGGGCAACAGCTTGAAGAAGTGGACGCTTTCAAATACCTTGGCGCCACTCTCACCAAAGACGGTCGCTCTACAACAGAAATCAAGACCAGACTAGCGATCGCAACAGCAGCAATGGTAAAGCTAAACAAGATCTGGAAGAGCAGAGAGATCGGCTTTCCATCGAAGATGAAGCTGTACAAGTCCCTGGTGCTCCCCATCCTGCTGTATGGATGCGAGAGCTGGACCATGACAGCAGAGACCACCAAGAGAATCCAGACGTTTGAAACTAAATGCTTCAGGCGCTTGCTCGGGATCTCTTGGCAAGATCGGAAGACAAACGACTTTGTGTGGAGCCAAATAACAACACTCGCAGGCCCACAAGAACCCCTCCTGGCAACAGTCAAGAACAGGAAGCTGTCGTGGTTCGGGCATGTCACACGCCACAACTCACTGCCCAAAACGGTCCTCCAGGGTACACTGGGAGGCGGCAGACGAAGGGGACGACAAGCCAAATGCTGGATGGACAACATCAAAGAATGGACCAGGTTGGATGGCCCCACGCTGGTGCGACAGGCGGAGGACAGGACCGGTTGGCGACGGCTGGCTTCAAGAGTGTCTCTCATCTCTCCTCTACGCCCATCACGGGCAGGAGAATGATGATGATGATGACTCTGCAAGTCCGTCCAATATCTTCTCCCTGGGTCTACCTGGTACTCTCTTTCCCTCCAGCTTTCCTGTTGTGACCAGGTGTTCCAATTCCCTTTTCCTCATAAAATGGCCTATAAATGTTGTCTGTCTTTTCCTAATCTTCTTTATGAATGATCTTCTTGTGTCTGCCTCTATCAAGACTGTCTAGTTTGTTTTCTTTGCTGTCCATGAAACTCTCAACATTCTTCTTAGAAACCACATTTCGGCTGCCTCAATCTTGTTCTGGCTTTGCTTCTTGACTGTCCATGCCTCACAACCGTATAACATTATCAGTATACAATATAGACAAGGTAAAACATAGTCTAGGTAGGGCCTCAGGACCTCGCCAGCTCATGGGTTTATATGCAGGCTTAAGGCTTGTTCCATGATTACCATACACATGGCACCTTGGACGTTAGTGCATATGGAATTCGTTCCGAGCGCGGAGACGTCGTCTTGAGGAACTGAAACTGAAACTGAAACTGAAACTACAGCGTAACTGCTTTCAGCTGTCAAATTCTACTTTAATTAATACAAACTCAAACAACAATCAATAGATTACCTCTAGATATCGAGCCTGTGTGACCATCTTGAAATCTGACGCAAAGACCATCATGTTCAAAGGCCGTTGAATGGTACACGTAGACTGTATCACATTCCACATGAGCTGCATGGTGTGAGTTAAGCAGTTGAAGATTAGAGCGGAAGTATTTGACTTCAGCTTGAACAGACCCGCAATTGTCGTCCACCAGAGCTGTCTGCAAATTGCATTTCGGCGCAGAATATTTGCCGCAAAAGCAGGTGCCTGAGAAAAATTACATTGATATTGACAGAACAACGCAATAAAATCAACATAAAACAACGATAAAGTCGACCAAAAAACAAAAAAAAGCTACACGACAACACTGACAGAAAACAATGGATGAAATTGACAGAAAACATCACGATGCAACTGACAGAAAACCACGAGAAAATTAACATAAAACAAAGATAAAATTCTTAGAAAACGACGTGATAAAGTCAACGGAAACAGCACAATAAAAAATGACAGATAACAACACAATAAAATCGAAAATAACAATGATAAAATCGGCAGAAATAACAACAAAATCGGCTGAAAACAACTAAAATCGTCAGAAACAATACGATAGAATTGACAGAAACAACATGATTGACAACACGATAAAATTGACAGAAACAACAGGATAAAATCGATAGAAAATAACGTAACGAAACTGTCTGAACAATTCGACAGAACACAACAAAGAAACATTTGACAGAAAAAAAAACTAAAATAAAAAAAAAACCGGCGCAATGTTATCAACAGACAACCGCACAATGAAATCGAAAGACAAGATTAAACAACACGTTAAATTCGGCAGAAAACAACAGAATGAAGTCGAAAGAAAAAAACACTCAAACAAAACCTGAAGACTGAGGAACACAATGGAGCTTACAGAAAGCTGACAGAAACAACACAATGAAGGAAGGAGAAGATCAAAGGACATAACCCAATCGACAGAACAACATGATAAAATCCAAAGAGATCATTACAAAAAGGACATGATGAAAATCGAGAAAAAAATCTAGAAAATAATGAAAAAGACAACGCATGATGAAATCGAAACAAAAGATTGAAAAACACGATGAAATTGACAGAAAACAACATATAAAAATCGAAAGAGAAGCCATCTTCTTTTTTTCATGTCCCCGCTTCTGCCAGCAAAGCTGTTGCGAGGAGAAAGAACTGACGGGCACCAGTGAGCCGGAACGCCTGAACGGGAGAAACGTTGTGCGACGTCAAGGTCTCTTTCATAGCACAGAACCAGGACTTCCTTGGTGTGCCTCTCTCATTAAATCCAGGTATCTTTTTTGTTATAAGCATGTTGAACCAACCAGTGGGTTTGCATTTTGAATTAGACTAAACAATCCACTTAAGTCTCTGCTGATGACTATGTGAGTATGGTGTTGGCTTGACGTTGTGTCAACCTTTTTGTTATCTTGGTGTTTATGATGTTGTCATGTTTGGTCTTGTTGACAGCTGTTCTCAAACAGTGCATCTCATAGATGGTCATTTGTGCTCTAGGGGCTTTGTGAGGGTTAGGGTCTGGCATTAACGTCGGTCTAGTGACATATTTTACCTTAGTTTTCTGGGACTGAAGGAGGATAGTGCCTTTCTAACCCTTTGACTCCCGCACCCTATCCACCAACTACAAAAACTTAAGCTTTTGACTCACTCACTCTATCACCACCTTCGTCAGTTGTTCCCCTACGATCTGCACGATTTTGGGATACCTACGTTTAGTAACGTATTTTCATTGTTACGTCTTCATTATTTTTTTAAAAAAAGAAAAAAAGAAAAGGACCTTCTACTCAAGAGCGGAAAAAAATTCATGTACATTTTTTTGTGTCAATACTATCCGATACTTTTTCCAATCATTTGAGCATAATGTGGGCAGGCTGTCAGATTTTTTTCTTCTTTTTTTTAGTAGAGCCGTCCACTGCAGATCTCATGTCTCAAATCCAGTCCCGCTCCGCACCATAAGAGTTGGCTGGTCATCCATCCTAATCCTTCAGTCGTTCTATTTGTAACTTCATAGATTCCGTTATATTCCCCATTTCACACCTTGTCAATGCATGCTTTGCCCGGGATATAGGACTCTGCCTGATAAAATTGCCGGCAAATGAGGATGGAGCGCATACGGACGTGTCCGAATGCGATGAATCTCTCTTGAACAAACTCCGAGCAAATGTGAGCGTAAACTTTACCCGTGTCGCTAGAGACGCAACAGTCTGCGCTAGATGGCAAGGAAGCAAATCTCCAAGTCATGAATCTCTCTTCAAGTCCGCAGCACGATGGCATGGCTGGCAGCTTACTGGTGGTATTGCAATAGTTCCCGCTTACTAGGGAAACACTTGCGAAACTGGCTAGCAGAAAAAGGAGCTTCATGATACAGGATGGGTGACAGAGATCCAAGAATGTTTAACAGTTCTAGGTCCAGATGCTTCGATTCTGTAGTCTCCATGGTCTTTTTATATTGTTACTCTAAGAAGGCTTGACAGACAATTATGATTTAAACGGCTTATGAAAAGATTCAACTTAATCCGGAGCGAATGAACCTTTTGTAAGAAAGCATATACTAGTAAGACAGCGTGGCATATGTTAATATATGATTTATTTCCTGTACATCGTGAACTAACTGGATTTAAACAAAAAGACAAAAATTAAATCAATTATAAAAAAAATTTCAAATGAGAGAGATATGTACATGTGAGTGTGTATGTGTGTTTATGTATGTATGTGTGTGTACGTAGATGTGCGTATGTGTGTGTGTGTGTATGTTCGTTCTTTAATTTAACGTCTTTTCACTATAAGTGATATTAGACGGGGGAGGGGGGGAAGGGGAAATTTAAAAAAAAAAAAAAAAAAAAAAAAAGGGAACAAAATAAAATGTTGAACTATAGTTGGATGGGTTGGATTTGGGCAGAGGGAAGACAGAGGAAAAAGACATTAGCAGGTGGGGGAACAGTAAAATGGAACGAGAACTTAACACTAACAATTAACTTCAACAACGTGAAGGGAAATTGTAACACTAAAATACAAACCGAAAAAAGTTAAAGTAATGCATTAACAGGACTGTGAACTAATGATTCTGAAATTCTAACTA
>CM060306.1:54982235-54987235 GCA_030674185.1 Monoplex corrugatus | reverse complement strand
CAGTCGTCATGCCTGTTTTACTTGCAGTTGGTCGCTTTCCAAAGGATATTTACACCTACATTGATGGCACACCAATCAAGGCTTTCTCTTCAGTCAAATACCTTGGACTCATATTTCAAAGCCAAGGATGTTGGACAAAACAAGTTCATCATGCTACTCTACATGGACGTCGAGCCTTAGGCTTACTTCGATCTATTCGCAGAGAATCCTGGGGACAACGTCGAGAAACTCTTGTTCTCCTCACGCAAAGTCTCGTTCGATCACGACTTCTTTTTGGATTTTTGGCCTTACATGATCTCATCTCCTACTTAAAACAACTTGCCGCAGTTGAATGCACTGCTCTTCGTCTAGCTTTAGGGCTTCCTCACTCTGTTCCACAAGGACAAGTTTATAATGAAGCTGGCATTCTTCCACTTTGGCAGTGCATTAAAAGGACTGCCTGTGACTACATTTTCCGTTCATCTCAAGTCCCTAACTCAACTGATGTTGAATTAACTGATGATTGGAATTCCGCACCATTTACTGACTGTCATCACAGCTTAATGACCTCAACCAAAGATCTACGATTCACAGCTCATCTCCTGAACCAGGATCGGCATTCCCTTAGCAAATTACCCACTGACCCAGTACCACCTTGGGATCATGAGCCTCCAGATATCCTGGATCACCTGTCCCGCTTTTCCAAAAAGGACAATCCCCATCTCCTTGCTAACATTGTTCGTGAACTTCTTGATGGGCCCTTCCTTCATGACTATCAGATATACACCAATGGTTCTGTTTTAGACAATGGTAACAGTGGTGATGGAGTATACCTCGCCTCTCCGAAAATTTCCGTCTCCCAGAAACTGTCTTTCACCAACATTCTCTCAGCGGAACTGTGTGCCATTTTCACGGCTGTTTGTTACTTAAATCAACTAGAAGACCCCCCAAAACTCGTCACCCTCTTCACAGACTCCAAATCTGCACTAGATGTACTCCTCAGGGAAGAATGTATCTCCAGGCCAGACATACTGTATGCTGTACAACATGTTACTTCTCATCTTCAAACCAAAAATGTTAAGATTCGATATCAATGGGTTCCCCCCAATACTGGCCTTTCTGGAAATGATAAGGCTGACAGAGCAGCCAAAGATAGAGCCATGAAGTCTGGTAACCCTGACCTTACACTTCCTTTCTCCTTCAATGACATTCATGGACAGATCAAGAAGGCACAAAATGGTCTCTCTGGAAATCTGAATACAAGACTCATGCTCTTTTACATAACTGGCCAATTCAAGATTGTCAAGGTGAAACCCAAAACTTCTCTTTTGTCAACACCCTCCTCATATTGCTCATCTGATGTCCAGGAGCAGGACTAACTTTTGGACCTCCAAGTTCACTCCAGCATGGCGTTCTTGTATGAAGGAATTTGTCTCCTTCCAGCACTGTCTTTTTGATTGCGTGATCTTACGCAATCATTTTCAACCTCTAAGGACTATCATTACAGGACAAACAAACTCTCTTCAATTGCTTCAACTCTCAAATCACAACAGTATCCACGGATGGGCTCCTCTCGTCCTGGCAGCTACTCTCTCCCACTCTTCGGCAGTTGGACCATACTTATAAAGATTCTCTGTCACCTCCAGACTCATCCTCCTCTTCTATGACTTGAAGCTCTTCACACCCCTGACATGGAAATTATAAGACAACGCTTATCTTCTGTAATTACATGACAAGATTCATCTTATGAAAGTCCCTAATCGTTTTCACGCCGGGACGTTTATACCACTGAAGAAGAAGAAGTGCCGAAAGTTAAATCTGATAGAAACTAATGGAAGTCTTACATCAGTTGTAACTAGCGCAACGCTTCGGTACACGCAACTGGCGTACAGGTCAATGTCTGGCTGTTCCGGCGGGCGGCTACGTACTGGCTATTACGCAGTGTTTGATTGCCGATGTACTGAAGGCGGCATGGAATAAAAACAGTCCGCTCTAGGTTCTATAGGACTACAACGTAATACATGTGTGTAGGCCCAACAGATTGAAGATTGGGACCCTAATGACGACAAAGTTCGTAGGCCCCGCTAGAATACATGTAGATCTGTCATTGTTAGATATGACAGCAGGTCTTATATGCGTAATGTGTTGGTTAGATCTTTCGAATGTTCAATGCGTAGCTATGGATGGGCAGAGGCTGTGAAATAAAAGTATAATTTGGTTGAGAGAACTTAAAGCGTTTTTGATCTAGGCAGTTACACTACACTGTGTTGCCTTTGAGCGTTGTACGTAAATGGGAAAGATCGCAAAGCACTCTGTTACACATCGATGAAAAAAATTAATGATTTAAATAAAACGAAATTATGGGGAAAGGTATAGATATGTGATAAACATCATTGTTGACAATCTGAGGCCAGGAATCGGTCATTGTGACCTCATCGTTGGTACTTTGGGAGCGCTTTATCTAAAGTGTTCTTTCAGTATAAACCTGTGCATCTGTGATTGCAAGTCACTGATTTACGTCCATTTGTATGTAAAAAAGCATAAGAAAATCATGACAATTGTAGAATGTATTAATTTTGAGTGAAGCTCATGTCTGTTTTCTTTTTTACATCTATAGAAGTGTTTCATTAATGGAAATTAGAACACATTCCTGGAAGTTTGAGGATACGAATGCTGATTCAATAGTAAGAGAAAAAAAAGTACTTTGGGAGCATCAGAAAATCATGACAATTGTGACCTCCCACCACGAAATCAGTCTTACCTCACAGTCAGTCGAACAGCACTAGGAGCTGAAAAGGTGACTGAAGGTCTATCTGGGGTGTTTTGACTTTTTCTCAAAATTGATTTCTGTAGACTATAATCTATCCCCCACAGATTTTTTTTCTTGAAAAAATATCATAAATCAATTTAAATCGGTATTTTAATGCACTGATCGCAGCAGAAAGAACGCAATTTCCTACCAAAAGTACCTTTTTTGTCTCTTATTATGAACCATAACCTGTACAGTACCCGCACATGTAATATACTGATGGAAAGCTCTTTGGTGCACCTTTCAGATAATGAGAGCGAAAATTAGAAACAAACTGGGTCAAAGCCACCAAATAAAGAAATGTAAGGAAAATGTGTAGGAGAGCACATAAAAACTTTAGAGGCCGTTTTCTCAAAATGTCCGTCATACAACTTAATGACTTTAAACATACATAACTTCTACATTTTTTGGAGTACAAGCTTTATTCAAGTACCAAAATAATCAGCAGAATGTACACTTCCCAGTGATATGTATATCTCAAAATACCCAAAATACTAGTTAACACTGATTTCGTGGTGGGAGGTCACAATTGTAGAATGCATCCATTTTCTTTTAAATAAATAAGCGTATTTTGATACAGGTATATTAAAAAGCGTCGTTTGGAATCAATTATCTTGCAAAATCGGCACGTGAGCCCCATCCTCCGCCACCCGACACACCCCACACACACACACACACACACACACACACACACACACACACACACACACACACACACACACACACACACACACACACACACACACACACACACACCAAGGAAGCCTGTGTGAGAGGAAGAAAGAGAACAACATGAATATATACACATAAACTAACAAATAAATACATAATAGAGAAACAGACAGCGTCAGAAAAACAAAGAGTAACGAGGAACTGCAATTTCAACGGTTTGGGTTTTTTGTTTGTTTGGGTCGACTGTGGGACCATCATTGTCAAGATGGTACACCAACGTTAATTGACGGTCTGACCAGTCACCAACACATGGCATGCCAGTGATCGATGACACCCCTGTATACATGCTTCTGCCACAATCAACACACTCTGTGCCTGATGTTTACGCTTCTCCACGCAGCAGACAGCAGTGTCAGGTTTCCAACTGGCGTTAGCATATTAACTCTGCTTAATACTAGGACAATGCTGCTGATACCAATCATGATGATGATGAGGAGGAGGATGATATTAATGATAACAATATAACAGCAACAACAACGATAATGATTTTGTTGATAACAGTAATAATAGTAATGATAATGTTAATGTTAATAATGGTGGTGGTGGTGTTGGTGGTGGTGGTGGTGGTGGTGGTGGTGGTGGCGGCAGCGACGACGACGATGTTGATGATATTGATGATGATGATGATGACGACGACGACGACGACAACGACGACGATGATGATGATAACAAAATAACAGAAGGTTCATATTGCTTATAGCTCAGCCGACTACCCGACCCATATCGGGGCCAAATAATAACAGCAAGAACAACAACAATAATCACTACGTCGATAACAGTAATATCAGTAATAATGATATCAATGATAATAGGGGATGATGATAGTGATGATAGTAACTTATTATTGCATAGTTCTATTCTCCAGTCTAAGCTGGACCCACTGGGCAGTACACCTTTACAAGACATACAATGTAATAAACACGAAAGTATTTATATCACACCCTCACACACACACACACACACACACACACACACACACACACACACACACACACACACACACACACACACATACACACACACACACACACGCACGTACCAGATGAATGCATAATCACATGGTCAGATTATCCATACGTATACCTATCGTCATGGAAATGTACCCATACATGAATATATATATACACACTGTAACGTGATCAATAGTTACAAAGGACGGCACCCACAGGTAAAGGAGTGACTGCAATTGTTAACAGTGGCAAGATCTGTGAACAAATAAACCTTTAATTGTGACATGCGGCGAGGAAGGAGAGTAGATCTCGCAGATAACCAGCAGCCATTTTGTTTTCTTTGCTGTCCATGGAACTCTTAACATTCTCCTTAAAAAGCACATTGCAGCTGCCTCGATCTTGTTCTGACTTTGCGAGTTGACTGACCACGCTTCACATCTGTACATAAGTATTGGTTCTATATAACACTGAAGAACTCTCTTCTTCCTGATCTTAACTGATAGGCGTTAGAATATCCAGCAGAGTTGGCC
>CM060306.1:54964735-54967235 GCA_030674185.1 Monoplex corrugatus | reverse complement strand
TCTCCCAGTCTTTGTCGAAAGTCTTTTTTAATGTCCTTCTCAACTGTTCTGTCTGGCTGTCTGTCTGTCTGGCTGGCTGGCTGGCTGGCTGGTTGGCTGTCTGACTGACTGTCAGCCTGGCTGGCTGGTTGGCTGACTGGTTGGCTGGCTGGCTGGCTGGCTGGCTGGCTGGTTGGCTGTCTGACTGACTGTCAGCCTGGCTGGCTGGTTGGCTGGCTGGTTGGCTGGCTGGCTGGCTGGCTGGCTGGCTGGCTGTCTGACTGACTGGCTGTCTGGCTGTCTGTCTGCCTGCCTGCCTGTCTGACTGACTGTCTGTCTGTCTGTTTGTCTGTCTGTCTGTCTGTTTGTCTGTTTGTCTGTCTGTCTGTCTGTCTGTTTGTCTGGCTGTTTGTCTGGCTGCTGACTGTCTGTCTGTTTGTATTCGACGCATTGGCTGCATTCGCCGATTCCTTTCAACCGATGCTGCATCTAAACTAGTAACTTCCCTTGTTCTGTCACGCCTGGACTACTGCAATGCTCTTTTATCTGGCCTACCAGCTTCTCGTCTCCTTTGCCTGCAACGCTTACAAAATACAGCTGCCCGCCTCGTCCTTAGAAAGAAAAAAATTGATCATGTTAGTCCCCTCCTTCGGTCTCTGCATTGGCTTCCTGTCGCTGATAGAATCAAATACAAAATAGACACCTTATGCTATAAATCTACTCATCATTCTGCTCCATCCTATCTCTGTGACAAGATCAAAATTCGTACATCAGCTCGCACCTTGCGCTCTTCCTCTGATACTCTTACCCTACAAATTCCCAAGGTTAGACTCTTAACCGTTGGTCAGCGCTCTTTTTCTGTCTCAGGACCAGCTGCGTGGAACAATCTTCCCCTATCGCTCCGGACCACATCTACTCTTTCCGCATTTAAGTCAGGTTTGAAAACTCACCTCTTTCCACGTCAATGAATTTCTGAGGCCTTTTTCGCCGTTTTTTACTGCTATTTTTCCATTGTTCATAATTTCAGCATTGTATGGACATTTATGCCTATTTTTGACTTAATTGATTGTTTTACAAATGTTCATCTTTGAGTGCGATCCTGCGTGTGATTGGTGAGTGAGCGCGCTTTGATTTGATTTACCAAGATTTAGCGCGATATAAATATTGTAATTATTATTATTATTATGTCTGTCTGTCTGTTTGTCTGGCTGTCTGACTGTCTGTCTGTTTGTCTGTCTGTCTGTCTGTCTGTCTGTCTGTTTGTCTGTATGTATGTCTGTCTGACTGACTGGCTGGCTGGCTGGCTGTCTGCCTGTATGCCTTTCTGGTTTGATGGCTGTCTGTATGAATATATGTATGCATATGTAAAGGTATGTAAACTAAAAGCAAAAATGTGTGTATCTACATATCACACACGCACACATACACACACAGACATATATACACACACACGCACGCACACACACACATGCATGCAAATACATGAGTCGGACTCTCAGTCTGTAGGAGTGGTTGTCTTTTCTTTGTCAGCCCACGTTTGTACGTTGCATTTGTCCAAATAGAGGTTTACATATTTCACAATTCTAATCTGAGGGATAAAAATACGTGTGTGAACAAAGAAAGATAAAAGTGACATTTAAATAAAACATAAAACAACACACGTACTTTTTCTTGTTTCTTCTAGTACTCACAGTCTCCATGATCAGGTCACATATGGCGATGAATCTTGTCGTAACCTTCAGTTTCTCTCGGATCGCCTGGAACTCAGCGGAATTGTGTTGTAATATATGACATTGCATTGTATTGCAGTTAAAGTGTACTGTATTGTATTGTATCTAAACGCGTTGTAATGTACGAGTATTGCGTTGTATTGCATTCAAGTGTATTGTAATGTATCCAATCGTGTTGTATTGTACTTGTATTATGTTGTATCGTATCGTATTGCGTCATATCGTACCGTATCAGATTATGTCGTATTGTATCGTATCGTCTTGTATCCACGGGCCAGGCGCTGACCAGTCCTTGATGCAAAATGCCACCACCTCCGGCTCTTCACTGAGACTTCAGCCTCCACGTCCAACCAGGACAGAAACTGTCGGGGGTAATACTGGAGGTGGTGACCTGAATGACCACTCGTTCGTCGTCACTCTACCGTCCGACTTCGGCCCCGATAAACGTTTCCTCTTCAGGTAAAAAAGCTGGGCCTGATGTTTTCGCTGAAATGTTTTGAATGTGTTAATGTACCTTACATCTACTTTACAAAAAGCGTACTTTGCATTTAAGCAAACACACACACATATACACACAAGCAAGCGCGCGTACGCACACACACAAACACACACACACATACACACACACACTGTTTCTCTCTCTTTGTCTGTCTGTCTGTCTGTCTGTCTGTCTCCCTCTCTCTCTCTTTCTCTCTGTCTGTCTCTGTTCTCTGTCTCTCTCTGTCTCTCTCTGTCTCTCTATCTCTGTCTCCCTCTCTCTCTCTCTCTCTCTCACTTGCTCACTCACTCAC
>CM060306.1:54889735-54952235 GCA_030674185.1 Monoplex corrugatus | reverse complement strand
CACACACACGCACGTACACACAAACACATGCACACTTATTCATTTACTCACTGATATTCACTTCGGCGTGTAGGAAGGCCTGCTGGAAAAATACACAGCACTCATAGTTACACACACGTACACGTACACAAACACAATACACACACAATATATATACGCACACACCCACACACTCACACACAAACATACACACATACACACTTACTGACACACGCAAACATACACACACATACGCTCACTCACTTACTAACACACTCTCACACACTCACTCACCCACACACTCACTCACTCCTACACACACACACTCACTCATTCACTCACTCCTACATTCACACACTGACTTACTCACTCAGTCACTAACTCACACACTCACTCACTCCTACATTCACACACTCACTTACTCACTGACTCACTAACTCACACACTCACTCATTCACTCACACACACACCCACACTCACTCATCCACTCACTCACTCATTCACACACTCACTCACTAACACACTCACTCACTTACTCACTCACACGCTGGTACTTCGTCTCACACCGTTGAAAAGCTTGCTTGCAGAGACAGGTTTTTTCAACTGTGGTTTTAATTGAATAAGTGTGGGCTGCTTATGGAAACTGGCAGGGTGAGTGCTCCAAAACACATGATGCCAGACAACCAACGATCACTTGCCAATCAAGTTAAGCGTACACCTGTGGATGTTTAACCCTTTGGCTCCTGCACTCTGTCCATCAGCATCCTGCATTGCCAACCATGCTAGCGAAAGCAAAAACTTAACCCTTTGACTCCCTCACCCTATCCACCAGCTTCCTGCTTGCAGTTTGTGGATAGGGTGCGAGAGTCAAGGAGTTAACAACTTTTTTTTCAGAAAGAATGAAAGGTATGTGATGTCCAGTGCATGGGAGAACGAACTGCAGGAAGCTGGTGGATACGGTGAGGAAGTCAAAGGGTTAAGTTTTTGCTTTGTTATCATTGATTACGAAGCAGGATGCTGTTGAATAGGGTGAGGGAGTTAAAGCGCTCGTGTGGTTTAGTCTAGTGAATTGAAGTTTGTATCATGAAGGATTCATCGCACTCGGACAAATCCACACGCGCTCCACCCTGATCTGCTAACAATCATCTGGTAGACTCCTTGAGCGTGGGCAAAATCGCTGTTCGCTTACAAGGTTTTGAAATTGGAAAGGCGAGGAGGAATGGAAACGCTGGAGAGACCTGTGAATCCTTCATTTCAGCAGACACCACTAGAATGGTTCAAGCATTAAGACAGGCAGCATACAGGCCAGTTTTTGACGTTGCCGGCTGTGATTGAACTCGAGACAACAGATCTTGAATCCACAGCTTTGTCAACAGAGGCAGCTTGCAAAATAAAATCATCATCATCATCATCATCATCATCATTAGCATCATCATCATCAAGTGCCCTGCTGCATAGCGTTGGCGATCATGGCCCTCTATACGAATCTATTCCTTGTCGCTGCAAGTACATCTTCCGCCCTCTCCGTCCTCAGCCACCCTGCAAGTCCGTCCAATATTTTCTCCCTGGTTCTACCTAATTCTCCTTTCCCCATTAAATGTCCTACAAATGTTGCTTGTCTTTCTCTACATGTAATCTTCTTTATTAATGATCTTCTTGAAAATGAAATAAGATAACACTAAAATAAAGTAAAATAACGTTTTTGTTGAACTGAAGGCTTCGCGAGCGTTGAAATCATGATCCCTAAGTTATGAACAGTTTGCAGTTTTGAATTTGTCCAAGAGGGATTCATCGCACTCAGGCAAGTCCATGTGCCGTCCACCCAAATCTGCCAGCAATTATTTGGGAAACTCCTTGATCCTGCGCAAAAGAATGACATGATATGACATGACATGATATGATATGATATGATATGATATGATATGATATGATATGATATGATATGATATGATATGATATGATATGATATGATATGATATGATATGATATGATATGATATATGATATGAGATATGATATGATATGATATGATATGATATGATATGATATATGATATGATATGATATGATATGATATGATATGATATGATATGATATGATATGCACTAGCAAGATCTTGAACTGGTGAGGATGATTAGAGTAAAGGGGGGTGGGGAGGCTGGGTGCCGGAACTATCCAACAATAATACCATCAGAATTATCAAACACTAATACCATCAAGGATTTATGTTTATGCTTTGTTGACTATACCAAGGCTGTCGATCGGGTAAGACATGAAGAATTGATCAACCAACTAGAAAGACTCAATATTGATTAAAAAGATCTACGAATAATCAGAAATATGTATTAGGAACAAACTCTACAGCGAAAACATCATGAGAAACCTAGAGGAAGACCCTGGATTAAAGGTTGGAGGAAAAATGATAAATAACATTCGATACGCAGATGACACCGTGCTAATTGCAGAAAGCGAAAGGGATCTACAAAACCTTGTGAATATACTTGGAATAGAAAGCAAAGGTAAGGGGTTGGAACTAAACAGCAGGAAAACTGAAGTCATGGTGATCAGTAAAAAAAAACATGAAATCCCCTCATGCAAACTGGCAGTAAACGGCACAACCTTGAGACAGGTTGATAGGTTTAAATACCTGGGAACGATCATTTCACCAGATGGCAGATGCACATCGGAAATGGCCAGCAGAGTCGGCCAGGCAAAAACAACATTCAAGAAGATGGAGAGCATTCTTACCAACAAATGCCTATCAATTAACATCAGGAAGAGAGTTCTTGAATGTTATATAGAACCAATACTGTTGTACGGTTGCGATGCGTGGGCAGTCAACAAGCAAAGCCAGAACAGGATTGAGGCAGCCGAGATGTGGTTTCTAAGAAGGATGTTGAGAGTTCCATGGACAGCAAAGAAAACAAACGAGACAGTCTTGATGGAGGCAGACACAAGTAGATCATTCATAAGGAAGATTGGGAAAAGGCAGGCAACATTCGTGGGCCGTTTTATGAGGAGGGGGAATTGGAGCACCTGGTTACAACGGGAAAGCTGGAGGGAAGGAGAGCACCGGGTAGACCCAGGGGGATGATGTTGGACGGACTTGCAGAGTGGCTGAGGACAAGAAGGGTGGAAGAGATGCTTGAGGCAACAAGAGATAGTGACAGATGGAAGTCCATAATCGCCAACGCCATGCGGCAAGGCACCTGATGATGATGATGATGAATACCATCAGAAAGAAAGGCAGACCAATCTTAGATATCGAGAACATAAGCAATATCGGTGGTCTAAATATTCAAGAAATTGTCCACAAAAGTCGAGACAGAGCGACCTGGAGGGAGATGGTGGTGTCCAGATGTGCAACGGTCAACACCGAACCTGGTGACGCCGACAGGTGAGATAGGTGAGAATACCATCAGAATATCTACAACATCAGGCAGGCAGCGAAAAAGCCAACTTGTTACCGGCATTGCTGTCTAACAAATTGAACTCAAGTCTCCTTTATAAGCAGGAATGGGATAAGTGGGTGGAGGGTAGAGGTTACTGTGTTTTGGGGGGACAGTGTGATATATCAAGTATCGAAGCCTGAAAATAACCATGTGACCCTTTTGCCACGTCAATAGTATGTTCGGGCCATCGACGTCAGGTACCTTAAATGCAACCATAGAGAGTTTTTGTTTATTTGTTTGTTTGTTTGTTTGTTTGTTTGTTTGTTTGCTTGCTTGCTTGCTTTTAGTAGTTGATTTTGTTTTGTTTGTTTTGTTTTGTTTTTGGGGGAGGGTTGTTTCGTTTTGTTTTGTTTTGTTTTGTTTTGTTTTGTTTTGTTTTGTTTGTATTTGGTAGTTTCGGTGATTTCGTAAACTATACTGATTGGGAGAAGCTGAGAACTCAAAAATCAGAATTCATAATGTTTCGATGTACAACGATCTTCGGCTTCAATGCATACACTATGGGTGGCGTAGGACTGAAGGGGGAGTGGGTATTGAAATGTTCTTCAGTAGGCTACATGTACATTGTATTCTATCGAAACAAAATTATCAACGCGTATGCCAACAGATCAATATTTGCATTACCATACATGGATTGAAAACTGCACAGCTGTTTCCAACGAATGTACAATCATCATATGTGTAATACGTTATGACTAATCGAAACTGGTGACATTGTGTATAGTCCTTTTTCATCATTTTCTTCCGTTTGTTAACCACATGAAACATAGACTTGAATGCTTTCTTTCCGTAGTCAACGATATGAACCTTGAAACAAAACAGTCATAGGTATTTGAACGGATTCACTTTAACTCTCGAAATATGTGTACAATGGGCAGTACCACTAAAAACAGTGTTCATTTTCAACTTGTGTCACGCAATATAGATATGTTGTTCTCTTACCCATAATCATTATAACGATGATGTACATTATTACTGAGTGGAAATACACTAAACCTGAAATGAGTGGCAGCAGCTCTGACGCAGTATCTATCCATATCAAGAATACAGTCTTCTTTATTTGTTAAAACACAATCGTTTATTTCGTTGAATCCAGTAAGGAAATGTGAAATTGTTTCATCCAACACTGTAAAGTCTTTTTCCGTGTTATTGTTTGGCTTTCGCACTGGCTTCCTTTTCATAGCAGAATCGATTACAACTTTTCTTCTATGTGTTTCAGAGGAATAGAGTTCACTCGCAGCTCCTTGTTACTTCTCTGACCCTCTTTACCTGCACAGCTTCGCTCTTCATCTGATGACCGAGTTTTCTGTCTTCCTTGCATAAGAACAGGAACATATGATCAGCATGCTTTTTCCATTCAAGGTCCTGACACATGGAACCAGCTCCCATTCTCTGTGAGACTTTCACAGTCTTTGCATTCTTTTGAAACCAATCTGAAGATCTATCTGTTCCAAAAAATAATGATGTCTTTTTAAGTTTCCTACCGGTCTCAATTCCTTTCATATTATACCATAGCAGCTTTCATTCTTTGCTCTCTCTTTCTCTCCCTATTTCTGTCTGTCTGTCTGTCTGTCTGTCTGTCTGTCTGTCTGTCTGTCTGCTGGCTGCCTGGCTGCCTGGCTGTCTGCCTCTCTCTCTCTTCTTTCTTCTTTTCTCCCTCACTCTCTCTCTCTTCCTTCCTCCCTCACTCTCTCTCTCTCTCTCTCCTCTCTCTCTTCCTCCCTCCTTTCCTCCCTCTCTCTATCTTCCTTCCTCCACACACACACGCTCTCTCTCCCCCCTCTTTCTCCCCCCTCTCTCTCTCTCATTTCCCCTGGGTCTCTCACATTCCCTCAGTACATGTACATGGTCTGTTCTACTGTCTGTCCCATGTGCATGTCGCATTATTCATGATGTGTTGTGGTGGCGTTCATGTAACTGAATTTGCCCGTTGCATGTGCTTGTGGGTGAATTGATGGGTTTTGTGTCTTTGGAATTTATGATTTAGTGTAGCGTGTTGGAACTAGGTGCGTTTGCTTGCTGTGCATGTATGCGTGTTTTGCTCTTGTGGTATTTTAATTCTTCGTGTTGAAGATGAATGTCATTTCACTGAGTGTATGGTCTGTTGTTTGATTTTGTTTTATTTTGTGCTGTGACTTGTATTTTTATCATTTATTGTACCCCTTTCGATTTTTTTGGTACTGACCCGTAGACTGTTTTAATCAGCTGTCAATGTGTACAGTGATAATAATGATAAATCCAACTAAATTAAATAAGAAAACTGTGGTGCTTCTGCCCAACGTGCCCGTCAATTAGCAACATACTATTCGTCCTGATGCTGGAAATGCGTGTTGAGATATGTATTTCTATACTTGTACTCGTATAAGGGTCGGCTGCACACCTCCTGTTTCGATAACATCACTGAAATCTGTGGTCTGGGGATTCAGGAGGTCGCCCACAGATGTCTCAATCGTGACCTGGAGATGATTCGTGACGTCGAGCGTGGCTCCTACCGCCGATCCCTGCGAGGGAAAGAAGTGAGGTGGGGTGAGGTGTACTCATATTTGCTGCACATGATAACAAAACAAAGCACACACTATAGATAAACGACATTGTCAGTTACAGATTAAGAAGAAGCAGAGGCATGCTGAGGGAAAAACCCAATGAAAGGGAGATAATTCTTCAAAAAGAATGCAGGCACTGCAGATAATACAGGTACTGTAGATAAAGGGTCATTGTCGATCACAATTTTTCGAGAATGAGAGAGATAATGAGAGAGAGACACACTGAAATGGAGACAGATTCTTCAACAGTTAGTTTACATTGATAACAGAATTTATCGGGAAGCGAGTGCAGATCAGTCGACAACTGTGTAACAGTATCAAGTTTTCTCTTTTGGAAAACAAACATTTAGTAGCTTTAACTTCACTTCCAGACAGATAGATGACCAGTTCCGACCTAACGAAATACAATACTTTGAAACTGAAGCGTTCAGAACCCAGAACTTTTAAGAATTTCATATGACGAGGGCCTTTGGTTATTCAAATAAATATTCTTAATTTGTGAGAAAGTCGGGGGGAAAAAAGAAGAGTGAGAAAGACAACAATGAACGCGTCATCTTTGTATATCCAATATACAGCTGAATATAAAACAAAGATTCTCTTCAGTCAGCAGGTTAAATTCCTGTGAACGTCAGTTATGTAGAAATTGCTCTCCGAACAGTTCAACCCAGCGGCTCAAAGCCAGGACCGACCTAGAGAGATTTTTTGATAGAAAAAAGATGCTGTCCTGCCTAACTGGAGACATTTGTAAAGGTAATGGTGTCGTTATGGGGGAAGACTTCTCACCATCATCGTATACTATTTTTAGAGATGTTCCACAAAACTCGGCCATTTTTGTCTGTGTGGACATCTAACGACAATGTCGTAGCAAAATTTTAAAAATGGCAAATGTTTAATTAGAAAAATAAACAATGGATAATCCAAGGTTTGTCCTGTTGCAAACTTTATAGCAGACAATGGTAACTTCATATCATGGGAAAAACTTAAACGAAAACATGATATAATCATAGATTTTATCACATATTTAGTATGTAAACTTACAGTTAAAGATTTTGTGATGAAGAGCAACGTTAGTGTATATGACAATACCACTATAGATATGATCAGTGCCTTACAAAAGCTGTTCTTTGTTATCAAAGATAAAAAGTACAAGGTTGTATTATGATATACCTGTTATTAAGGATGATGTAAAAACCACACTGTCATGATAAATGAGAAAGAAATCTTAGTAGAAATGTTAACTGGAATTCGTGTTTTTTTCCAAAATAAAAAAGATTAAAGATGTTAGACTGAAGTGGTTTCAAACTAAAATCATGCACCGAATTGTAGGAACAAATGTCAGTCTTTTGAGAAATAGGATTAATAGATATCAATGTATGCAGTGTCTGTAATATTGTAAAGGAAAGTATTGAACACATTTTCTGGAAATGTGAAATCAGCTACAACTTTTGGTAGATGATCGAAAACATGTTTAACACTGAGTGTGAAACAGCTTCAAATGTAAAGATTACTGAGGATGCAGTTCTTTTTAACACAGAAGAAAATGTTCTGACTGATGTTGTAGTTGACTGTATTGTGGGGTTTTGTTTGTTTGTTTGTTTGTTTGTTTTTGTTTTTTTCTAAAAACTGTTTGTACACATCCACAATATAATATTACCAGCCAAACATGAATGCCTTGAGAAGTAATTACATTCAAGGGTCCTAGCAGAAGAGTATAACGCAAAACTTAATCTTGATCTTACGCAATTTTCTTCCAACTGGCACTATTGAAAACCTGTTTCTTGAGAAAAGATCTTGGGTTGCATGTAGTCAGTCAGTCATTCATTCAATCATTCATTCAGTCATTCAGTCAATCAGTTAGTTAGTTAGTTAGTTAGTTAGTTGGTTGGTTGGTTGGTTAGTTAGTTAGTTAGTTAGTTAGTTAGTTAGTTAGTTAGTTAGTTAATCACTTAGTTAGTTCAGTTCAGTTCAGTTCAGTTCATATTGCTTATAGCCCAGCCGACTACTAAAGCCATATCAGGGCTAAAGTAAGTTAGTTAGGTAGGTAGGTAGGTAGTTAATAGGCAAGTTAGTTAAGTAGTTAGTTAGTTGGATAGTTAGTTGGTCAGTTAGTTAGTAAGTTAATTATTAAATTAGTTAGTTAGTTAGTTAGTTAGTTAGATAGTTAGTTGGTTAGTTGGTTAGATGGTTAGATAGATGGTTAGATAGATAGTAAGTTAGATAGATAGTTAGTTCGTTAGTTTTTGCTGTTATTCGTCAGTGATGCCTGCGCATGTACATGTTTCCCAAACTGGATTCATTTGGTTCTCCGTCGTTCATATGCCTAAAATGTGCATGTTTAAACTGTGCATAGACGTTTTTGGAAATGTGTGTCTGTATTGTTTGTATGTAGAGTTTATAGACACTTTTGAATTTTGATCATATTGTGTGCGTGACAACACTATTTGAATGACTTTTGAAATACTGTTTTGAAGTGTGTCCACTGACAAAAAATAATCAAAATGGAAGGAAAATGTGAGGAAAAACGGAGATTGGAGACTCCACACAAAACAAAAGAAAACGAAAGAGAAAAAAGTGGAGTAAATAGGAGGTTGGATGGAAAAACAAAATTCCCTTCAACTCTACAAAAATTCCCTTCAACTCTGCAGGACTTTATAAAGGGTGTTTCGCTTCTACTCTGCATTATAGAGTATAGTGGAAATCAAATGACCTCCCGAGAAAATAAAATAGCTGTTTTCAATCTGCATTGAAAGGTAGAGAGTACATTGAGTTATTAATGCAGTAGTCTAATGTGCATGTCACTAGAGCAGTAGCACAAAGGCGGACAGTTCAGCTCCATCTTTTGTCAAGTAAAATCTGCTATATCCCTACGTTGTCATTGTCAGTATATTCCATTTTATTCAACAGTCGTAATGCAGATGCACTTACATGTATGTATATGTCGTGTACTTTTAACAGTCTTTGTCATACCTGTTTCAGGCAACATTTGATCCTATGGATGATCCAATCATTCCCAGTTTGAATGCATAATTTCACGCGGTGTATAATACCGATAATGTAAACTGGTCTAGCTCAGTGAGAGTAAATGCGGGCACGTGTCCCTAACTCCAAGAGACAGAGAACAGCGTTGTCTCCCTTGTAATGGTCAGAATAAATAGAAAAACAGGACAGAAAAAAATACAAACACAAGGGAAAAAACACACCAAAACTTTTTACCAGACAGTATTGACGGTCTGGTCTGGCTCAAATGCACTACTTGCCATTACCACAACATGGCAAAAAGCCATTGTTAACGATTTTTGACACTTTTTGGTCGGCTTCCAAACACGTTACATGCATCCAGTTTCAAACCCGTAGCAAAGCCTGGGTTATGTCCTAACAGTCCTGGCTTCTTTCTTTGTTGCTGTTTTCCTCTCAAATCGAAATACAGGGGGGGGGGGGGGGGGGAAGAGAAAGGTTAACACTTCATCATTAAAAAGAAAACGATCAGCATTATATTCAAGTGCAAGCGCGACCGTTTGCGTACATGTAGGCTTATGTGTGAAACTGGGCGGGTACCTACGTAGGCTTACATGTGTGCCCTCAATTTTCAAACATTTTGATTTTTGAGTCATATCGTTATCATATCATCATCATCATTACCATCATCATAGTTATCATCCTCATCCTCATCCTCATCATTATCATCATCACCATTCTCCTTTCTCTCTCTATCTCTTTCTCATTCTCTCTGTCTCTCTTCTCCCCTACTCTTCTTTTTCTCTGTCACTGTCTCTGTCCTTGTCTCTGTCTCTCTGTCTCTCTGTCTCTGTCTGTCTGTCTATCTCTCTCTCTATCACTCTCTCTCTCTCTATCACTCACTCTCTCTCTCTCTCTCTCTCTCTTTCCTACTCTTCTGTCTCTGTCTCTCTCTCTTTTTCTCTCTCTCTCTTTCTCTCTCTTTTCTCCCCTACTCTCCTTTTTCTCCGTCTGTGTCTCTGTCATTGTCTCTGTCTGTCGGTCTGTCTGTTTGTCTCTCTCTCTCTCACACTCTCTCTTCTCCCCTACTCTTCTTTTTCTGTCTCTGTCTCTGTCTCCGTCTCTCTCTCTCTTTCTGTCTCTCTGTCTCTATGTCTCTCTCTCTCTGTCTCTCTTCTTCTTTTTCTCTCTCGTTTTCTCTCTCTCTTTCTCTCTCTTTTCTCCCCTACTCTTCTTTTTCTCTGTCTGTTTCTGTCTCTGTCATTGTCTCTGTCTCTCTGTCTCTCTGTCTCTCTGTCTGTCTATGTGTCTGTCTGTCTGTCTCTCTCTCTCTCTCTCTCTCTCTCTCTCTCTCTCTCTTCTTTCCTACTCTTCTGTTCTCTGTCTCTGTCTCTGTCTCTGTCACTCTCTCTCTCTCTCTCTCTCTCTCCTCTCTCTCTCTTCTCCCCTGCCCTTCTTTTTCTCTGTCTCTATCCCCCCCCCTTTCTCTCTCTATACATATATATATATATATATATATATATATATATATATATATATATATATATATGTGTGTGTGTGTGTGGTGTGTGTGTGTCACTCTCTCTTCTCTCCACTACTCTTCTTTTTCTCTGTCTCAGTCTCTGTCTCTGTCCTCTTTGTCTCTGTCCTCTCTGTCTCTCTGTCTGTCTGTCTCTCTGTCTCTGTCTCTGTCTGTCTGTCTCTGTCTGTCTCTGTCTCTGTCTCTGTCTCTGTCTCTCTCTCTCTCTCTCTCTCTCTCTCTCTCTCTCTCTCCGGTGTCTACAATGTCATATTAGCTAGCAAAGAAGGTTCTCCCCTCTTGTCTGTTCTGGGCCAGTCTCTGTTTAGTACCCCAAGAGTGTTTCAGGGCCTTGAGGTCTCTGTCCATCGTCCATATCCAGGCGTTCTTGGGTCTTACATCTTCCCTCTAGTGTCCAGTGAAGGGCGGCAGTCCACGTGATGTTATCCTGCTCTCTTCGGATGTTTGTCCAATTCCTCCCCAACGGTTTTTTTTCATGATTGCTATCGCTATTGTTATTGTTAACCCTTTGACTCCCGCATCCTGTTCACCAGCATCCTGCATTGCAAACTTAGCTAGCAAAGCAAAACCTTAACCCTTTGATTCCCTCACCCTATCTACCGGCTTCCTGCAGAAAGCTGGTGGATAGGGTGAGGGAATCAAAGGGTTAAGTTTTTGCAGTTGGTGCATGGGCTGCGGGAGTCAAAGAGTTAAAGCCCAGCTGACTACGTAGAGCTATATCAGGGCTATAACCGTTTCAAAACATGCACAATACTTCAATAGGACCACAAAAAAAAGAAAAAAAAAAGAAAAGAAAACAACAACAACAAAAAAAGAAAAAAGAAAGAAAAAAGAAAATTAAGTACACAATGCATTCCCGTACATAATCTAAGGAGATGCCCCTGGTGTTGACCACTCCATCCAATTTATCACACAGGCGATCTTAAAAAAGTCAATACAAATTTCAACATAACTAAGAATTCTAAAACATATATAAGAACGGGCCTATATTACCTGCAATTGCTTCTGCACATCTCGTTTCTCTAAAGCTAAATAAAGAACTTAATTCAATACATGTACCCAATTATCAATCCTAAGAGAAAGTATGTAAGACTTTATCGAACACATACAGGTGAATTGACCAGCAAGGGTTTTTTCATGATGGTAGTGCCCATACTCCCCTGACTTCTTCAAAAGGCAAATAGTTCTTGGTTGGAAATGATGCTGAGCGAGAATACTCGTATAATTCCTTGAAGGTTCTTCGTGTCGAAGGTTGACAAGACAGAAGCTATCCTCATTGGCACCCGTCAGAAACTTTCTCAGCTGCCTCCTCTTTCTCTCCCATTATGTAACACATCAGTCCCAATTTCTGATTCAGCTAAAAACCTTGGTGTCTGCATTGACTCTACCCTCTCCATGAACAACTTTGTTTCTCAAACTGCCAGATCTTGCTACTATCACCTCCATCGTATAAGCCTGATCAGGAAGTATCTCTCTGTGGAAACAACTGCAAAACTCGTTCTCTCCTTCATAATGTCTCGCATTGACTATTGCAATTCACTCCTGTCCGGTCTTCCTGCCTCCACCACTCACATCCTACAGCGCATTCAAAACAATGCTGCACGCCTTGTACTCAAAAAGAAAAAAGCTGACCACATATCTCCTCTCCTGGCACAACTTCACTGGCTCCCTGTATCAAAGCGCATATAGTACAAACTAGACACCGTGTGCTACAAAAGCCTCAATAACGCAGCCCCCGATTACCTGTCAAGCCTACTTGAGATTTACGTTCCCTCACGTACCCTCCGCTCTGCCTCCGATCCTCTGACTTTTCGCTTTCCACGCACTAAGCTCAATACCTATGGTCCATGAGCCTTCTCTGTTTCTGGTCCGCTCTCCTGGAACAAACTTCCTCTCTCAGTCCGTCAGCAACCTACTTTTGTCTCCTTCAAGTCCGCTCTCAAAACTCACCTTTTCTCCTCTGCATAAAATCCTGACCTCACTCAAATCCCCTCTGCAGCCTGTCTCCACTCGGAGGGGAATCACATTGCAATATATAATTGTATATAATATGCTCTCTATAATTTTCCATTGCTTTTATTCTTTCTCCCCATTTATAGCCGTGTGCGTGTGTGTGTGTGTGTGCGCGCGCGCGCGCGCGTGTGTGTGCGTGAGTGCGTGTGTGTGCGTGCGTGCGTGTGTGTGCGTGCGTGCGTGTGTGTGTGTCTGTTTCAGCGCTTAGATTTGATTTTATCAAGATTTTGCGCTATATAAATATTGTAATTATTATCATTATTATTATAACTTGGTAAGGCCACTTTCCTGCTGTCGTTGTTTGGCGATTTGAGTCGTAAAATAGGGTGGAAAGGGCATAACGGAATGAGTATGATATCATACTCAGATCTCTTCTTATTGTTTTCCAAACTGCCATGTGCACTATGATATTGGATAGATTATTTTGACAATTGTGCAAGAAACAAACAAACAAACAAATCAAAATTATAAACCATGCCGATGGTTATTCTTATTCACAAATTGTGCTTTACTCTGGCTTCATCGTTTTTGAACGTTTGTTACTTGTTATCGTGGGTAGAGGTATTTTAGTGGTTACTGTTCTGTGTTAAGCATGTACGATACGCGTGTCATTGTGTCACTGCCGAGTCTCCAAAATTATGTATGCTGTTTTTTTTCAAAGGCATGATAATCCCATGTCCTGAAAATCACCGTCACTTCAGGGTTGAACGTCAATTCAACAGTGCCGTGCACACTGGCAAGCACTTTCTAACTTTAGCAGCTAACTGACGCCCATAGATGCCGTGCCGTGGTCAGTACTGTACAGCTCCATAGGAAAAGAAAAGAGATTCCTGGGGGGGGGGGGGGGGGGGGCTAATATATTGATTTTGGTAGGATGATCTACTAGTTGCCACTTCTGAGCCTTTTTATTATTTCTATTATGTCAAAAATTTATGCTTGTACTGCCAGATCGATTTGCAAACTGCCTCCAGCAAGTCGTAGTCTTGTATAACGTTATTTTTGATGATGTTCGCGATTTCGTGCATGCATGCTGCAAAGTGAATCTCACAGTCTTCGAGGTGAGCAATGACCTCACTTTTGTTTACGCGCCATGCTCGGTAAAATACGGCAAGCATTCCACGCGCCGGTCGTGTCTCGTCCTTCCACACACGCATTGTCGGCCTATCTCGGCAGGTGTGGGAGATCGAGGTGGTAAGTTAAGCGCGCTGGTTCTCCTCCCTACGTATTCCCCGCGCTGTTCGGCGATAAATCGCAAACGCACTGTCACGTGATTCTATCAAGCACGCGCGAGCAGAAGGCGCAAGACCCCAGACAGCTCTTTCGTGCGTGAAGTTGCCAAGAATCACCGGTCGCTTGTTTCTTGTAGCGTATAATTTTGCAGTTTGGTTTACGATTTGATTGTCTTAGCGTGCAAACGTCTTGTCAGTTCACACTGCCTGCTTCCCGTTGCTGACCAGCGATCTCTAGACAAGACGCCGCTTTACCCTTTCATCTGTCTCGTCTGCTTTCGCCATCCGCTGACTTGACACACCGGCCGGCAAAATGCTGTCTCTCTTGATCGTCTCCCTCGTTGCAGGTAAGCAAGCGTGCTTTGGCTGTATGCTTGTTCAGTTTGTACATACAATACACGCTCGTATGCATGTGCCTACTGAGCAGGTAGTTCGTGCATAGTATCATCGTGCAGAACAAGAGGGGATCGAATAAGCTACAGGCTGCAAAAATCATTTGAAGTAAAAGCAAAGCTTTAATTAAGCTAAGGTATCCATCCATCCATCCACTCCAGTGAAGGGAGCCTCCAAAATAGAAGGCCGGTCGTCCGTCAGTGAGGGTGAGTCACCAGCCCATTTTGCGTGCCGTTTAAAAGGAGACCCGACCGTGTGATTCAGGTAGAAAATGACTGAACTAGTCGACAGTAAAAGCCGACAAGGTGATCGTTCAGCTCACATAAGTGATCTCGCGGGCGCGGCTTGTAGATAAACGAGCTACTCAGGGTCTCCGGTGTTTATGTGTGTATGTATACATGTTTTCATGCTGCATGCAGTGTGCAAATGTTAACGTCGACGATGTCGTATATGATTGGAATCATTCTTGTACAACACTGTACACGATAAGGATTTAGATTTAAGATTTACAGCACCACGAACACCACAGTTTGTACTTAATTTAGTAAGCACAACAAGCATTATAGTACATTATGTATATACCATGTAGGCCTATAGGTATTTACTCATTCACGCATGTCATAGCTATACCGTCACCAGGTCAAGACGTTAAACACAGTGGGCAGATTAATCGAACCCTGCTCGCTATGAATTAAGTAATATTTGACGAATGTCACTGAGTACTTTTACTTGGCGTATGTTTCAACGCCATTTCCGCCCCCTGAGAGAAATAAAGAGAACAGTCATATGAGCCACACAGAAGTTCCCCCTTTAATTCCAACTCCGTTAAACAGCACATTTCAAGGAATTCTGCCCGGGAAAACGTATTAGCTCAGTCAGATTTGTACAGTTGATTCTCAACTTGTCCCAAAACATTTGGAAAAAAAAAATCTTCACTGAAATATTTTGTGTTCATTCTCTGAGACTGCATGCAGAATGATGGACTTTGTTGATAACCTTTGAACTCATGAACTAATGTCTTGAGTTCAATCCCAGTCTGCAACACAAGAGCTCGTCTGTTTGCTGTCTATACTAGAAAAATGCCGCAATCATTTTGATGATGTCAGCGTAGTTTTCCATGTGTCCCGTTCATCATCCCCTCCGCGTGTTGAGATCTTACTAGTGCATAGTTTTGGGTACACTCAAGGAATCTGCAATGTCTCCAGTATCAGAATCCCTGAAACCCAGATAACGTGTAGGCCAGATGTGCGTTCCAGTTTTGTCTGTAAAAGCTCAGTTATAAACGACTAATATATAACGACTGGTACTGCATCATCATCCCTGACCCTTTTCTGTCTCTGTCACATACGCACATTCACACTGACTCACACGCTAATGCAACAGAGAGGGGGCAAGGGAGAGAAAGGGAGGGAGGGAGGGGGAGAGAAAGAGGGAGAGAGAGACAGAGAGCAAAGTACATAGTAAGTACCATTTTATCGTGTGAACGTACAAAAGCAGCGACAATTTCTTCTTCTTTAATTCGCCGTTTACAAGGCCTGGCCTCATTTGGCGATAGATATGGCCGGTTTTTCCTGTTCCTGTCGGTTGTCTTGAAGTTCGGTGGTCACAGGAGTTGTAGTTGGCCGTGTCTTCTGCCACTTCATAGAGGCGACATGGCTGCAGTATTATGTTCAACTTAGTCCTAAGTTGAACATAATATTCTCTGTTATTAGAGCGCCATGCTCATAACGCAAGGGTTGTGGGTTCATCCCTCGAGCTGGCCACATTTTGGCCGTGATACAATACTAGTAAAAATGTAGGCTGGGTAGAACATAGGCTAGATGGGACCTCAGGACCTGGCCAGCTCATGGGCTTATGTGCAGGCTTAAAGCTTGCGCCATGATCACATTCACATGGCACCTGTTGGAATTTGTTCCTACTGCAGGGGCAAGCCGTGAAGGCGTCCATTTGAATTTGCAGGTCATTTAGGCCTTCAGCAAAGCCAGAACAAGATTGAGGCAGCCGAAACGTGGTTTCTAAGAAGAATGAGAGTTCATAGACAGCAAAAAAAAAAAAAAAAAAAAAAAAAAAAGACTGTCTTGGTGGAGGAAGACACAAGCAGATCATTGATAAGGAAGATTAGGAAAAGACAGGCAACATTTATAGGACATTTTATGAGGAAAGGGGTATTAGAGCACCTGGTCACAACAGGAAAGCTGGAGGGAAAGAGAGCATCAGGTAGACCCAGGGAGAAAGTATTGGACGGACTTGCAGGGTGGCTGAGGACATGGAGGGTGGAAGATGTGCTTGCGGCAACAAGGAATAGATACATAATTATGGAGGACCATGATCGCCAACGCCATGCGGCAGGGCACATGATGATGATAGGCGTTTAGCTGGTTGTGGCCAGTGCAGAGCATCATTAGAACCACCTGCTGCTCTGGATAAGGTCATAGTCGTCCCTTCCTGTCGGTGACCCTTCCTGTCAGTGTCTTAAGGAGTGGCCTAATGATGGTCCTCTTTTTGCTTTAGCCGGTGTTGGTGTTGGCTGACCTTCCTGGGCTCCTCTTTTTCAGTGCTAGCTAATGTACGACCCCTGGTATTCCATGATCCACAGTGAGCGAGGGTCCATCTGGTTCTTCTGACTTCGTGGAAGGCCTTGGCCAGATAGGAGAGGAGCGGGGAGGGGAGAGGTAGCTTGTTCTCCACGATTTGGAGAACAGAGAGCATCTGAGAGGAAGACAACTTGATGGCATGTGTAATCGATATTATGAATCATGGACGCTGATTGCAGGAGTGCCTTTGTCTCTGCTTTGTAGCTGGTGCAGCGTTTGCCCGTAGGAACATTGGCAGTTTGGTTCGAGTACCTCGTTTCCTGGATCCCATATGAAAGGGGGATCATTGGAGGAGTACTCATATAGTGTTCTGGAAGGTCTTTGTCAGATGTGGGAGTTTGTCATTCTCTAGGGCATGGAGAACGGAAGGGGCTTCTGAGGACAATATGATAGCATGTGTCATCTTTATTATGAATCTTGCATGCTGCTTGGTTGAGTGCGTTAAGTCTTCTCGGAGTTGGCGTTGTGTTTGCTCGTAGGAACCTGGCAGTTGTGGTTGGGTACTTGGAAAGTTGATGCGGATGCCTGTTTCCCAGTGGTTACAGCATTAGCTGCTGACCCATCTGTCTACATATACCCATGCCGCCTGTAACTCTTGTCCTTGTATCATAGCCAACGTAAGAGTCTGGCTTACTGTCATCTCATACTTCCACAGAGGTGACGTGGAGATTTCTGGCTGATCTGGTGTCCACGGTTCTGGAACCTGCAAACGTGACTGGAAAAGTTTCCGTTGAGAGGACTTGTTGCTGCGGTAGCCTCCTTCCCTTTTTGGACAGTGTTTCTTTTCTGTGTCCGTTTCAGGCGATGTTGATGAAACCAATAAAATCTTATTTGTTGGGTGATCCGTCAAGTACCTAAACTTTTCAGCCAGCGTCCTTGTGTTGGCTTACGTTCTCTGAGAGACTGAATTCTTGTAAATGTCTACATTTGGGGGGATAGGTGTAGACCACATTGCATTTATAGTGAATCTCCCCCTCCTCCGGTGGGCTTTTTCAGTTTAAGTAGTATCCACACCTTTTGGAAAGTATGTGCTAGAAATTTCCTCATTTCTGTCACTTTGTTTCTGCCTGTTCCTTTGCTCTGTCATTTCTTGCTATCGTTTTCTGCCTTGCTGGCCCATTGACCTCTATGTGTTCGATAAAGTCTTAGGTACTTTCTCTTAGGATTGATATTTGGGGTACATGTACTGAATGCGGTGTTTTTTGTTTTTTGTTTTTTTGTTTGTTTTTTTGCTCTAGAGAAATGAGATATGCGGAAACAATTTTAGGTAATGTAAGTCCGGTTTTTTTTTACATATGTTTAGGTGTCCTTAGTTATGTTAAATTTGTATTCAGGTTTTTTTAATCCAGTCTGTGATAAATTGGTCAACGCCAGGGGCATTTCCTTTATGTGCGCGAATGCATTGATATGTGTACTTATATTTTCTTTTCCTTCTTGAAGTTTTCTGTATGTTTTGAAACGATTATAGCCCGGAGAACACTATGCAGTCAGCTGGGCTTTAAACAAAAATAACAATATCGATCTGTGATGAATCTAAGGGTGAGAGACAGTCATGAGCAGCTTTGTTGCTGAGACGCTTGTCTGTAGGACGTGCTTTCAATGTACATTACGTGTATGGTCATGTTGTAGTATTTACATTCGGATAATAACTGCTTCCTTGTCCTTGAACACCGATTCAGTATGTGTACAAGTGATACACAATAGTTGAAACACTTAAAATGTAGAACCAGAAGTGCAGTAAATAGGTGAGATACGCCCCCCCCACCCCCACCCCCCACACACACACGCTCACACGCGCGCGCGCGCACGCACAGAGAGAGAGAGAGAGCATGCACAAGTATTTTTACAATGATACAGTGTAGCTAAACCACATAAAGTGTACAGCAAATTTAATATGTATATATATAGCGCGCGCGTGCACACACACACACACACGCACACACACACACACACAGACAGATAGATGGATATAGATAATTATACCTATATAATCTCTCTCTCTCTCTCTCTCTCTATATATATATATATATATATATATATATATATATATTCAGAAAGAGGGAAAGAGAGGTGGGCGTAGATAGTGACGACGGAGTGAGTCAGTCCAACCTTGCAATAAGGAAACAAGCAGAGACAGTCACTATCTGTATCGTCGCCGAGAGCGAAACACCCCTTGCACGACCATTCACAGTAAACACCCATTCGTTTTGCATTTATAGACTCGGTAATAAAAACTGACAAATTCTCTCTCTCTCTCTCTCTCTCTCTCTCTCTCTCTCTCTCTCTCTCCTCTCTCTCTCTCTCTCTCTGTCTCTGCGCGTCTCTGTCTGTCTGTCTGTCTCTCTCTGTCTGTCTCTCTCTGTCTGTCTCTCTCTGTCTCACGCAAACATACACGCACGCAAAACACACACACACACACACACACACACACACACACACACACACACACACACACACACATGTTCTGACACAGTTACACGCGCGCAACCTCAATAACTTTTCAAATACCTTATGTAAACGGCACGATCTTCAAAACTATAATATAAACAGCTTGCCTCGCAAGTGACTGCCTCGAGTCCTTGAGTGGGATACTGAGCCTTAACTTCATTTCGTTATAGATAATAACAGACAAGAGACAGATATAAATTAAAAAAATGGCCTATCGAAGTGGATTACCTTTATGACATGATGTTACACAGAACTCCGGTTTATGACTTGCGTACGTACTTTGGCAAATATCGAGCGTCTGGTTAAGCCTGTAAAAAAACTCCGAGTTAAGTGAGTAACAAAGACACGTTTTACACAGTAGGCTGCTGATATGTGCTGTCACGAGTCCGCCCGTTTGTGGGCGGAAACTGAGCCACCGGTTCAGTTTGTCAAATCTTCACCAAAAATAAGGCGTAGATTTGAATTCAAAACAAGGCAAAACAAAATGAAATAAATTGCTCGACTGGAGTCGGTTTACTTGGTGAAAGTACTCTCTTTAAAGAATACAATCACAGTTGGTGATAATAATCCACTCCGGTGAATCAGCTGCGACTCGCTCGTGGCAAATTCCCACTCACATCCCGGCAGACTCATCGTTTGGACTTTCCCATCCCACCCACTCGTGCGCGCACGCGCACACACACCCACACCCCTCCCCCATCGTTGCTTTACACAACAGCAAGGAAATGTGACACTGTTGGGGTCTGTAATTTTTTTTTTTTTTACACAACACTTGATGATTGACTATACGAAGCAAAGTATCTGCCAGTGTTGGTGCAAATAGAAACCAGGTACGCTCGAAAATGGAATTTATTTAATAAACAAAATAAAACAGGCGAACATTTTTGGTCAGCTGGCCTATGTCAAGTGATTCCAAAAAATAAACAAATTCGGTATATTTAGAACGAAAGGGGAAATTAGGTGATTACTTTTTTTGTTTGTTTTGTTTTTTGTGCCTAAAGCTAGTGTCTTTTGTACTTGCTCGACAGAGGCCAGTTGGCCGAAAATTTACGTTTCGTGACAGACGCTAGTAACACTTGCAGCATGCATCACTGCGTTACGCCGGTAGCTTTTGTGATTGGCTCTGATGGTACAGATCGCCAATTGGAAGAAGTAGCAGCAGGAAAAAGAGCAAGACAGCACAGCAGCAGGAACAAGAGCAAGACCAGCACAGCAGCAGGAACAAGAGCAAGACCAGCACAGCAGCAGGAACAAGAGCAAGACCAGCACAGCAGCAGGAACAAGAGCAAGCCCAAGACCAGCACAGCAGCAGGAACAAGAGCAAGACCAGCACAGCAGCAGGAACAAGAGCAAGACCAGCACAGCAGCAGGAACAAGAGCAAGACAGCACAGCAGCAGCAGCAGCAATAACATGAACAACAAAAATACTATCATCAGTGTCTTGTCCTGTCTTGTCTTGTGTTTTTCTTGTGTTTTGTCTGTTTTTTTGTTATATTTAATACGCGTTCGTTGTTGTCTATTTCTGGTTCCTAACATAGAGATTAGCACTTGTGTGACTGATCAATGGTTAAAACACAGTTACGCATACGCACTTGCGACGCATGCTCACGAGTGTGCGCAGTCAAACTCACTTGTGCGCGCATACACCCCCACCCCAACTACCGCTATCACATCACACATACACCACAAACAGACGTTTTGGCAAAGTTTAAATGGGCATAAACCTATTTTTGATCTAAGCTTTACTCAGAATGTGAAAACGATTTTTTTTGCGCGGATTTCTCGGTTCCCTATCAGCGGATATTTAAGAGATATCAAAGTGACATGTGCAGCATAGTATTATTAAAGATTGTAACCCAGTAAGTTTTATATATACGCGCAGTTTCCTCAATATTGTCATGCAGAATATTAGCGCAATGAAATTGTTTCCATGTTTCGTAGTCGGACCCCGTTTTTGGTCGTGCTCCGGTTCTTTACATTTCATTACCTTTCAGAATAGTTGTGCAAATTAGAATGAATTGGTCGGTTTTCTATACCGTATGGTCATTTCCAGTGGCGGCAAAACTCGGTGGGAATTGGGAATACAGTATGTGTGTGTGTGTGTGTGTATATTATATATATATATACATATTAATACATACATATATATATGTGTGTGTGTGTGTGTGTGTCTGTGAGAGAGAGAGGGAGAGCCCGATATGTCTGAAGTCAAGATAGCCAGTAGCAGGGTGCCGGACTTCGACCAACGTCCATCCTTTAGCATCCATGGTGTGGAATGCCTACATAGAAAATGTTCTTACTACTCATGGAGCTCGGCAAAATTTGTGCAAATAACCATAATTGGAGCACAGTAGTGCGGGCAGTTTAATTTTGCGTTGTTACATTTTGATACTTGTCCGTTATGTCTGTTGTCTGCTGTACGTATTCCTTGTTTACTGGAGAAGGGGTTCTGATCACTCTGTGTGTGTGTGTGTGTGTGTGTGTGTGTGTGTGTGTGTGTGTGTAATTTGTGTGTGTGTGTGTGTGTGTAATTCTGTTTTTAACCATTATTTTATACGGTGATGAAGACCAACTGCCAGGCAGTGAATTGAATATGATTTTATAGGCTGAATATAATTACTGAATACAAATAGACGGAATATGGTTATTTGTTTAATCAGATTTACTCAGTACAGTTCATTTTATTATTGAGTTTTCTTCTTTGACCCAAACAATTATATACTGTGTCTCAGTTGGTCTGAAGACAACGTGGAATATATCTGATCGAGCAAGTCCACTGCCTTGTTCAAAGACAATGCAGGCGTACAGAACGTTCCGACTTAGTTCTGCGGTAAGGATGAATGATGTTTAACTTTTCTGGAATACTTCTGTTGAAATGAGGTGAGGTTTTTATCCGGTGACTTGAAGTCTGGCTTTGAGTTCATGATTGTCTCGCTACAAGATGACGTTTTCTTTTAAAGAACAGAACAGCAGTAGCACGCAGGCCCTGGTTGACACCGTTCTGATATCGTTCTTTCTGTTCTTTCTGAAATGAAGTTAATTAAATTGAAGGAAAAAAGACTAGGAAACCCAGGACCGACAGGCTAATGTATTGCACTGTGCTATCAACAATAGTATCATGTTTCGTCTTCTCTAGCGATTCCTTTTCATCATGCGATTTGTTGACAGAGCACTCTAACACATTGTCGACAGGTGAGGTTACAGTGTGTAAACGAGTAGAAACTCCTGGAATGGTGTGAAGCGCAACCAGTCGCGTGATGAAAGTCTATTGTGGTAGAGGTGAGAGTTTGTCCTGTGCCGTTTTCCCCATACTAATAGACCTCTGGCGGGTCTCAGCGGTATTCCTCACAAGTTTCACTGACCTTTGTCACAAAAATGTTGGCAAATCAGTGGATTTTTCTGGCGTCTGGTCACTCTTGAGCGTCCATTTCCTAGAATGTCATTAATACTATTAGTGCTAATGGTGATGAAACTTGCTCTGGCTATATAAACCGTGAATAAATATTGAAGAGCACGAGCAGAAGTTGTCATTATGGGTGTATATATGTGAGCGGTCGTTGGATGTTCATGCAGATGATAAATCATGAATGAACGTTGAGGGACATTGACAGTAATCCCTGGAACAAGTTTCACCCACGGTCTGCTACTGATATCATCGGTTTTGCTGCCTGTAACCAACCGCCTCTTGTGCATTACTGAAAGCATTGGCATCACATTTATTCTTTTTGAAGTGACAGAGCATGATGTGGTTGTTGTTTTTATTTTCCACTCAGCCATTTACTAATAAAACTTGCTTACGTTTCAGGTCTAAGGTGCATTTCGTTCATGCAGAGTACATCTACTACACATGGCAGTATGGAAGATGAGGCTGTCTTGGGAACAGCTTAATTAATTAACAATTTCAGACAGGAAATCCGGAAGTGGACGAGTCTTCAACAGGCAGTATTCCTAATTTTCTTTTCAACAATATAGCTTCTTTTTTTTCTTTATTGTTCTGTATATAATGCAGTCTTTTTTCTCCATATATGCATTTTCAACGCAACAAACCATTCAGTGTACACGTTTTGTGGATATTGAAAAGAAACTACCAAACCATTGCTGACAGATCAGCGTAGAGAGCGTAATCATTATGCTTTTTTTTTTTTATAGAATTGTTTCACCGTGATGTATCCCACTTGAACACTTCATAATTTCATTTAAAAAATCACAAGCCACGGTGTGGGGTTGTTCACAGGTTCATTTCACCTGTGGTGAAATCCACACACGAAATGCCACAGGTGGTATGATCGCCTGGACGCTGTGTGTAAACCGAACTATAAACTTTGCTCCTTGCATCCAGCTTGTGTCTAGGCAAAACACGCCAAATCCCCACAAATTGCATTTGTGTGTGTGGTGCGTGTGTGTGTGTGTGCGCGCGCTAGAGATCACCATTTCTGTCTTGCTGATGACGTCATCGCTGTCAGTAGCCCTCGTACAGCGTAGTGCTGTCGGACATTACGCTAGATTGTTGGAAATACTGGTACCCTGTATCAGCAGTGTAAAGGTATCCCAAAATTTATGGGGGCTCAGTCTGTATAGACGCTGTCAAAACTGATTAGAGTGCAGTTTCTGTTCTTTTTAATTTTACGCAACACACACAACACAACACACACACACACACACACACACAACACACACACACACACACAACACACACACACACACACACACCACACACACACACACTACACACACAACACACACACACACACACACACACACACACACACACACACACACACACACACACACATACACACAAACACTGTCCTCTATCCTGTTGTGATACAAGCTGGTGAAAGGTCACGTAATACAATAGGCGCAGCTGACAGTAATGTTATGCTTCTTCTGAAAGGGTTGACTGTCTGTCTGTCTGTCTGTCCTTCTCTCTCTCTCTCTCTCTCTCTCTCTCTCTCTCTCTCTCTCTCTCTCTTCTCTCTCTCTCTCTCCTCTCTCCCTCCCAAATACACATACGCGCACACATATGCACACATACACACACACTCAATCTCTCTCTCTCTCTCTCTCCCCCCCAAATACACACACATGCACACACACGCACACACATATGCACACATACACACACATCTCTCTCTCTCTCTCTCCCTCTCTCGTACTGAAATTTGCCTTTTCCTCACACACCCACAAAGAGAGAGAGGGGGGAGATGGGAGGGATCTTTGCTTCTTTCCCCCAAGTTCTGCTTCATACTGCGCCATAGTGAGGGGCAGATGCTATGAGAGCCAGCTGATTTGGGGGCGGGGGAAGAGTGTGAGTGTTAGCAGATTATGTGTGCGTGTGTAGTTTTGTTGTTGTTTTTCGTTCGGATTGTTCTCGTGTAGGCACGTTGTTTTATCCACACTGTCTGTTGCTGCACGGTATGCATATATTCCGTCTTCGGTGGGCGTGCATGCTGGGTGTGTTCAGTTTTCCACAAGTCATCAGGCTGATATAACTTCATCATCAGGTGCCCTGCCGCATGGCGTTGGCGATCATGGACTTCCATCTGTCTCTATCTCTCGTTGCCCCTAGCATCTCTCCCACCCTCCTCATCCCGAGCCACTCTGCAAGTCCGTCCAGCATTTTCTACCTGGGTATACCTGGTGCTCTCTTTTCCTCCACCTTTCCCGTTGTGACCAGGTGCTTTAAATCCCCCTTCCTCATAAAATGGCCTACAAATGTTGCCTGTCTTTTCCTGATCTTCCTTATGAGTGGTCTACTTGTTCTGCCTCCATCAAGACTGTCTCGTTATATAACTTACAGGATGATAATATACTATCGTTGCTTTCTTTTCATCGTTAGTATATAATAGACCCTGTCTCCCATCCACTCATTCGGTACAAGACACGATAATTCGGGTTGTGCATGTTCAAACAATCGAGATTATTGCTGGTAGATTAGAATTAAGCGCATAATTCGGGTTGCGCATGCTCAAACATCGAAGATTATTGCTGGTGGATCAGAATTAAGCGCATAATTCTTACGGAACTGTTTTGGATGCGACAAATCCCACTTGAACACTTTATGAATATGTAAACGAATTCATACAGCCGGCTCCTAGGGTTTGTTGGTAGGTTTAATATGGCAAGTGTGGCGAGATCCATCAAATGCGAAAGGTTGTGTATCACATACGGGAATAATCCGCTTGTGGAGTTGACTGTGTAAACTGAACTCTAAACTTTGCGGCTCTCAACTAATTAGTGTCTGCGTAAGCTTTAGCCGGTGTAACGCGGTCGTTGTATCCCCAAGCCAGATCCAGATGAGCTGTTTTTTTGTGTGTATATTTGCTGTGCAGATCACTAGCTATAGTATACAGGTTATCATCACTCGGTCTGTTTCTGACAACCTTGGCATCGCTATAGTGTACTGTTTGAAGTGAAATTGTTTTGCTCAGGTTTGTAAATCATCAATGAATGTCGAAGGACGTAATAACAAATCTGTGGACCACTTTCCCTCCCTCAGTCTCTTACGGATAGCATTGGGATCGCTGTCAACTGTCCCAGAGCGTATTGCTGACAAGGTTTGCATCACTGTGTTATTCTTTTTGAAGTGACGTGGTTATTGCTTTTATCGCCTCTCAGCTAATTGCCACCCCCCGTGGGGATGCCGGGGGCTCTTTCAGTATAAATAGTATCTCCACCTTCTGGGAGTTCTGTGCTAGAAGTTTACTCTTTTCTGCCACTCGCTTTGTTTCTGCCTTGTTCCTTTGTTTTCTGTCATTTCTTCTTGTCATTTTCTGCCTTGCTTGTCCATTTACCTGTATGCGTTCAATAAGGTTTTGCGTACTTTTTCTTAGGATTGATAATTGGGTAGGCTTACTTGTCCAAAGGGTTGGTCTTTCCTGCCATTCGTTTCAAGGCAACATCCACTCATAACGTGAGTTTCTTTAACCCTTAGACTCCTGCGCCCTGTCCACCAGTGTCCTGCATTGTCAACCATGCTAGCAAAACAAAACAATAACCCTTTGACTCCCTCATCCTATCCACCAGCTTCCTGCAGAAAGCTGGTGGATAGGGTGAGGGAGTCAAAGGGTTAAGATTTTGTAGTTGGTGGATAGGGTGCGGGAATCAAAGGGTTAACCCTTGACTCTTGCACCCTGTCCAGCAGCATCAAGCATTGTTAACCATACTAGCAAATACTTATCCCTTTGGGAAGCTGGTGGATAGGGTGAGGTAGTCAAAGGGTTAAAGCTCAAACAATCATGCTGACTGATCGGGATGGAATTGCATAATCATTGTGGAGCTGCTGGGATGTGGTGAATCATGTTTAAATAAATTCAAATTACAGAAGTAGAGGTAAATGATTTGTTCAGTTTTACACCCTGCCGTGACATGAAAATGATATACTTGCACCGGTGGCTTAACGCCGTCAGAACTTAAAATTTTATACCTTGCTATCTCACCCAGGTTGCATTTCCACCAAACCTTCGCTTGTTCGGTGTAGCAGGCTTGGGATATTCCCACTCCAGATCCGCCCGAGCCGTTTTCGTCTACAGATGTACTCCAGAGTTGGAAGAGATATGGCGCATTTCTGCCAGCAAAGCGTTCCAGAGCCACAGCATTTGTTGGGTCTTCTCACAACACACGCAACGGATCTTTCCATTCCTGGGTTTTTCGAAGCTGCTGCCCCGTAGGATTCACTTTTTTCAAAAGAAGGGCCTTCCCCTTCCCACTTCACACACGCGCACGCACAACACACACACACACACACACACACACACACACACACACACACCACACACACACACACACACACACACACACACACACACACACACACACACACACACACACACCACACACACACAGTTACTGTTGTCTACAGAAGCCTGACCGCAAGCGACTATTCAGTATTGTATTACTATGCGGAGATGAGAACCAGTTGCTGTTCACATTTACATTTGTAACATCCTTTACGTATCTTTCTGCTGTGATTTTTTTTTCCACTCTGCATAATCTGTCCTTGGTGGGCGTGCATACTAGGTGTTTCCGTGCTTCCATAAGCCCCCAAACACTGGCGTGGTGACTTACAGCATCCTAACGTGCGTATTTGATGTTCTGCCTGCGTATACATGTACACACAAAGGAGGGTTTAACCGTTTGACTCCCGCACCTTATCTACCAACTGCAAAAACTTAAACCCTTTGACTCTCACCCTATCCACCTGCTTTCTGCAGGAAGCTGGTGGATAGGGTGATGGAAACAAAGGTTTTAAGTTTTTGCTTTGCCCTACTAACATGGTTGACGATACAGAATGCTGGTGGACAGGCTGCAGGAGTGAAAGGGTTAAACAATAGCAGGTCTGCACCCATGTGGGACTTTGGAGACCGAAAAAAAGTGTCCTTACCCACCAGACGGAAGGAACACAGGCAAGATTGTACCTAGCCCTTTTTCAGTTGCATTATCAGATCCTGAGATTTTGAAGAGCTAACGCCCCAAAAGTGACAGAACGCAACAGCTGAGAAACGCAATGCTACCGCACGCTTTTGAGGCACAACGCTGAGCCAAAGTAGTTTCCGGTGCTATGAAACGAACATGCTGGTTGGCGACCGTTTCGAAAACAGTGATTAGTTTTTCAAAAGAGATGTCAGGGGTTTTTTTTACCCATTGGTTTGCTTTGGTTTGGTATTCATTTTAGATGGCAGCTTAGTGGCAGAGTGATTTTGGACCCTAGAATGTTGTTTACTCCATCTTTTTACATGAAATATCAGATGACGATTTACAAAGAAACGCATTCGTAATGGTACAGCATCAGTTTTCAGCGTTGACTGTGATTGGCCATATGCGTTTGATTACACTTGTTGCCTTTGTTCAGCAATGTAAAATGCCACCGTAAATCATGAAGTGTGTTTTTAAGTAAAAACTCCTGAATAATATCAAAATGCCACGTGTAAAAAACGCGATCCACGAACTGCATTTGCAACATGTAGTATCTTCAATCATCGTTCTCGAGTTTCGGACAAACGTTTTGTGCTGGTTACAAAATCGATTAATTCAGCACGGTAAAAGCAGTTTTCGCCTATATCGAACATGCCCACTGAACTTTTGGCGTTCCTATAACATGGTGAGGTCTCAGCGCAAGCCAGGTCTGCCTGGTAACTCGCACATTTAGCATAGACAAAAATCGTCCAGGGAAGATATGAAGTGGGAGTATATGTTACTGCAAATTCCGTGAGGATTTTTCTTTAACACTATCAGTGGACGATAATCCTTGCGCAAGTATTCTGTGCACACATGCGCACACGCGCGCACACACGCATTCCCATCTACCACGGACTATAATTTGTTTTATTCTCCTCTCTTCTCTCTCTCTCTCTCTCTCTTTTCTCTCTCTTTTCTCTCTCTCTTCTCATACACACACACACAAACACACACACACACACACACACACACACACACACACACACACACACACACACACACACACACACACACCACACACACACACACTGGCCGGGCGCAGTATAACTTATGCGTATATAAAGTGCTCCTACCCTTCTTCCCCATTCTGAAGAAAGGGGGTGGGGTGTTGGAAGTAGTAACTGCTGGCGTCTTCAGTGCCTGTCAGTGAGTAGGCGGTGATAGGCTGATTCTTTTTTTTTACAGAGGCTGTGTGTATCGGTTCACAGATCTGTGAGAGGGATAATTATGTTATCCGGCAGTATTTCCTTTATTCTCTTGGTAAACCAAGCTATTACGAAGAAGATCCATCCCATTCTGTAAGAAGATCCATCCCATTCTGTAAGAAGATCCATCCCATTCTGTAATTTCAATCTCCCTTTTAAAAAAAAAAAAAAAAAAAAAAAAAAAGAGATTTTCATATCGATAGGATTTCTGTCTCTGTCTGTCTCTCTCTCTCTCTCTCACTCACTCTTCACTCTCTCTCTTTCTCTCTGTGAGGGGAGAGAGGGGGAAGAGAGAGAGAGAACTGTTAATATTTTCTCAGCTGTTTCCGTATATTATCAAATTTGGGTCAAAGTCGTGTGGAAAGTTGAGGATTCGCAAATACATAAGTTCAAGGTCAGCGTTGCACGGTACAGAAAAGAAAAGATACCTAAAATCAATAGTGTGTTAAGAAAGTGTGTGAACAGCTTTCCAGGAGACTTCGGATACATATCAGTTGTTTTCACTGTTTACTATTGTCTACTATTATCCTCGCTTCACGTGTCGTTTTATTTTAACTGATACGTCTGTGACGTCGCAGTGACCTTGGGAACCACACAGTCTGAATTTTCTTTGATTTTGTTTTCTTAAACCTCATTTTTGTTTGTATTGTATGACATCAAACACATTTCAGTCCAAGGGAAAAAAATAACATATGAACAAGAAAAAATAACCGAAGAAAGACCGAAAAGACAAAAATAATTTATAATAGATGAGGGGGAAATATAGGGTAACTGGTCAGGTGTGACATTATTAGTCAAGAACATTATGCAAGTAGGCAGAATGTTATAATAAGGCATACAGTACAAAGAGAATCAATACATCATTATCGCTACAAGGACAGTCTACATAACACGCGAAGAAGAGGAAAAGGTTGACTAATTTGCAATGGACGGTCAATAATCACAAGAGGGAAAACACAACCAATCTGCCTGAAATTTTTGTTAGTTACCTTTGATCTTTGCATTACGCTCTTCAGTTTTGTGTCTGTACTTCGGCTGTTTTTTAAAAGCCGGATTGTTTGGTATTGTATATATCTTACACTTGTAGACATAAATTGTAGCAAACAATATTATGAAGTCAAGAACTGTGTCTTGAATCTTAAATCTGCTCTTAAAAAGCATATTTTCATTGTTTCATCTTAAACGAGAGAGTGCAACTGGAATTTTTTTTCAAAATGTTGGCAAAAGTGTATTTGATGACACCTCTTTAAAAATATTCAGTATCCGTTTCATGTTCCGTAGAGAAACTACATAGATTATGATTGTGACATTTTTTGTATAAAAAGGAAGAATGGTAGAATGGCTTAACCATGTTTGTTGATTTCTTTGTATAGTTGGGTTCCAATCTCCGTCAGAAAAAGTACCGAAGTTTTCCAGCCTCACCCTTCCCCGCCCAAACCCATTCTTTGCCAACTCCTGCCTTTTTTAGCTGCTTGTTTTACGTATGCCTGTAGCATTAACTTCCCCACCTCTTAACCTCGCAGTGGGGATGTCAGGGGTAGAGCTCTTTCGATATAATGGTATACTTACCTTCTTGAAATGTTATACTAAAAATGTCCACGTTCATTTCGCAGAAATTTCTGCCTTCTTGTCCCCTATCGCTCCCTCTTCTGTTTTTCTACCTTACCTAGCCATTCACCTATATTTTTCCAAAATATTGTTAGATTCTCTTGTCTCTGTCCCCTGAAGTTGGAGCAAGCAGACTGCATCAACATATAGTCTGCGCAATGTGGACCAGCATATCAGTATACACGCATCGCATCCAGCGTAAGACATTCCTTTATGGACATATCATACTAAGTGTGCGTGGCCGTGACCTTGAACGCGCGCAGGAGGCAGCCTTCAGACCCAAAGTGGATTTTATTAGGAAGTTTGTTTTTCCATGGATGATTTTCCCCTTCATGTTCTTTTACGTGCTATTTAACTTTAACCCTTTAACTCCCGCACCCTGTCCACCAGCATCCTGCATTGTCAACCATGCTAGCTAGGCAAAAACAGCCCTCTGACTCCCTCATCCTATCCACCAGTTTCCTGCGAAAAGGTTGTTTTTTTTTGCAGTTGGTGGATAGGATGCGGGAGTCAAAGGGTTAAGTGGAAGCTGTACACGAGACTATGGGAAAAAGACCAGAATCCAGACTACAACACAGTGCCTCATGGGCGTGGAGATGTAGAGATCAACATGTCTGGCCCGATAATCGAACGTGGGACTTGTTCCTTTGCCGACAACCAGTTTGTGGCTCTCCACTTTGTGGCTGCCAGCCAAAAACGCAGCAGATCATAAAATACTTCTTTTCACTTGCTTTGTTTAGACGGGCGAAGTATACAAGTGGTTAGGACACTTATTAAAAAAACAACAAAAAACCCCACTGGCATTGATAGTTGTGTGCAGCATTGAGTTGTGTGCAGTGTGAGATAACAGTATCTCCCTGCAATCTGGTTTGCAAACTTAGCGATTGAAAGCAGAACGCGTCGCTCAACGACCATGAAGTTACTGTACGTTGAAATGTGTTGCTCTCTTCTGTTAAAAACAAACAACGGTGTTGGTGTGCATGAATTATGTAGCTTGACTTGTTTGCAGTTGTGCAGTGATATGAATTTAGTTTCAGTATATACAAGACACGTGCGCACACACACACACACACTCTTACACACACGACACACACGCACGCACGCACGCACACACGCACACACACACACACACAACACTCTCTCTCTTTCTCTCTCTGCCCCCATCCTCTCTTCTCACCCTATCTCTCTCCACCCTCTGTTTCTTCTCTCTCTCTCCCTCCCTCCTCCCACTCTCTCTCCTCTCTCTCTCTTTTCTCTCTCTCTGTCCCATTCTATTTCTTTCTCTCAGTTGCACGTACACACCTGCATTGTTACATCAAAACATTTCCACATCGTTTCATCAAACTTTCAAATTTCATTTCTTTCATTCACGAACAGTAAACATGAACCTCAGTTAAGCCCAACACGCAAAGAATACATTTGAAAGCACAGCAAAGTTGCACCTAATAGCAATCAGTACGAGTAAAAAATTTAAACAAGATACACATTTCGTGTGTCAGGATTGTAGGTCATCTGAGTAAAGTTTTAATCTCATGTCTTTCTGTCACAAGCATAAAGCCAGCAGCAACCCACCGGTTGGCAACACCCACTCGGGCAAATACCTCGGAAAGCCCAACCAAGCTTAACCTATATTACAAACAGGAGGAATAGAACGACCCTGGAGAAGGGTACACGCTGTTTCGTGTCACGACCGTAGACTGCCTAACGCCGTTACAGGTGACCTGCCTAACACCGTTACAGGTGATTGATCACCGTTGTTCGACTGTTAACTCTGGTGTTGGAAGGAAACAGCTTAGAAAGTAGCGCTTCTCTCTCTGTCTGAGAGAGAGAGGGAGCATACAGAAAAGTCACGACGGTAAAAGTCGGGTAAATGGATATCATCCAGTTATGTACTGTCAGATTGACCGCAAAATCGCCTTTAAAAAGCAGCGAGAAAAAAGAAAGATTAACAGTCGGTGAACTCGATTTTTTTTTCCGAGATGCCCTTTTAATACAACAGTTCTGCATTGACAGCAAAAAGCACGCCTATTGACAGTGTCAGTTTTTGGCATCGATGCTGTAATGACAGTGTTGTGCAGAATGAGAGGGTGTCAGTGGGCCGTTTGTCCTCCTGCAGTACTCAGTCATCCGTGGATGGCGTCATGGCATTGTCGAAAGTATAAAAACCGGAAATTTTTTAAATATCGTTGGAGTGAAAACTCATAGATAAACGAGTTCAGTTAAAGAGAGAGGTAGGTTAAAATAAAAAATTTAAAAAAAACTTCGAAAGGAAATTTCATAGAATTCAGAGGTATACGTTTTTAGTGTTGTGAGAGTAATTTGGGTTCACTTTGAGATAGAGTTGTAGTTAGAAAAAGGTCACGCTATGAAACCAAGGCTGTTGGGGTGTGAGATCATAGAGACCTCTCTACCCTAGGAACAGTGTTTTGAGGGTAGATCTCGATGCTCAGCCTTTCTCATCACTAAGACAGAATTAACCCAGTGACTCCCGCATCTTATCAACCAACAGCAAAAACTTAACCCTTTGATTCCTTCACCTTATTTACCAGCTTCTTCCAGGAAGCTGGTGGACAGGGTGCGGGAGTCATCGGGTTAAAACTGTGAATGGAAATGACCGAAAGAGTGTAAAAGTGGATTTTGGTCTTGGTGGAGGTGGAAAGTATAATACGATGTTTATCAACTTTTTCTTTTAAATACGTCTATCTGACCAACAGAGTTATGCTTTGTTTCGCAAATAGACAATTGAATAAAGAAATCAAGACAACATTGATTGTAATAATAACAATAATAATAAAGATGATAATAATACTAATAAAAATGATTATGATAATAATCATCAATGATGGTGATGGTGATGATGATGACGACGACGACGCAGCGCGTCAACTCGCAAGAGCCCTAAACGCTTCACAAAAATTAGACAAAGACAGGTGCACTTAAGCAAGTACTTGTCAACCCCTACCGCTGTGATGAAAATATAAACTACAATTCAATAAAATAATAACGATACAATAATATTGAAAAAGCAATTAAAAAGTCCTAGTAAAAATCCACTTTGTATGTTACATACACAGTGAGTGCATTTCTCTCTCTCGTACACATGTACATACAGCACACGCACGCACGCACACACCCCACACACACACACACACGCACACACACACACACTACAACACACACGCACACACACGCGCACACACACACACACACGTACACACACACATGCAACACACATATACAGGACACTCACACACATACATACACACACACACACACACACACACACACACATGCAACACACACACATGCAACACACACATGCAGCACACACACATATACAGGACACACACACACACACACAGCCACACATGCGAATTTGCAGCCATGCTGTTACAGTGTGATCCTCGAGCGTGGAAAATTGGCAGCCAAGGTGTTGCAGTTTTGTCATGTATGGAAAATTGGCAGCCAAGCTGTTACAGTTTGATATCATGTCGACGAAGTCGCAATTTGTCCAAAAGTGATACATCGGTGCTTGGCTACTTCCTTAATATACACACCACCTCTTTCGACTATCGATGACCTGGAACATTTCTTTGGCATGCCCCAACCTTATTCACTAGCGTGGTATTGAAATAGATGAATGACAGCACTTACAATCAAAATTAACCCTTTGACTCCCGCACTCTGTCCACAAGCATGCTGCATTGTCAACCACGTTAGTAAAGCAGAAACTTGACCCTTTGACTCCCTCACGCTTTCCACCAGGTTCTGCAGGAAGCTGGTGATGGCGTGAGGAGTCGAGGTTGAGTTTGCAGTGGGGATAGGATGCGGGAGTCAAAGAGTTATGATGATCCCCTACAGAAATGATTGCCACGTAAAGACTGTCAGTAGACGTGTCCATGTTTCAATGTTCCGTTTGTTAAATGGTCGTCATGGTGCCTAGGTCAAGGTCACACAGACCAGAACAAGTGCCTAAAATAAAGTCTGCCTTTGTTTGAGGAAGGCCTGTGAACAGCACTCAGAAAATTCTGACAATATTTACATTGTTTTCTCTGTTGTGTCTGTGATTATCCGCGCTTCACGTCAAGTTTTGTTACAAGGGAAGCTTCTGCACGGTCACTGTGATCTTCAGAACAGAAAATATACTTTTTGTGTTGTAATTTTGTATTAAAAGAGAACACGTTAGAATGTTGTGTTGTTTTTTTTTCAATCTTGTTTGTGTTGCCACCTGGAATTAATTTCTAGATGACAGAATGTAAGTGTCCATATCGAGTAATTTGTAATTTGTTCTAGAGGTACTCATCACATCTCCCGTCTTATCTCTCCCTCTACAACACCACACACACACACACACACACACACACACACACACACACACACACACACACACACAGAGAGAGAGAAAGAGAGAGAGAGAGAGAGGCCGGAGTGGTGGAGTGATTTGCATGACTGAAGACGAGTTGCACGGTGAACGTTTAGAGCTCTCTCTCTCTCTCTCTCCTCTCCTCTCTCTCCTCTCTCTCTCTCTCTCTCTCTCTGTCTTTCCCTCTCCTCCCTTTCCCCCCCCGAACAAGAGGAATTCCCAGGAAAGATCTCTTCACTTTACTGCCATGGCTTGACAGTTAATCACAATTCGTGTACAGATTCAACTGACTCGTAAATCTGATCTATGGGGAAAAAACCGTGGACATGTACATGGTATAGTTTAATTGAGCGTGAGCTTGTACTTCTCCCCACCACTCACCCTTCACTTCCATCAGTGTGTGTGTAGGGAGGGGAAGGGGGGGTGGGGATTGTACCGACGGAAAAATATGAATGTGCTTGAGTAAGCATTTCCATATTTCTCTCTCTCTCTCTCTCTCTCTCTCTCTCTCTCTCTCTCTCTCTCTCTCTCTCTCTTGTGTGTATCTTCCCCTTTTCTCTCTCTGTTTTCCCCTTCTCTCTCTCTCTCTCTCTCTCTCTCTCTCTCTCTCTCTCGCTCTCTCGCTCTCTCCCTTTCTCTCTCATAGGCACACCAAGACGTTACAGGGCTTGTTTTCGCTTGGAAATCTCAAGAGTTTTGCAACCATTTTTTTTAAATCAATCACTGCTAGTTTTCGCTTCGAGCTGATGACTTAAAAGAGTGGAAGCATTTTTTGCAAAATAGTGTTTTATTATTAAATTAACGGAATTATTAAATCAAAGTAAAAAAAAAATCGATATTTGACATGAGAAATGTATCACATGTGCCAAATATTTTGATATTTCCTTACGTTGAATTTAGATGCAGCCGTAGAAGACTTATTTTGGCGAACGCAAATGAACAAGTACAGAACATAGAATGTGTAAGTTTTACGATGACAGTGTTAGTTTAGATAATGAGATCATTTCAGAATGTGCTGTATTCAGTGGTAACGAATTGAAATTGATTTCGACAAAAATGTCTTACTATGAAAATCAGTGTTTTCTCTCAGTAATTCGGTATCTGGAGTTTTAAAAAAAATCGATTTAAATTAGCCATGTTTATCAAGTTCGGTAAAACTATGTGGTATGTATGTATGTATATGTATATATATATATATATATATGTGTTGTGTATAATATATATATACATATATATTATTATTATTATTAATATTATTAAATTAGCCATTATTTCCCCAGTGGAGATGCCGGGGGCTCTTTCAGTATAAATAGTATCCCCACCTTCTGAAAATTCTGTGCTAGAAATTTCCTCTTCTCTGTCACTCTTTTTGTTTCTTTCTTCCTCTTTTGATTTGTGTCATTTTTTCCTGTGATTTTCTGCCTTCATCTGTATGTGTTCGATAAAGTCTTGCGTACTTTTTCTTAAGATTGATAATTGGGTACGTGTATTAAGTGCATTTACGGCTCTAGGGCGGTGAGATATGCGGAAGCAATTAAATTTTTAGGTAATTTGTTCCCGTTTGTATATGTTTTAGTGTCCTTAGGTATGCTTAAATTTGTAATCAGATGTTTTTAATCCCCTGTGCGATAAATTGGACGGAGTGGACATCGCCAGGGGCATGTCCTTAGATTATGTGCGTGAATGCATTGATATATGTAGGGCCTACTTAATTTTCTTTTCATTTTTTTCTGTTGAAGTTTTGAATGTTTTGAAGTTGTTATAGCCCTCATATGGCTCTACGCGGTCGGCTGGGCTCGAAACAAAAATAATAACAGCAGCCATGTTTATCAGATTCACTAAAGCTTTGTGATATGTTCAGAACCCTGTATTTTACTTACGTTGCATTATTTACGTGCGATTGCTTGGGTTTTTGATTAATATATTGAATGTTATCTATAAAACTTTGAGCTTTGCGTCTGTGTTCCACATGGTTTAATTATAATGGACGGTATGTTTGGATCAAAAGTTTAGGTGTCGTTTTCATGGAAACATTGGGGATTGTATCAAAGTGGTGCTCGACGCCCAGTGTTTGTACACTTGAACAGCTGACGTTGTTTGGCATGTAACCAGCTCGTAATTCAAGTACGTATGAGTTCTTTGGTGTTATGCCAGCAGGCAGCCTGTAATTGAAAAGGTAATCGACCACTGTTGGAATGTTAGCACACCTGTCGAAAGATCTATCTCTCTCTCTCTCTCTCTCTCATATATATATATATAATATATATATATATATATATCTTTATACTTTTTCTCTCACTCTCTCTCACTCACTCTCACTTCTCTCTCTCTCTCTGTTCTCGCTCGCTCTCGCTCTCTATTCTCTCTCGCTCGCTCGCTCTCTCTGTCTCCCTCTCTCGTCTTTCTCTCTCCCCTCCCTCCCTCCCTCGTTAAATCCTTTGTATTTATTAAAAGCAAGCACAGAAACAGTGCTATATCTTAAACAAGCGCTTTACGAGCTCTCAAAAACGCCAGTTATTAAGCAAAATCCTCTTCAAGCATGATGATTGGAGGAGGATGTATTTTCAAACTGGTCGTGGAAGACATTCTCAGAGTCCTTAACGCCACCGGTTCAGTCATGAGGAATTATTGATCCGCGTGTTTTTGCTTTACGCTTTCTTGAAGAGTGGTAGTAAGTATCAGCATTGTGATAATGGCTGAAGGTATGATTGTTGTCTTGAGATATATGGATAAATGTTTCCTTGAGATATATTTTTAAAAAAAACAGAGTAATGGAATCTTATATTTGTGTTATGTTAATCCTGATATGGACCCCTGAATACAAACAAGAAATTAAAAGCAGAAGGTGAGAGCGAAAATCTTAGTTTTCAGGTTCAGTTTCTCAAGATGTCTCCGCGCTCAGAACGAATTTCATATGCACTGACGTCACAGGTGCCATGTGTATGATGATCATGGCACAAACCTTAAGCCTGCACATAAACCCATGAGCTGGCCAGGTCCTGAGGCCCTACCTAGACTATATTTTTACCTAATCTATATTTTATGCTGATATTTTATCAGCCTATCACTGGAATAATCTTGGTTACATGTAAATGACATGTGTATCTTACTTTTAGAAAAAGGAACATATATATAAAGTCAATGAATAAATAGATAATAACTGATTCCCACACTCTATCCACCACCAGCAAAAACCTAACCCTTTGACACTCTCACCCTATCCACCAGCTTTGTACGGGAGGCTGGTGGATAGGGTAAGGGAGTCAGATGGGTAAATATTTGCTTTGCTAGAATGGCTGACAATGCAGGATGCTGGTAGATAAGTTGCAGGAGTCAAAGGGTTAAAGGATCTGAATCACAACACAACCAGCTATTCTGTATAAACTCGTCTCACATTACAGACACCCCCACCCCCACCCCCAGTCAATGCACAATGCTCAGCTATCAACTAGGTGAAGACAATATTTTCTTAATCGTAGATAGATATGTAAGTTTAAAAAAGTGAATAAGAAGTAATAAATGAAAATCTTAGGCTTGTCATTGTGATGCGAATTGTACATCTGTCGAGTTATAAGCGGTCTGAGACGTTTTGTCATTTACATCGATTATTTCTTGCTGATGTTTCTGTTCTCATTTACCAGTGCGCAGGAAGTTTGCCAGTTTAGCAGCCGTCTCGATTCTTCTCGCAAGGCGTCACGGGTCGTTTTATGCACAAACGTTTCGCGATGGCGCTTAGCGCTGAGCAGACAAGCATTTTTGAGCGCGGGTGCTGAGGTCTTCTGGCTCAGTGAGCTCATTTCTTGGGTTGTATGTTTTTTTTTGTTTTTTTTCTGGCAATGTACCCGCGGAGAGCATTCCCGTGTTGTGACTCAGGGCTTGATGACACGTGTCAAGATAACTCGGGCCTGTCCGCTGAGATACCTGTAGCAGCGTGCATGTTGCAGGCCACATGACTGGCAGCAGTAAAAAAACTAAAAACAAAAAAACACAAAAAATCTCTACCATTTCTGGCTGGCAGGTTCAGGCGGTACTCGCGGTATAATTAAAATATATCGACTGCGAAGAGAGCGCATGCAGCGGAGCGAGCAGTCAATTTGGGACGGTGGGTTATTTGGGTGGGGGTGGGGGGTCGTTTTGGGTAGTAAAGACGGGAGACGGGAGGTAACAGTGCATCACATGCGTGTAACGGATGCGGGAGGGAAGGGGGGTAAGCAAGGGGGGGGGGGGGTTAAGGCATGCCAGGTGGGATTCGCAGAGAAAAGAATGGGGTAATGACTCATGAAGTTATTTTAGTCCGATTGGTTATTTGTTGTTTTGCTAATTACTATCTTGTCACTATTGTGCAATTAATCCTCTATCGTGATTTTTAATTAAGTGTGTGTGTGTGTGTGTGTGTGTGTGTGTGTGTGTGTGTGGAGTGTAGAGAGAATCTTAGCTCTGTCTCTTTGTCTGTCTCTCTCTCTCTTTCTCTCTTTTCTCTCTCTCCCTCTCTCTCTCTCTCTCTCTTCTCTCTCTCTCTCTCTCTCTCTCTCTCCTACTCTCCTCTCTCTCTCTCTCTAGCTCTCTCTCTCTCTCTCCTCTCTCCTCTCTCTCTAGCTCTCTCTCTCTCTCTAGCTCTCTCTCTCTCTAGCTCTCTCTCTCTCTAGCTCTCTCTCTCTCTCTCTCTCTCTCTCTCTCTCTCTCTCTCTCTCTCTCTAGCTCTCTCTCTCTCTCTCTCTCTCTCTCTCTCTCTCCTCTCTCTCTCTCTCTCTTTCTCTTTCTCTTTCTTTTTACTTGCACGGTGTAATCTGTCATCTGCCTTTCACCCTGTACGTGTTATGACTGCGACCTTCTTGTGTACGCCTGCTCAAAAAAATCTCCAAAACAAAGTTTTACCATTTTTGTTGTAACATTGGCAGACTGATTTAACCGTCATGTACAATACCTTCTGTAGACGTTTTAGTCATCAGTATGAAAAGGATGTATACTCCTTGCGAGTTTTTTTCTGCGTTTAGCCAGAAAATGTTGGACAAGTGAAAAATTCTGCGGGATAGTAGTGTATGACTAGCTGGAAGCAGGTCCAGTGGTACCTAATGCTTGTATCCTTGAGTAATAAAGTGTATTAACAGTAAAGGGTGTATTCACAGTAGTAAAATGCATTCACTAGCATGGCTGATTAGCAGAAACGTTTAATTTTCGCCAAGAAGGCTTTTTTTTAATCTTTGCCAAGCCTGCGGTATAGTGTGTGTGTACAAGTACATTGAAGAACATATGCATAATTTATTTACTTTAAGAAAGAGAATGTTATGTAGGTTACACCGGGCCAAACAACCTACACTCATTCGTACCTTTTAAAAAACGAAGAAGCACCATGGTGTATACCATGTGACGAGCCGTTGAGCATCAGAGACCTCCTTTTGATTACTGGGACTCGTGCTATGTGAGACAAAAGCACATGTACACGGCGGACACCTTAAAGAACCTCTTCCGAGACGTCCCTCGTGATGCACTTTTCCAGTTTTTACAAGAGATGAATAAATTTTACCTGATATATTTTATTTCTGTTTTTCTTTAATTGCATTTTAGACTTGCAAAGTTAACGGTGAGCCTTACGTGTTTTTCTTTAATCGCATTTTAGATTTGCCAAGTTGACGGTGAGCATGGTTTTTAACTGTCTTTTATCGTAACGGGTTGTTCTTTTCTTTTTGACGTGGTGTTTGCCCTGATATGGCTGTAGTGGTCGGCTGGGCTATAAGCAATATGAACTGAACTGAACGGTGAGCCTGGTTTTTTATCTGCTGTCTTTTATCTTAACCTGGTTGTCGTTTCTGACGTGGTGTTAGCCCTGATATGGCTCTAGTAGTCGGCTGGGCTATAAGCAATATGAACTGAACTGAACCGGGATTGTGAAAGTTAGCGCTTGAGGCCTCCAGTTTATCTAGTATTGAATGGGATACCTGACATCTCCTGGCATTTGAGGAAGATAGAACGGCGAGAAGAGTTGGGCTCGCTTTCAAAATCTGACTGGTTTTAAATATTAATCTTCTTTGCTCATTCCTGGACGAATGGTGCACGAAATTAGTCATCACAATGGTCTTGTGTCCCTTCATTGTCCTGTGACTTATGAACCCTTTATAGTGCCTGTTTTCGTGCTGTACATTTTCATAGAAACAAACCACGAAAGGCCCAGTTGACGTAGACGTAAAGACGTAGAGTTCTCGCTTTTGGGTCTGTTTGCACGATCTTCTGTCTAGCTCGAGAAAAGCCCACCCACCCTCTCCCGCCAGTGGAGATGCCGGGGGCTGTTTCAGTATATAGTATCCCCACATTCAGTATATAGTATCCCCACATTCTGGAAGTTCTGTGCTGAAAATTTCCTCTTTTCTGTCACTCTTTCCTTCTGCCTTGAACCTTTCCTTTCTGTCATTTCTTCCTGTCATTTTCTGCCTTGCTGGTCCATTCACCTATGTGTTCGATACAATCTTACGTACTTTTTCTTAGGATTGATAACTGGGTACATGTATTAAATGTATTTTTTGGATCGGGGGGGGGGGGGGATATGCGGAAGCAATTTTAGGTAATTTAGGCCCATTTTTATGTGTTTTGGTGTCGTTAGGTATGCTTAAATTTGTATTCAGGTGTGTTGTAAATCCCCAGTGCGATAAATTGGACCGAGTGGTCAGTGCTGGGTGCGTGTCCTTGGATTGTGTGCGTGAATGCTTTGATATATATATGTGTACTTTTTTTTTCCTTTTTTTGTTTTGTTGTTGTTGTTGTTGAAGTTTTGTATGTTTTGAAGCGGTTATAGCCCTGATATGGCGCTACGCAGTCAGCTAGGCTTTAAACAACAGTTCAGGAAAACGTTTGTGGATGTGATCTCCAATCCACCCAGCTGTGGATGGAGTTGTTTAATTTAAAATTAAGTTGGTGCTGGGAAGGTAAAATAGAGACAGGGAGGCAGGCAGGCAGGCAGGCAGACGGAGGGAGGGAGATGGTCACTGCCCTCTTAATGCTGGCCTAGATAAAAGTAAAGGTCTCTGCCACTCCACTACATTACTTGATGCCGAGGGGGTACGGGACAGTGTTTACCCCCCACCTTATCAGTTACAAAGCACTCCACACTACTGCAGCCACAGGCAGTTGATGTTAGGGGTGTGACTGACATCCCCCCTGTCGGCTGCTGCCAACATAGAGGTCAGAAACGGCATTTTCCTGGTTGAATATTGCATGATCATTACAGTGCCAGTAGCTACAGAAAGCTATGCTTTCAGCTTATTGACTGTTGGCATTTTCCAGGTAAATGATGATTGTTGCGGAATAGCGAAGGGATAGGCGACCAGATTTTTCGGTAAAAAAAAAAAATCGTTGCGAACTTATTAATGTTGCATCATGTCCATGACGAAAAGATGGACGTTTGTACGTACGCGCCTGAGTTGATGAATATTTCAGTTATGGTCACAATAAAATTAAAATGTAAACATACCAGACACGTCCAGTCATGATCCAGAAATGAAGAGTTGGTTTTGCGTGAATATACACAGCTCTCTCCTCTCTCTCCTCTCTCTCTCTCTCTCTCTCTCTCTCTCTCTCTCTCTCTCTCTTTCTCTCTCTCTTGTAATGATATATACAGTGAAACTCTGTTATAGCGAGAGCGGACGGCCCAGGCACATTTTCTCGCTATTGCCGAGTTCTCGTTATTCCCAAATGACGAATTTACCAATGGAAACAAAGGGAAATAATCTTGGCACCGGCGTCGTCGATGTGTTCATAATTAATCGATAATGTCTACGTGCGGGGCGAGAACGCCAACGGCACCGTGCGCACTCGAGCCAGACGAAGATGAGAGGAGGGAGAGGGGGGAGGGGGAGAGGGGATTACACACCGCACAAGGACGCGCCTTTCGTTGTTTTTCTTTGTTACCGGCCACCACGAGATGTGCCCTACCGGGAACTTGACGACGAGGTGGGGGTGGGGCGAGTGGCGAGAACTTTTGTGACCAGGAAGGATAGAAAATCTCTCGTTATTACCGAGATGATTATCCACTAACTCTCGTTAAACCCAATGGTTTATTCTTAAAGATTAAGAAGGATAAAAAACGGGGATTGAAAAATGCTCGTTACTACAGTGTTCTCGTTATTACAGTTGTCGTTATTAATGGACTCCACTGTATATATGAAAATATATATATATACATATATGTATCCATGTAAATAAATATAGTGAGAGATGTAGATATGTAGGGGGTGTGTGTGTGTGTGTGTGTGTGTGTGTGTGTGTTCTGTTTAAAAGTGGTGACTATTTACAGGACTCGGTTTATAACATTCCTCTAGTACTTCATTTGCAGTTTGTATGCGAGTTACTTGGCATGTGAACATTTCCTTTTCACTTGAACAAAGAACCTTTTAGATGTAAAACAAAATCAACATTGAAGCGCTTTATCTACCTCATTCACGTAGCATTCCACAGTGATAAGTTAGAGAAGTGACCCAGTGGTTACAGCGCCCTTCTGGATTGCGAGGTTTCCTGGATTTAGATCCCAGATGAACGGGAATTTTTGTCCGCGCCTGCCACCCCCAGCCATTCTTTTGACCCCGAGTTGTGGTTCTTTGCGCTGGTATGAGACGATTAACTTAGAGCCCATGTGCAGTGCGACCAGATAAGAAAAAGGTCCCAGATAAAAAAAATTTATGTTAAGAAAATCAAACCCAACAGCTAGACAAAATCGACACGTATTCAGGAAAAGAACACTATGGTGCATTACTACGGTGACATGCTCTTCCTGGGGAAAAGAAAAGAAAACAAGAAACTAACTGTAATCCAACCTTGTCCAAAATCTTTTCGCTCCCTCTCTGTTTACCTAGAAGCTATTGCCAACCGCCCTTCACGCTGCGTTTGTTCTTCTAGAGAAAAACTCTTCTCCTTTTTGGCTCACCTTCACGATCATGAACGCACAGCTTTATGTTCCCTTGGTTCACCTCGTCGGAAAACGTATATCTCGAAAACCTCCTCTGGTGGGGATGCCGGGGGCTCTTTCAGTATAAATAGTACCCACCTTCTGGAAATTCTGTGATAGAAATTTTCTCTTTTCTGTCACTCTTTGTTTCTGCTTTCTGTCATTTCTTCCTACCATTTTCTGCCTTACTGGTCCATTCACTTTGCATGTGTTCGATGAAGTCTTACGTACTTTTCTCTTAGGATTGATAATTGGGTACATGTATTAAGTGCATTTTGGCTCTAGAGAAATGAGATATGCGGAAGCAATTTAAGTAATTTAAGCCCGTTTTTATATGTTTTAATGCCTTTACTTTGTCTGAATTTGTATTCAGGTATGTTTTTTTAAATCCCATGTGCGATAAATTGGATGGGATGGTCAACGCCACGGGCATATCCTTAGATTATGTGCGCGAATGCATTGATACGTGTATTTAATTTTAGTTTCTTCAAATAGGTGGACAAAAAACAGCAACGAAGTAGACAAATGTCACACAATAGTCAAGGCACAGATTCCACAACCACTGAACGGAGCAAAAGCCGGTTTCTACCAGCCAGCCAGCCCATTCTGAGGATAATCAAAGCTATTGTCAACCGAAACATTACGGACAGTCTCAAAAGACATACTGTTAATGTGTTATATGAATTGGCTACGCATTGTTAACAGAAACCAGAAAAAAACGCGAAGAAGAATACGAACGCGTATTTAATACAACAAAACAAAACAGGCGCCTGTCTTGTTTTGTTGTATTAAATACGCGTTCGTATTCTTCTTTCGCGTTTTTTTCTGGTTCCAGTTTGCTTGAACGCGGGCAGTCACACTTGTTTTGGATTACGCATTGTTAGCCTTAAGTGTTATTCAAAGTTAAAGAAGTTGTAGGCTGTTTCCTGTTGAACTGGTGTTGGATGTAAAGTATTCTTCAGAGAAAGTTATGTAACTTGACAGCTGGTTGTGAACTCGTGATTAGTTACCTTCCTTCTTAAGCCATCATTCATGAAATGTTCATATCTCTCTCTCTCTCTCTCTCCTCTCTCTCTCTCTCTCTCTCTCTCTCTCTCTCTCTCTCTCTCTCTCTCTCCTCTCTCTCTCTCTCTCTCTCTTTCTCTCTCTCACTCCCTCTCTCTTTCTCAGTCTGCCTCTCTGTCTGCCTGTCTCTCTCTCTCTCTCTCTCTCTCTCTCTCTCTCTCTCTCTCTCTCTCTCTCTGTCTGTCTTTCTCGGTCTCTGTCTGTCTCTCTCTCTCACTCTTTCTGTCTTTCTCTCTTTCTGTCTTGTCTCTATCTCTCTTGTCTCTGAATCTCTGTGCCCCCCCCCCTCCTCCCCGTGCGCTGTTCTGGCGTTGTAACTCTTCTCCATCCTTTTTGTATCAATGCTGACTGATGCATTCAGAGGGATTTGACAGGGTTGTGTACTTCAAGATCCGCTCATATGGAACCTCTTCAACCTGCACAGACTTTAAGCCAAAACAAAAATGCTCAAAGCCGTCCTGCAGGACTTTCATCTTTTGAGACCCATGCACAGTCCAGTGCATCACTGCCAGATTGTTGTGGCCTACAGTCGCTCCGGCCGGCTTTACAAGTAGCCTCAATGAGACAGAAGCTCTGTTTCAGCCAACGTTATCTCAGGCTCCTGGCCTTCCCCACATCCCGTTTTCTGCCTTGTGTCTTTGTTTCGTGTCATTTCTTCCTATCATTTTCTGTCTTGCTGGTCCATTCACCTGTATGTGTTCCATAAAGTCTTCACTACTTTTTCTTAGGATTGATAATTGAGTACATGCATCTTTTGGCTCAAGGAAGGTGAGATAAGCAGGAGCAATTTTAGGTTATTTAGGCCAGTTTTTATATATGTTTAGGTGTCCTTAGGTATGCTTAAATTTATATTCAGGTGTGTTTTAAATCCCCTGTGCGATAAATTGGACGGAGTGGTCAATGCCAGGGGATGTCCTTAGATTATGTGCGTGAATGCATGGATATTTATAATGAATTTTCTTTTTTTCCCCTGTTGAATTCTCGTATGTTTTGAGGCGGTTATAGCCCTGATATGGCTGTATGCAGTCGGCTGGGCTTTAAACAACAATACAAAAACAATAACAATAACCACTGAACGGAACCCACCCATCCCATTCTGAGGATAATAAAAACTATTGTCAACCAAAACATTACGGACAGTCTGAAAAACGATACTGTTACTGATATGGCTCTACGCATTCGGCTGGGCTTTAAACAACAACAGTATCAATAACCACATCGCGTGTTGTCAACAACCACGTCATCAGGACTGTAGATATAGTGTGCTGTTTAGGCAATACAGTGAGAAGCAGTGGATCTCTTGATGCTGAGGTATCGCTGCACATTTCCATGGTTTGTTCTGTCTTTGGAACGTTGACTGAGAGGTCGTATGAAAACTTCAGGCTCACCACAAAGATTGCTGTGTATAGAGCGCTAGTCTTTAGCGCACTAGTGTACTGCTGTGAGACTTGGACTAGCCACCAGTGGCACATTCACCATTGGACTAGCCACCAGTGGCACATCCATATCACCTCAATTCACCTTGGACTAGCCACCAGTGGCACATTCACCATTGGACTAGCCACCAGTGGCACATTCACCATTGGACTAGCCCAATGCACATTCCATTGATAGCACACAGGCACATTCACCATTGGACTAGCCACCAATGGCACATTCATCATTGGACTAGCCACCAATGGCACATTCATCCATTGGACTAGCCACCATGGCACATTCACCATTGGACTAGCCACCATGGCACATTCACCATTGGACTAGCCACCAGTGGCAATTCACATTGGACTAGCACATGGCACATTCACATTGGACTAGCCACCAGTGGCACATTCACCATTGGACTAGCCACCAGTGGCACATTCACCATTGGACTAGCCACCATGGCACATTCACCATTGGACTAGCCACCAAGTGGCACATTCACCATTGGACTAGCCACCAATGGCACATTCACCATTGGACTAGCCACCAGTGGCACATTCACCATTGGACTAGCCACCAGTGGCACATTCACCATTGGACTAGCCACCAATGGCACATTCACCATTGGACTAGCCACCAATGGCACATTCACCATTGGACTAGCCACCAGTGGCACATTCATCATTGGACTAGCCACCAGTGGCACATTCACCATTGGACTAGCCACCAGTGGCACATTCACCATTGGACTAGCCACCAATGTCACATTCACCATTGGACTAGCCACCAATGGCACATTCACCATTGGACTAGCCACCAATGGCACATTCACCATTGGACTAGCCACCAATGGCACATTCACCATTGGACTAGCCACCAAAGGCACATTCACCGTTGGACTAGCCACCAGTGGCATTTTCATCATTGGACTAGCCACCATTGGCACATTCACCATTGGACTAGCCACCAATGGCACATTCACCATTGAACTAGCCACCAATGGCACATTCACCATTGGACTAGCCACCAATGGCACATTCACCATTGGACTAGCCACCATTGGCACATTCACCATTGGACTAGCCACCAGTGGCACATTCATCATTGGACTAGCCACCAGTGGCACATTCACCATTGGACTAGCCACCAGTGGCACATTCACCATTGGACTAGCCACCAATGGCACATTCACCATTGGACTAGCCACCAATGGCACATTCACCATTGGACTAGCCACCAATGGCACATTCACCATTGGACTAGCCACCAATGGCACATTCATCATTGGACTAGCCACCAGTGGCACATTCACCATTGGACTAGCCACCAACTGCACATTCATCGTTAGACTAACCACATAGATCGTTGGACTAGCGGGGGGGGGGGGGAGCCACCAGTGGCACATTCATCATTGGACTAGCCACCAGTGATACATTCATCATTGGACTAGCCACCAATGGCACATTCACCATTGGACTAGCCACCAATGGTACATTCATCACTGGACTAGCCACCAATGGTACATTCATCACTGGACTAGCCACCAATGGCACATTCACCATTGGACTAGCCACCATGTGGCACATTCACCATTGAACTAGCCACCAGTGGCACATTCACCATTGGACTAGCCACCAATGGCACATTCATCATTGGACTAGCCACCAATGGCACATTCATCATTGGACTAGCCACCAGTGGCACATACATCATTGGACTAGCCACCAGTGGCACATATATCGGCTGGAACGGTTCCACCAAAGATGCCTGTACAAGATCTGAAACATCACATGTAAGTGTCCAGCCTTCAAGTTCTGATCAGATGTGGCTTGCCTAGTGTGAGAAATTTTACTCATTGAATACCAGCTTCGTTGGACGGGATACATTGTCCGAATGGAAGATTACAAAATTCTAAAGATGCTTTTGTACGGAGAGCTGAAGCACGGTACTGTGATCAGGGAAGACCCTAAAGCAATACAAGTGTACTTTGAAGGCCACCCTCATCAGCTGTGGCTTCAGCATCAGCAGTTGGGAAGACATTGTCCTCAACAGTGTAAGCTGGTAACAGTATTGTACATGGGGCACGAACAAGGCAAAACAGTTTCTATTCAACAAAAGAGTCGGTGGAAGCAGAATTGCTGGGACTAGTATGATGTGAGACAAAAGCACTACATGCTGGACTTCTTAAAGAACCTCTTCCGAGACGTCCCTCTAGATGCAATTTTCCACGTCCCTCTTGATGCAATTTTCCAGTTTTTACAAGACGAATAAATTTCACCTGATATGATTTTTACGGCTGTTTTTCTTTAATTCCATTTTAGACTTGCAAGGTTAACGGTGAGCATGGTTTTTAAGTTTTGTCTTTTATCTTAACCTGGTTGTTTTTGACGTGATGTTAGTCATGATATAGCTGTAGTAGTCGGCTGGGCTATATATACAATATGAACTTGACAGAATCCAATCCAAGGCTGCAGGACCCCATTGCTTGCAGCACCTGTGGAAGAACATGTGCCTTCAGGATCGATGCTGTGTCCCTCCTTAAGTCCCAACCAGACAATAACAGGACCGGTATGTCACTATGACTACACTGATACTGCTTCCTCCACGAGGCGGTCTGGCATGCAGTTGAAGCTGAAAAAAAAACTATGCAAGAAAAACAAAGAAATTTAGAAAGCATGTGAATTTGCTTTGGTCACTCAGTAAAATTGGGAGCTTGCATTCTGTAAACATTGTATCTCTTGTCATAGGGTTTTTAATAGAATAACTGCATTTTGAAAAACCATTTTCGTGAGAATGACTAGGAGCATTAGGTATGCTTCGTTCTCGTCTTTACAATAATTTCTGCAAACCTTAAGTAAATAAATAAACATTGTGAAACATGACTACTACTGTTAGCGCGCTTCTATTGTGTGTTCCTTTCCCTTTCACCATTTCCGTAGGGATGGGCGTGCATTTATTGTTCGTATGCGATCTTTTGTACCGATATTTTTGTGAAGTGCTTACTGCTCTTGTGTGAGATGAATTGTACATGTAGTCATGTTCATTAGGATCAGTATTTAATATCAGTAGTATATCCACCATTCTGTTTTTAGGTGTGTGCTATGGGCAAGAGCAGGGCAAATATTCGGAATGCGCCAATGTGCAGACCATCACGACGACCTGTGCTACCGAACACCTGGCCTACCTGAAGACGATGGATGAGGCATCCTACGGCATGATGCAGAACATCGGGGCCATCGACATCCCCAACTACCTGCTAACCATGCAACTCAACCACGTTTGCAAGTGAGATAGTGTTATTTTTGAAAGGCAGTGTATCAGAACTCAGAACATAATTCATTTGCCCAGGGAACCCAAAATAGACGTACAAGACACAGATTGTGATTGTTATCAGTTATAGTTAGTGGTTTCACCTTTCGAGTTATGTTTGTGTGTTAAAATTGGAGGGAGGGTCCGTTTGCCCTTTTCTTTAAAGTGATCCCTTGAAGATAGTTGAAGTGCAGGTTTGGTTTGTGGGAGCATATGTTATAAGATGGAAATCAGAGCTTTATTAGTTTGGTAGAAATAGTGGGCGAGTTATTTGAGGTCATTTCACCTAACGCTTCACTTTGGCTTCAGTACTCATGTTGGTACATCGGTCATAAAGAAAAAACAATGTCACGTCTCATTTGCTTGCTTCCTTCCTGTCACTATATGGAAAGGTGTTTTCACTGCCTTTAATTTTAAACAAATTTGACAGAATTCACTTTTTCGTCAGGAGGGATTTGGATTTGCGCGCGTGTGTCTGTGTGTGTGTGTGTCTGTGTGTTTGTGATGCTTAGATGCGCCTGTTTGTGTCTGTATCTTATATCTGTATGCTTCAATTCTTTCTCTGTTCAGCAACACAGAGGATCTGAAAAAGTACTACATGTGTATTTTCCAAAACGTGACCACCTGTCTCCAGGCCATCAACAGCACCCAGCTCATGGGCACTCCAGATGCGAAAAGAATTTCCATGGGAATTGAAGACTTTTGCAAAGACAGAAGTGGTAAGCGCATTCACACAATTAAATGTCTTGTTCACTCGGTCTTTTCACTCCCTTACCCAGTCTACCAGCTCCATGTAACAAAACTGACGGATAAGATGAGATAGTGCAATGGTCAAGATCCCTTATGGGGATGCCGGGGGCTCTTTCAGTATAAGTAGTACCCCCCCCCCCCTTCTGGAAATTATGTTCTAGAAATTTCCTTTTTTCTGTCACTCCCTTTGTTTCTGCCTTGTTCCTTTGCTTTCTGTCATTTCTGCTTATTTTCTGCCTTGCTGGTCCATTCACCTGTATGTGTTCAGTAAAGTCTTAACTACATTTTCTTAGGATTGATAATTGGGTACATGTATTAAGTGGGTATTTGCCTCTAGGCAGGTAAGATATGCCCTTTTTATGTATGTTTTGGTGTCCTTAGGTATTCATGTGCGATAAATTGGACGGAGTGGTCAACGCCAGGGGCATGTCCTTAAATTATGTGCAGAATGCATTGATATGTGTACTTGGTTTTCTTTTCTTTTCTTTTTCCTGTTGAAGTATTGTGTACGTTATGAAGCGGTAATAGCCCTGATATGGCTCTACGCAGTCGGCTGGGCTGTAAACAATAATAATAAAAAATGGTCAAGAAGAAAAGTAATGTGGACCATGTTCATGGGAACCGGTTACTTGCGCGAAGGCAGAAACGGTGTGCAGATTTCCACATTGCTTCTATCCTTTGAACTGGATAAAAGAAAAGGCTTTAGGTAGACCGTCTTCATGGCTTTTCGCAGGCTATGAAAAAACAACATACTTGCACAGCGACCATTGATGTGCACATTTTCCATATTTTGTTTATCCATTGTTGGTTGAAGTGGCTGCAAGCACAAAACCCGAATTGAAAAATAAAAGAAACAATCAAACTTGGTTAAAGGGGCGGGGGGGAGGGATTGGATTGTCTGCCAGAATTGTGTTCCAGCCATCTTGATTCCTCCTGCACATTTCCATGTTAAATCCGTATGTTGAAAAAGTAAATGTGGACTGTCAGAATCGGCAACTTATGCAAAAGCAGAAACCGCAGCTGAGTTCTATTTTGATTGATCCTGTTGAATTAACGTAGGGAAAATGTGTCAAAGGGATAAGTGCAGCGGACTATTGGCTGGAAAATTATGGATTTGAACCCTGAAACTTTTTTTTTTCGGCACTGATCATCTTTTGCCCAAAGTTGAACATGCTTTGGGTTCATTGAGACGATCGGGGGCATGCAGTCGAGTCTCATCCACTTCACAGATGCGTCATTAAGGGTGATGCTTTATATTCCTTACTCAACACCTGTAGGTGTCTATACCTCTCGAACCTGGTTAACGTTGAGATTTTAAAAAAGTACGTGTAAAGTACAGCTCAGTCAAGTAATCTAACTCGTATATGGAACTTTGGCATCATAATTCATTCCCATTAGCATGAAATCATAGCATCGTGAATATTGTCATAGATTCTGTGTCCCTTCATGCCCTGATCTCATGGTAACCTTTGGTTTCTCCCCCCGTGAGAATGCCGGGGGCTCTTTCAATGTAAATAGTATCCCCTGTTTCTGGAAATTCTGTGCTAGAAATTTCCTCTTTTATATCATTCTCTTTTTCTTTCTTCCTCCTTTGCTTCCTTGTCATTTCATCCTATCATTTTCTACTTTGCTGGTCCATTTACCTGTGTGTGTTCGATAAAAGTCTTACATTCTTTCTTTTAGGATTAATAGTTAGGTATATGTATTAAGTGCATTTTTGCTCTAGGGAAATGTGATATGCAGAAGCGAATTCAGGTGATTTATGTATGTTTTAGTGTCCTTAGTTATGTTTAAATTTGTATTCAGATTTTTTTTTTAAATCCCCTGTGTGATATAATGGAGTGGTCAACGCCAGGGGCATATCCTTAGATTATGTGCATGAATGCATTGATATGTGTATTTAATTTTCTTTCCTTTTTCTTCCTGTTGAAGTATTGTATGTTTTGAAGCAGTTATAGCCCTGAGATGGCTCTACGCAATCGGCTGGGCTTTCAACAATAATAACAGTAACAACAACTCTTGAATTCAAGCTCACCACACAGCGTAAAGATGGGCTACTTAGCTGCCCATCTTTATGCTCCAATCATTATGGTGTTAGTGTTTTATAGGACCTGTCCCTCTTGTCATTTCAAGGCCTTGCCTGCGCATAGTGTTCGACGTGTGGTGAAGGAGCCTACCAGGTAACTGCAGGCAGATGTGGGTGGAGGGCATATGGAATTGTCAGAATGCGATAAACCCCTCTTGAACAAGTTGTAGGCTCCATGAAGTGACAAAAACATGGTGTTTGTATCTCATCTTTGTTGAAAGTTGGTAATGTGTTAACGGAATATTTTCTTGCGTTGTTCCTGACGCATTTTTCAGTTATATTGTTTTGAGTTACACGATGTTTGCACCGTGTGTATTTTATAAGTAAAACATGTGTAGCTCCCATTTGTGATTCACAGAAAGATGAAGTTAAACAAAATATCAGACTTCAGACCAGCTAATTCCCTGGGGGCAGCAGCAGTTTAATGAAATGAATAACTGGTGAAGAAAAAAAGAACTAAAAAAAAATGATTGTCAGTTAATGGACAGTGTGACTTTTGACAGGGATAAACAAAACGTGTGTCATGATGAAGATGACGGATGTGAATTCATGTGTCGAAACAGTCGTCGGGGAAAAGCTCGGAAACTGCATGTGAGTATCACTGTATCATGTGTGAAGATTTTTTTTATGATGTAGATTATATAGAAACGGTTTGGCAGGAATGTGAGACTAGCCCACATTGACCTTAAATAACCATAGTGTATACTGTGCGTACATTTTGATACTAGTAAGAATAATGGATCCTGGCTTTGATATAATGGATTCTGTGTTACCATTTACCAGTTATACTATATCGACAACCACCAGATCAAGACAGTGAGCGGCATTTGATCTCTTGATACCGAGGTGGCCTTAGGCTGCGGCCATAGTAAACCCGGCCGTCCGGAGTTTTGACGGCCGTCTCTTTAGCCAGTAGAACGGGTCCGTCAAAGTGGCCATAGTAAACCCGGCTTTCCGGAGTTTTGACGGCCGTCTCTTGTCACTTTTGCTGTAAATAAAGGTTCTGAGCCTCACAGCACTGATCAACTTCTCTTCGTCCATGTTTGCAAGGGAGATAAGTCATTGAAAAATCAGGAACGGAGTTCTTCCCCTTCCCCTTTTCCGTTCCGTCGACCCGGCAAACGGACGTTTTGCACGAAAGTCGAAACGACGGGTTGAAAATGCCGGGCCGGGCCTGCTCCACTATGGCCACCCACATCCGTCATCGGTGACGCCACAGAGCAATTAAGCCGGGCAGGATCTTTTACCCGGGCCGGCAAAAACGACGGCGGTAAAAAAACCGGGTTTACTATGGCCGCAGCCTTACGCTTCGCCAAGGCCAGCTCTGCTTTTGGATGAGTAGGCATTTTAATGAGTACTCGTCGAGGTTGTAAACTTAGCAGGCACACATATACTTAACAAGATTGTTGCAAATCTTGCATGGACATCGTGGCTGGAACCATTCCAGATGATGGACGTGCAGTCGGCGGGTAGTTCAGAGCCCAGGTCTGGCAGCAACACAGAGCTCTCAAGACTACTTGCTCAGTGCACAGCACTCTTTGTAGCGAGTCTGATGTCATGGACTTTCCACAGCGTCTTGGGCAGTCGTCCAAAGGCAGATCTGGCTTTGGAGATAGGTATTGCGAAGTCGGGTTTGAACTACTTAGCATAGACAGACAGACAGCATATATACATACCTACCTACATACCTACACACATACCTACCTACATACATACATACATACACATATACACACATACATACATACGTACATACATACATACATACACTGTACATACATACATATACAGATAGACAGAAACGTAAAGATAGACAGATACCGCTAGATAGATAAACAGATGGGAGAAATAGACAGACATATAGTAGGCAGATAGACGTATTGCAAAGTTGGGTTCAAACTACTTAGCATAGATAGACAGATAGATAGATAAACAGAGAGATAGATGTAGATAGATAGATAGATCAAGAGATAGATAGGTAGAGAGAGAGAGATAGGCAAAACATGTATAACGTGACATTGGATACAGACCCAGCGAAAATAGAAACACTTTCTTCACCTGACATTGGACAGGAACTACCCAATATGTGATAATATATATACACACACGTATATGCGATGCTGGTGTGAGCCAACGATGATTCTTCGAATTACCACTGCAGTGTGTAATTTTCGCCAATATATGGCAACATCAGGATCATATCAATATTCTGAAAATAGAAACAAAACACCTTTTGTTAAGGAAACAGTAAACATGAAATGGGGACAAGCATAAGCGGTCAAGGAAGAGCCAGACAACTTAATGGTCAGTTCCCTAGGCCTGTACTCATCCTTCACATTTATGCCCGAGTCGATATTTCTGATCCACAGTGCCTCCAGAGTCATGCGATAATCCTCGCCTCTTGTGGTTGAAGCCAAAATCTCAACATCTTCTGACCCCATTGTAACCTTACATTGTGCGAGATGCTTTTTTTACAGGTCCATTGTTGTTGATGTGCTCACGGAAACGGGTTTGTAAATGTCGGACAGTCTGTCCAACATAGAATGCCTTACAGCGTTGACATGTCAGTTTGTAAACCACCCCACTCCGGATCAACTTTGGCACTTGTCCCTTCAAGGACGGCAAAACCGTCCTTAGTTTTCGCAAGGTCATAACGATTGTACAGGGGGCATTACATTTATGTAGAGCACGGGCATATTCGTCAGAAACCTTTCCCCTATATTGTACGAACAAACAGACTTTGTCACTCTTTTATATATATATGTATGTATATGTATATATGTATATATGTATATGTGTGTATATATAATTATATATATATTTATATATAGAGAGAGAGAAGAGAGAGAGAAACACTTGTATAACGTGACATTGGATACAAACCACCCTACATATATATAATTATACATATATATATATATATATATATATATATAAACATTTGTATCTTATGGCATTGGATACAAACCACCGACATACACAGAAACACTTGTATCACGTGACATTGATACACAACACCGACATACAGAGAAACACTTGTATCACTGACATTGGATACACAACACCCGACATACACAGAACCACTTGTATCACTGACATTGGATACACAACACCCGACATACACAGAAACACTTGTATCACTGACTTGGATACACAACACCGATATACATAGAACACTTGATCACGTGACATAGATAGGAACTACTAAGCATACATTGAGAAGCACTGATGTCATGACATTGGATAATTGACGACGAGGGCGCTCGTATTTTCCAACGGTAGAAGTTACTGGGTAAAAGCCATTTTTCAAACTTGCCGTTACTAATAACCTACATTTCTGCCAAGCCAAAAAGCCACTGAAAAAGACAGACATAAATAGAGCAGTGATATGACATGAAGGCGACACAAATAGAGCAGTAACATAAGACATGAAGGAATCGGTGAGTAACAGCATTTGCATTTTTTTTTTAGAGGGGGGGAGAGAGAGAGTAGATGTAGATAGAAATACTTATATGCTTGTGTATGTATATATATATTAGATAATGATTGTGTGTGTGTGTGGTGTGTAAAAGAGAAAGAATATGAACGCTTTCTAATCACTTCTATCATAAATTTGGACATGCCGCCATAGAGCGCATTGGTAGCACAAACCGCCTGGGTATATGACTTAATCATTGGATACAAAGTACCCAACAGATATCGAGCAATACTTGTACCACGACAGGGCGCATGGCCTGGTTCCAACCGTGTGTGCCAGTAGTGACTTACGGTGACAAGTGAAAATTCCAATAAGTACTGATGCCAGTGAACCACCGGATGGCAGTAATGGGGCAAGATGATGACAGTAATGCTGATGATGACGACTCGGTCAGTCCGATGTGTGTTCCACCTCCATCAACCTCACAATAATGTGGCATGTAGTAGGATCTTAGATGTGTTCATGTAGTTTGGAAATTTGGTTGGGAGATGATTATTGTTAAGAGATCTGTATTGATTTTTGAAAATGTACCCTTCGAGAGATTGTAATGGAATGTGTGTGCAGTCGCGTGTGCGTGAACGCCTATGTGTTTTTATGTGTGGTATTGACCTTGCAATTGTACGTATGCTTTGAACAGGATGTTTGAGAAAATGAAAACCTGCACGGAGCAGATGACCATGTGTCCTGGCGGTGAAGTTGTGAAGGAGTATTTCGTCAGCACGCGTCCCGGATCCTGCGAAACAGACGGCGCTGGGCAACACTATCTGGCCTGTGCCCTGCTGGTCGTCAGTCTGCTGCTCACTCGCTTCCTGTAGTTCTCTCTTGTGGCATAGTGCCTTGTTCGTCTGTTGTAGGTTTTAGCCTTATGGTTACTGACATATTGATAGCCTACTTGACTGACTTCTTTATTAAAACTGATAAGTCTTCTGGACTTACTTCCATCTTTATTAATGTGGATTAAGTCTTCTGGCCTGACCTGTGTCTTTATTGATACAGATAGCCTTCTTGACTGATCTGTATTTACATTAATACTGAAAGTCTTCTTGACTGTCCTCGTTCGCTGACCCATCTTTATTAATGCTGATAAGTCTTCTTCACTGACCTTATATTAATACTGATAGTCTTCTTCACTTACCTCTATTAATACTGGTAAGTCTTCATTGACCTCTATTGATACGTGATACTGTTAAGTCTTTTCACTGACCTCTATATTAATATTGATAAGTCTTCTTCACTGACCTCTATTGATGCTGAAAGTCTTTTTCACTGACATATCTTTATTGATACGATAGTCTTTTCACTGGCATATCTTTATTGATACTGATAGTATATATATTTTCACTGACCTTTATATGTTACGTTTTGATTGTAAATTTCTAGGTGCTGGGTGGGAGGGGGGGGGGGCGTCATTGAAATGATGATCTTTTAGAATGTGTCTGCTGTTATTGAATCGCAGGTGCCTCTCTGCTCTGATGACATCTTCAAATTTAAATCAAGTCTTAGAATTTGGCATTATAACCTACAAAATGAAGTCTTCGAATTTTGACAGAATAACCTAAAACGACCCTGATTTGTGTTGTGATCAGTAAGGTTGCATGTGTGCAAACACAGTCGCTGAGTTGATAAAGACGTATTACTTGTAAGCTGTCTTGAGCGGTTTTGTCGTTTCTAATACCAATGAAAATGGATTATGAGTCACTTCTAATTATCATTTATTTTTCCTCCCAATATGTGTTCAGCATACGATCATTGCATTGAGTTAGATGTTCTGCTCACCAGCTATCAGCATGCTAGTAACCATTATGCGGAAAATCTTCAACTTTTTCAAGTGTGTGAATGTCTGCGTCATTCAGCTGAACAACTGTGTCTTATTACGCCTTTGTAACGTCCGATTTTTCAGGGATAGTTGTCCTTGATCGACTGTTTATAATCTGTCACGGACTATTTTCAATAATCATTGAATTTCATTTTGAGCTGTGTTTGGGTGTCTTTGTGTCAGTGTATGTGAATTTGGCCAAGGATCGTGCGCGGGTGTGTCCTGTTCCAGTAACACAATGGCCAGTGGTATGGTAGCCCGATCGTGTCCTTACTGGTCATGTACGTTAATGTACGTGCATAACCATGTCCTAGCAATCGTTCACGGTTCGGATTTTACTAAACATTAAAAACGATATTAGTTAGTGTTGGTTTTGTATGTAAGGGCTACACTCTGGGAAAGTTCCACAGTTGTGGAAATGCTTGACTGAACTCTGGATGCAAACTGTTAAAGGCCGACATCGATACCAAAGGCCTGCCCACGTGTGATGCATGTCAGAAGTGGCTGTATGATAAAGCAGGACAATCCTGTTTTTGATGAACATAACAGGCCATTTCTGGCACCCTCCAAATTGTAAAATGCTTTAAACAGAAGCAGAATGTTTTTAGAAAGGTGGTACCATCTCGGATTCACGTGAAAAACATAAGGCATACGTAAGGGCATACATGGACAACAGTGTTCAGAGCTGTGCTTAAATTTACCGCTAGGTTTACACCACTAACGATCCAAAGCATACATTTACTAATTTGAATTTCCAAAATTTAACAACAGCAGGCACAATGTAAACTTTTCAAATGTCTTTTGTCTTCAGTTTCAAATGTGTTGTGTAAAATAAAGGGTGCATGACATGGTTGCTGTACATTCACTGCAACCTGCAGTCGAGTCTGCTGTTTATGAAATAGCAGCACAGATTCAAACACACACACACACACTAAAAAAGTCACAATTTCAAAGTTTTCAGTAAGCGTGTTGATGAACCATTAGATGATAGGCAACAGACAAGAAAATTGTCATGAAAAAAAATGTTTTTACCCTTGTTGTACATTGTTTTTCTACTTTTATTATCTGTTCATATCCTTTGCACCATATGTTGCAGCTGTCAGATTGTGATACGACAGTATCACTTTGATGTCAATGTTAGTGTCTTTTATGTCTAATTTTGTGGAGAAACGTGATATGCAAATCGCACACTGCAACAATCGCAACCGTTATGATACAATGACCTTATGTTGTGCCTTTGGTGGACAGCAAGTGTCAGATTAAAACGTGGGAAAGGCGGCTGTGGCGTGCGTGTCGTGTTTTGTCGTGTTTTTTAATATTACTCAGAAAATCGAATGTGTATTGAGCGGTACAGTTTCGCAAAGGTCCAAACGTAGATAAGAAACCATTACGTGTTCTGTTGAAGAGGTGCCGTCAGAATCGTGTGAGGCAAAAGAACTCGATATTGTCACAAAAACTTGTTGGAATCCAAAACAAATGTGACTGCCCGCGTTTAAGCAAACAGGAACCGGAAAAGAAAACGAAAAACGAAAAAAAAAAAAAAAAAAAAAAAGGAATAAGAACGCGTATTTAATACAACCAGACAAGACAGGCGCAGATTTTCAGCCAATTGGCCTTCGTCATGCGTAAAATCACAAACACCAAATACAATTTTCTCCAAATTTTTGTATGTGTGTGTGTTTGTGATCTTACGCTTGACAAAGGCCAGTTGGCTGAAAATCTGAGCTTGTCTTGTCTGGTTGTATTAAATAAGCATTCATATTCCTAGTGATTTTTCTGGTTTGAGCTTGTTGGGTTAATCACTTTGAGCGAGTGCTAATGTGGATTATTTTTGGGGTGTGGATGGGTGGGAGTGGTTTAACATCTGATCATTCTGCAATAATCGTTGTAGATGAATGGGCACTTTCTGGACACTAAACCGAGAAATGTTTTGTTTTGCTTCTTTCATTCAGACACTTGCAAAGTGTAGGCGTCATTTCAGTGTTTGGTGTTGTAAAATCTGTTTTCTTTGGCTGCCAGGCACGAATCAGCTTTTTCGTGTGTTGCTTTTTTTTTTTTACTTTTGTCTGTTCCCTGACGTCAACATTTTCAATCCAAATAAAGGGCCAGTTTTCAGTGACCGAGACATTTAAACCATGTGCCGTACGAGCATAGTTCAGTCAATAAGCAAGACAAAAAGATGAGTGAGAATTTTATTTGTGTCAAACAGGCGCATGGTAAGTGTTATGTATGTATCAGGCTTGTGAATGATTCATATATGCGGTGCCACGACCAACATGTTCGCAGCTTCTTTGGTATGGCTGTTTTAAAGACCATATTGGATTTTTTAATTCATATAACTGTTAAGTCATTTTTTTTTTCATTTCTTCTTTCTTTTTTCTTATGACATTCCATTTCCTACTATGCACACAAAGTTAGCATCATGACATCTCGGGTGGGTTTTTTTTGTTATAAACTTCGGGGAAAAAGCTGCATTCTTGTTTAACTACATGTAGTTCTAAACATGAAAACACACTAGGAATACAATTTTGTTCGTGTTACTATGAACAAAGTTTATGCAAATGTTTTCAGTCCGTTGGCAAGAGTTTTACAAGACAGTCTCTTGTACAAGACTGTGCTTTGTACAAGACTGTGTCTTTGTACAAAGACTGTGTCTTTGTACAAAGACTGTGTCCAACTCGTTGGTGAGAAAGGGTGTTCTAGTACTTAATATAACTTTTTATCTGTTGGTGAAGTTATTTAGTCTAAACCATCAGACAATTTTGATCAACCAGTATCACCAATAATGGAATGCTTGTCCCTAGGTGTTTTACAGATGAAAAATAATACTCAGTCGCCTAGCTTTTTTGGGTACTTGCATTGAACATTGTTTTTACCGTTTATTTCAAAACGGTTATGAATGTTTTCAGCTTTTGTGAATGTTTAAGCTACACTATAGTATTTTTGTACTATAGACATATGCCTTCAAACCTAACTGTAAAATTCCAGCTCAGAACACGGCCTAGGGTATAATTGATTAAGTATTGAAACCATTTCAGTATGATTATAGTTCTTGGAGATTGTCTTTATTCTTGGCTTTTCAACACAGTCAAATATTGAACAAAAGAGCACTGGTTGTAAATCTTCAAATTGTTTTGTATTTCCTAAACGTCCTTTGTCAAGCAATCAGTTTTTTTAAATACTTTTAGAACGTTTAAATTTTTTCATGCTTTGTATATTTCTGCCAATTTTATACGAATCTGTTGATGAGGACGTATGATTTTATACAAAACATGATTTTAAACAGCAAAATCCACTGTGGAAGTCTATTTTTACCTATTATGCGTTTGCTTCATACATATTCAGAAGTTTTCTGGTGTTCATTGTATGTAATGTTCACTGTGAAAGCCAGCACTCACATATCATTCATTTTGGTACAAATGTTGTTTTTTTTTAAATATTTGCTCAAGGAGTCATTCTCAGTGGGCCTGTTATTTTCACACAAACCATTCTGTGCTTTATTCACAAGTTTTGAAATCCTCTGATTTTGCTTTGGTCAGGTTCTTTCTCTGTGTACTAATCTTGTCTTGTCGCTTCCTTTACCGTTATGCTTTTTGTCATTTCTTATACTATCGCTTTTTTCGTCGTCTCGTGGTAGTAGTGCTGTTTTTCAAGGAAGAAGACCTAGCTTGGTCTCTACTTGGATGATGGCTATAGTGTTTTTTTTATTATAAAAACTAATTGTTGTCTTCAATCTGTACGTTCTTTCCACTTTGATTAAGGCTTATTTTTACGTTGAGATTGCCTTGTCTTGCTTATAATAGATTTTTGTAACATTTTTATGCATTTTGTGTTAACATTTTTATGCATTTTGTGTTAATAAAAATGTTGTTTAAAATCACATGTGCATTCTTTGATTGAATCCCTCCTCTCTTTCCTGTCTCTCTGTCTATATCTCTTTCCTCTCTACTCTTTCCTCTGTCTATATCTCTTTCCTCTCTACTCTTTCCTCTGTCTCACTCTGTCTCTCTCACTGTCTCTCTCGCTCGTTCGCTCTGTCTCTCTGTGCATGTGTTCGCGTGTGTGTGAGATGAGTAGAACCATTTGATCAGATCAATAGCTACAAATGTCGGTTGTTAACTTTAGATCTATGACAGCGTAGGCGACAGCAACAAAAAACAAAAAAAAAAACGAATAAAAATTTAATCATGTGGGGCTCTGCAAAAAGATTCACAGCCTCCTTTGACTGCCGAAACTTGTGTGAAAAAAAATGTACTGCATTCATCCCACAAGCTGACACAATACATGAATGTATTAGGACATGTGTGTGTGTCTGTGCGAGAAAGACGGATGTATTAGCATGTGTGTGTGTCTATGTGAGAAAGACATGAATGTACGTGTGTGTGTGTGTGTGTGTGTGTCTATGTGAGAAAGACAAGATGAATGTATTAGCATGTGTGTGTGTGTGTGTGTCTATGCGAGAGAGACAAGGTGAATGTATTAGCATGAGTGTGTGTGTGTGTGTCTATGCGAGAGAGACAGATGAATGTATTTGTATGTGTGTGTTTCTGTGCGAGAGAGACGGATGAATGTATGTGTGTGTGTCTATGCGAGAGAGACAAGATGAATGTATTAGTATGTGTGTGTGTGTGTCTATGTGTGAAAGACAGATGAATGTACTTGTGTGTGTATGTATGTGTGTGTGTGTCTATGTGAGAGAGACAAGATGAATGTATTAGCATGAGTGTGTGTGTATGTCTATGCGAGAGAGACATATGAATGTATTAGTATGTGTGTGTGTCTATGTGTGAAAGACAGATGAATGTACTGTGTGTGTGTGTGTGTGCGCGAGAGAGAGAGAGAGAGACAAGATGAATGCATTAGTA
>CM060306.1:54864735-54879735 GCA_030674185.1 Monoplex corrugatus | reverse complement strand
GCCCTTCTCTTTTCCACCATTTTCTCCCTTGGCTGATAAATGCCAGTTACGTGTTTTCCCTCCCGCTATCCTCTTGCTGTTAAAACGGTCACTTCTCTTTTTTGTTTTTTTGTTTTTTAATGTGGACCTGGAGCCAGTGTAAACCAAAACTAATCACAGCAATCTAACGGCAAATCCGTTTGTTCCAGAGTAGCTAGATTTCCATTGATGCTTCTCTCTCTCTCTCTCTCTCTCTCTCTCTCTCTCTCTCTCTCTCTCTCTCTCTCTCTCTCTCTCTATCTATCTATCTGTATCTGTCTGTCTCTCTCTGTCTTTGTCTCTCTCCATCTCTCTGTCTGTCTATCCCTGTCTCTGTCTATGTCTCTGTCTGTCTGTCAGTCTGTCTCTGTCTCTGTCTCTGTCTCTGTCTCTGTCTGTCTCTGTCTGTCTGTCTCTCTCTCACTCTCTCTCTCTCTCTCTCTCTCTCTCTCTCTCTCTCTCTCTCTTCTCTCTCTCTCTTCAGCCATATTCTCCAAACTCAATCAGATAATTTGATTCACTGTGCGTTACTGTGAGACTTTTTGTGGACCACAAAGAACTCAAGCTGTTGGGCGAGCTGACCACATTCCACAGTGTGGTTCCACAGTCTTCATTTTTTTGGTGGACGTGCATGCTGGGTGTTTTTCATGTTTCCATATGCCAGCCAACCACTGATGTGAACTTCAGGATTTTTTGGCATGCACATTTGATATTCTACATGCGCATGCACGCGAAGAGGGTTTAGGTATTGGCATGTCCGCACCATATGTTGACTCATGCAGATCGGAAAAATCCCTACGTGTTACCACTAAACGGACATGTCTGGGTGGAAGGAATCCCGTTGCAAAGCCACAAGTTGACAACACCGCCTATATACGATCCACTGACCTTTGTACACACTGTAAACCAGCACGACGATTTAGTCTGTAAAAAAAGAGCTGTCGGTTTTATATCTGATCCATTTGTTATTCCATAATGGTTCTGTTTTCATGTTATCAGTTTTTCTTTCTGTTTGGGTGTATCACTAATGTGGTTTTTATGACCTTCTTTCAGATGCACACTTTTTTTTTTTTTATTGCGTCTAGACCTTTCAGTTCATTTGTATTGACCATTAGCATTTAAAGCACTGCGGGCAATTTTAACCGGAGATAGCGCAAGTAAAGACCACAATGGAAAATAACTGACCTCCTAAGTAACAAAACAGACAAACAAAAGGCTGGCAAAAAAATAAATAAATAAATAAAGACCAGTAACACTAACAGAGGTTGGCAATTCACTTTCTGGTATGTTATTGATACCTGTTGGCCTGCGGCTTGTCACACAAAGCGCAGCAGGGTTACAGATGCACTATTAGCGTTAACTGACCTAGACCGAGAAGCCAGTCACTGTGCAAGGTGGTTACGCAACAGACTACTGACTGGAAGGTGGTGGGTTTGAAGCCCGATCAGTCAAAAAATACATGCATATTTAGCTACTATATAAATTATATATATATTATATATATTTTTCTTATATGTATATTCATGTACATACATATAGATATATATATATACATATATATATATAGATATTTATTTAAGAGAGAGAGATTGTGGGATTTTTCCACTCTGACTGACTCCTACCCATAGTTGAGTGTGCTATGGGTTCGCTGGGACCACACAACTTCATATTTATAAGACTAGACTCTCATCCATTTTACGGATGCGTCACTGAAAGTGTTGCCCAAATTTCCTGACCAACACTGCAGGTGTCTGTACCTCTCGAACTTGGTTGACGCGAAAATACATTACGATCCTAAGCGTGCCGAACAGCCATGTCACAAAGTCTCCACCCTAGAGGAACTTCGTAACAGCAGGATCATTCTCCCCATTACCCTGAAACTATCAGTCGTTATAGCATCGTGACATTTGTCCCAGATTCTGTGGCCCCACATGCCCTTATCTTTTTCTTTCTTCTATCGTCTCCAAACCCGAGGTGAATTCAAGCTGGGTTCTATGCCGTCAGTAGTTCATAGGATTGTTGTTGGAGAGCCCATGATGGTGTTCTCCATACCGGTGGGTCTACCACTCAGTCTTATTGTTGTTATTGTCATTGTTGTTTAAAGCCCAGCCGACTTCGCAGAGCCATATCAGGGCTATAACCGCTTCAAAACATACCAAACTTCAACAGGAAAGAAAAAGAAAAGAAGAAAAAAAGAAAGAAAATTAAGTACACATATCAATGCATTCGCGCACATAATCTAAGGACCTGCCCCCGGCGCTGACCACTCCATCCAATTTATCGCACAAAGGAGATTTAAAAGACACACCTGAAAACAAATATAAGCATACATAAGGACATCAAAACGTATACAAAAACAGGCATAAATTACCTAAAATTGCTCCTGCATATCTCACCTACCTAGAGCCAAAAATGCACTTAATCATCGTCATCATCATCAGGTGCCCTGCCGCATGTCGTTGGCGACCATGGACTTCCAACCATCTCTATCTCTCGCTGCCCCCAGCATCTCCCCCACTCTCTTCATCCTCAGCCACTCTGCAAGTCCGTCCAGCATTCTCTCCCTGGGTCTACCCGGTGCTCTCTTTCCCTCCAGCTTTCCTGTTGTGACCAGGTGCTCCAAATCCCCCTTCCTCATAAAATGGCCTATAAATGTTGCTTGTCTTTTCCTAATCTTCCTTATCAGTGATCGACTTGTGTCTGCCTCCATCAAGACTGTCTCGTTTGTTTTCTTTGCTGTCCATGGTACTCTCAACATTCTTCTGAGAAACCACATCTCGGCTGCCTCAATCCTGCTCTGGCTTTGCTTGCTGACTGTCCACGCCTCGCATCCGTACAACAGTTTTGGTTCTATATAACATTCAAGGACTCTCTTTTTGATGTTAATTGATAGGCATTTGTTGGTAAGAATGCTTTCCATCTTCTTGAATGCTGTTTTGGCTTGGCCGAATCTGCCAGCTATTTCCGATGTGCATCTGCCGTCTGATGAAATGACCGTTCCCAGGTATTTGAACTTATTAACCTGTGTCAAGGTTGTGCCATTTGCTGTTATTTTGCATTAGGGATTTCATGTTTTTTACTGATCACCATGACTTCAGTCTTCCTGCTGTTTAGTTCCAACCCCTTACCTTTGCTTTCTGTTTCTAGTATATTCACAAGCTTTTGTAGGTCCCTTTCATTTTCTGCAATTAGCACGGTGTCATCTGCGTACCGAATGTTGTTTATCATTTTCCCTCCAACCTTTAATCCAGGGTCTTCTTCTAGGTTTCTCATGATGTTTTCGCTATATAGTGAAAACAGATCTGGTGACAAAACACAAACCTGTCTGACTCCTGTTTTGATGTTTTGGAAAGAGCTTATATTGTTTTCTATTCTCATTGCAGCTGTTTGTTCCCAGTACATATTCCTGATTATTCGTAGATCTTCTCCATCGACATTGAGTCTCTCCAGCTGGTTGATCAATTCTTCATGTCGTACCCGATCGAAAGCCTTGGTATAGTCAACAAAGCATAAATATAAATCCTTATTCATCTCAACTGACCTCTCTATGATAGTTCTTAAGATGTATATGGCATTAATAGTTCCTTTCCCCTCCACAAATCCACACTGTTCTTCTGCTATTTCTCTTTTGATTCTATTCCTTGTCCTCATCATGGTTATTCTTAACAGGATTTTTGTTACATGACTCATCAAACTGATTGTGCGATGGAGTTCGCATTCTATAGCCCCTGTCTTCTTTGGAAGTGCAATGAAAATTGATTTTGACATATCTTTGAGGATTTTTCCAGTGTCATAAATTTCATTTAGGAGGACTGTTATTTTTTCTATGCCAAATTCCTCCAGGGCTTCAATCATCTCTGTAGTAATGTTGTCTGGTCCTGGGGCTTTTCCTGGTTTCATCTTTTTCAGTGCTGCTCTGACTTCATCTTTCATTATGGGTGGCCCTTCAAAGTTCTTTTTTATCATGTGTTCTTCGTTTCTGTCATCCTCAAAAAGGTCTTTAATGTACTCTCCCCATCTGTCTAATACCTTGTCTTTTTCCATGATAAGCCTGCCATCTTTTGATTTTAAGCAACCAGTTGATGTGCAATGTATTTTTCCTGTGAACAATTTCTTCAATTCGTCTGTACATACCCTGAGGATCCATTTTGTGTCGTTCTTCTATCTCTTTGCATTTTGTGTTCAGCCAAGCTTCCTTAGCTTCATTGCACCTATACCTGATTTCTTTGTTTATCTTCCTGTATATCTCCTCGTTTCTCTTTGCCTTCCTCCTTTTCTCCATCAGGCCCAAAATTTCATTAGTCATCCAGCTCTTTTTTGCTTTTCTATTTGCCTTAGGGATTTCCTCACAAGCTTCATTTATAGAACTTCTCAACTTTGTCCATTGTTCCTCACTGTCACCAACGTCTTCCAGAGCACTGATTTTGTTTTGAACATGTACATTAAATTTTTGACGTATCATTTCATCTGTCTTCAAGAGTCCAAGGTTTAGTTTGATGTTGCTTTTGGTCTGTTTCCTTTTCCTCAATTTCAGCCTAAACCTTCCCACTACCGGATTGTGGTCACTGTTGCAGTCTGCGCCTGGTAGTGTTTTTGCTGACAGTAAAGAATTTCTAAATTTTTTGTTGATCAGGATGTAGTCAATTTGATTTTTGGTATTATCTCCTGGACTCATCCAAATCCATTTTCTTCTGTTAGGCTGCTCAAACCAGGTGTTTCCTACTATGAACTCATTCATCTGTGCCCATTCTACAAGCTTCCCCCCTCTTTCGTTTTGTGTACCAAGGCCATGAGGTCCAACTATATCCTCCACCCTATCCTGTCCCACTTTAGCATTAAAATCTCCCATTATGACTGTAACTTCCTGTGATTTACATTGGACCTTGGCCATCTCTAAAACTTCGTAGAAGTTGTCGATGTCTTCCTGAGTACTTGCGGATGTTGGTGCATACACCTGTATGATGTTGATATCAAAAGGTTTCCCTCCGAATTTGACCAGTAAAACTCTGTCGGACACTGCCCAGTATCCTTTAATTGCTTTTGATTTGTCTTTGTCCATTATAATGCCTACTCCTCTTTCATGTGAATTATCACCAGAGTATATCACTGTATATTCTCCTGATGTTATCATGCCTGCCCCCTTCCAACTCATTTCCCCTAGTCCTAAAATACTGATGTTAAGCCTTTCCATCTCCATTTTGATGTTATCTAATTTACCTTTCTGCAGCATTGTTCTTACATTCCATGTTGCCACCTTGGTGTTGAATTTAATCTTGGTTTTGGTCGCAGTAGCTGGCTGACGGTCTGGTGTCACCTGCGCGCATGACAGTCCCTACCGGACGACGGTGCTCCACAGGAGCACCTATTGACGTCGTTAACTTTCTTCTTTATTCTTCCTCTGTCCATGGATTTCCTGGGGAAAAGTACGATGGTGGTTTCCCCTTGCCTTCCATCGGTTTTTTATTTTAGGGTTGACTCCCTTAGCCTTACTCTCTCCCGAGATGTCCACAAGGCAGTGGAGTTATTTACCCATAGCTTGGGGATCTGGTTCGTGGGCACCAGGGCGTGTCCACACGCCGGTGGGCCTGCATGCCTCACGTCTGGGGGCCAGATCTCCTCCGAGTCCTACGAGATTCAGCCTGAGTCCGTGAGGTGCTCAGTTACCGCCTGTCGCCACGAGGAGGCACAGCGTAGGGCTTGCTGATGGAGAGGCTATGTACTGACAGGAAGAGACTTACGCATTGCTCTTCTTTTCGCACAGCAGTGCTAGCCAGCGGTGCAGGCCGAAGCCAACACACTAGACGCATCACATCTGCCAATATGACAAGCTTAATACTTAATACATGTACCCAATTATCAATCTTAAGAAAAACTGCGTAAAACTTTAACGAACATCTACAGGTGAATGGACCATTAAGGCAGAAATGATAGGTAGAAATGATAGAAAGCAAAGGAACAAGGCAGAAACAAAGAGAGTGACAGAAAAGAGGAAATTTCTAGCATAAAATTTCCAGAAGGTGGGGATACTATTTATACTGAAAGAATCCCCGGCATCACCACGGGGGAAGAACACTTAGTCTGGCTCAGCCACTGAGCTGCTATTGTCGTTAATGTGGCACGAAGTAGGCATTGTCTTTTATAAGCTTGGTTACAACAGGAACTGTTAAACTCTACCGAAATGACCCAGCAGCAGAGAAGAGTATCTTCTAGTGGGGAGCTTCTGTGGCAGCTTCCCATTACTGACATCCCATGGGCTTCTGAAGATTTGACTGGGATTTCGACCAAACGAGTTTGGGTTTGGTGGTGTACTGAGGAACCAAATATGTTAAGTGGGAGAGCAGCGAATAAATTGTGCAGTTGCTAGTCTCTGTGTTTATGCTGATTGGCAGAACGAGGCAAACTATCCCAAACCAAGGTAAACCAGGGTAAATCAATACGAACCAAGGCAAACCAAGACAAACCAAGACAAACTAGGATAAACTGAGGCAAAGAAGGCAAACCAAGTCAAACCATAACAAACATGAAATCAAGGTATACCAAGACAAATCAAGGCAAACCAAGGCAAACCATGACAAACCATGACAAACCAAGGCAAACCATGACAAACCAAGATAAGCCAAGACAAGCCATAATGAATTTAGGCAAAGCAAGACAAACCAAGACAAACAAAAACAAAACAAAGACAAACCAAGGCAAACCAAAACAAACCATGACAAACCAAGACAAGCCATAATGAATTTAGGCAAAGCAAGACAAACCAAGACAAACAAAAACAAAACAAAGACAAACGAAGGCAAACCAAGGCAAACCAAAACAAACCACGACAAACCAAGACAAGCCATAATGAATTTAGGCAAAGCAAGACAAACCAAGACAAACAAAAACAAAACAAAGACAAACTAAGGCAAACCATGACAAACCATGACAAACCAAGACAAACCATAATGAATTTAGGCAAAGCAAGACAAACCAAGACAAACAAAAACAAAACAAAGACAAACCAAGGCAAACCATGACAAACCATGACAAACCAAGACAAACCATAATGAATTTAGGCAAAGCAAGACAAACCAAGACAAACAAAAACAAAACAAAGACAAACAAAGACAAACCATGACAAACAAAGACAAACCATGACAAACCAAGACAAACAAAAACAAAACAAAGACAAACCATGACAAACCAAGACAAACCATAATGAATTTATGCAAAGCAAGACAAACCAAGACAAACAAAAACAAAACAAAGACAAACCATGACAAACCAAGACAAACCATAATGAATTTATGCAAAGCAAGACAAACCAAGACACACAAAAACAAAACAAAGACAAACCATGACAAACCAAGACAATAATAATAATAATGAGTACTTATAAGCGCAAGATCCAGAGAACTCTGCTCCAAGCGCTTTACAATTCACCCTATCTTTACCACCCCTATTCGCCACTTCAACATTAGCAGTTATACATACATATCAATCAAGTCTACTATAATTACAATGACATCAACACAAACAGAAACATGTCTATCAAATCTAACCAATAGTTGCCCATCGGACAGACAATAATAGATATTACATCACAAATTATCCAAAATACACAAACAACCACACCCACAATGCACATTATATAATACACGAATCATGCGCACAAACGCAACAGCCCAAACAATATTTTAAAGACAGAAACTTTTTTCACATTTTTCTATACAGATGTGTTTTGAGGCCAGATTTGAATGAGGGGCCAGATTTGAATGAGGGGCCAGATTTGAAACTTTTGAAATTTATGCAAAGCATGACAAACCAAGACACACAAAAACAAAACAAAGACAAACCAAGACAAACCAAGACAAACCAAGACAAACCAAGACAAACCATGACAAACCAAGACAAGCCATAATGAATTTAGGCAAAGCAAGACAAACAAAAACAAAACAAAGAAAGACAAACCAAGGCAAAACCATGACAAGCCGAGACAAACCAAGACAAACAAAAGCAAACCAAACCAAACCAAGACAAGCTAATGACAAACCAAGTCAAAACTTAGGTTTAAAAGTAAAAGGTAACAATTGTCCCATAACTCTTAACTGGGTCGTAGTAGAATGGAGCGGTAGAGACCTTACTACACTAAGCACAGCTTTTTTTAAGAGCGAGTCTCACTCTTCTCCTTTGCTGCTTTACCTTCCCCAGATCTGAACAGGATTAGGTACCCATTCGTAGATTAGCACACACACACACACACACACACACACACACACACACACACACACACACACACACACACACACACACACACACACACACACACACACACACACACATACATACACACACACACACACACATACACACACACATACGCATACACACACACACACACACACACACATACACACATACACACACAGAGCATTCGTCCAATTGATATGAAACAATCTCCCCTTTTCTCTCTCTCTCTCTCTCTCTCTCTCTCTCTCTCTCTCTCTCTCTCTCTCTCTCTCTCTCTCTCTCTCTCTCTCTGACCAAGAATAAGTATTTGACGTATATCAGTGTGTGCGCATGTATGAGTGTGTTGAAGTCTACACACACACACACACACACACACACGCACGCACGCACACACACGTACACACACACACACAGACATATATATATATGCATATGTTTTATATATATATATAATACATATATACACATACATAGACAGACAGACAGACAGACAGATAGATAATAGGATAGATAGATAGATAGATAGATAGATAGATAGATAGATAGATAGATAGATAGATAGATAGATAGATAGATAGATAGATAGATAGATGGACGCACGCATGTGTGTATATATACGTGCGTGTGTATGCTGCGTGTGAGCTCACGCGCATGAATAAGGCTGTTTTCATTTTTTTTATATATAACCAACCATAAAATCAGTTCTTTATTCTTCAGTTGGACTCTGTGGCGACGCACTTCCCGGGGGTGAACAACCCACATTTCAAGCAAAAATGAAAAAGGTCCAATTTGAAAAAAAAAATATCAGACGACAAGAACAAACAAAAAAAACCCCAAAAGTCCATTTTGAAAAAAAAAATCCAACAACAAGAACCACAACAACAAGAACCAAAAACCCCAACGAAAATAAAATATACCCCCAAAACAAATGACAAACCGACTCCAGTCCAGACCAGCCCAACACGTAACACACTTTAGCTGTCAAGGGGGAGAAGCAAAGAGCAAAGACGGTGGTGGGGGAGAGGGAGGTGGGAGAGCATTAATTCAGTGAGAGTGATGATGTAACGGCGGATGGAGATGGCGGTGAAAGAGGCGGGATCAGCGTAAGAGGCCATTGGCCCTGGGACGGTGTGAAACGCCTTGAGGGAAAAACGCTCCTACGCACTCAATAGCACCAATATTATGGCCGCTGTCTGAACACTTTGACTGCTTTCCTTCAGCATCAATTTTAAAGTTTTTTGGGGGAGCTGCTTGGCAAAGAGGTAACTTTCCTCCCCTTTTAATCTGTCTGCTCGAGTTCGAGCCAAGCTCATGAAACTTGTCTCTGTGTGTGTGTGTGTGTGTGTGTGTGTGTGTGTGTGTGTGTGTGTGTGTGTGTGTGTGTGTGTGTGTGCGTGCGTGTGTGTGTTTTGTGTGTGCGTGTGTGTGTGTAGCTTTTCAGTCCGCACAACTTGAGTGAGTACGTCAGGCAAGACGGTTTCAGTTTCAATTTCAGTGTCTTAAGATGACGTCTCCGCGCTCGGAACGAATTCCATATGCACTAAACACAGGTGCCATGTGTATGGTGACCATGGCACAAGCCTTAAGCCTGCACATAAACCAATGAGCTGGCCAGTTCCTGAGGCCCTACATGGACGATGTTTTACCTAGTCTATGTTTTGTACTGGTCTTTTATCAGCCTACCACCAGAATGTGAGATGTGGTTTATAAGAAGAATGTTGAGAGTTCCATGGACAGCAACGAAAACAAACGAGACAGTCTTGATGGAGGCAGACGCAAGAAGATCATTCATAAGGAAGATTAGGAAAAGACAGGCAACATTTATAGGCCATTTTATGAGGAAAGGGGGACTGGAGCACCTGGTCACAACAGGAAAGCTGGAGGGAAAGAGAGCACCAGGTAGACCCAGGGAAAATATATTGGACGGACTTGCAGAGTGGCTGAGGACAAAGAGGGTGGTAGATGTGCTTGCAGCAACAAGGGACAGATGCATATGGAGGGCCATGATCGCCAACGCCATGTGGCGAGGCACTTGATGATGTATGATGATGATGATGATGATGATGATGATGACCACTGGAATAATCTTGGTAACATATAAATGACATGTGTGTCTGTGTATCTTGCCTTCAAAAAAAGGAACATATATATAAAGTAAGTAAATAAATAAATGAAGGTCTGAATCACAACACAACTAGCTGTTCTGTATAAATACAGGCAAGATAGCCGAGAGGGTAAGACATCGGACCTCTGGTCGCAAGAACTGCGTTTGATCTTTGCCTGGGTGTCAGTTTGAAGTTTGTCGGATAAAGGGTTCGTCGCACTCGGGAATTCCATACGCGCTCCACGTAAATCTGCCAGCAATGCTCTGGCAGACTCCTCGAGTTTGCGCAAAACACTGTGTGCTGGCAGTGTCTCGAAATGGGAGGATGGGGGCGAGGGAGAGGGAGAGGGATATATGAATCTTGAAACCAAAGCCACGAATACGACTCGACTCAGTGGACAGGCCAGATTTTACCCCTTTGACTCCCACATCCTATCTACCAACTACAAGAACCTAACAATTTGATTTCTGCAAGAAGTTGGTGATTAGGGTGAGGGAGTCAAAGGATTAAGTTTTTGCTTTGCCAACACGGTTGACAATGCAGGATGCTGGTGGACAGGGTACTAGAGTCAAAGAATTATACTCCCTTCGTGTGTATACGAGCGAAGAACGTAAAATATGCACGTTGAAGATCCTGTAAGTCACGTCAGTTTCCGGTGACTAACGGAAACATGAAAACACCCATCATGCACACCCACCGAAGACGGAGTATGCAGACTGTGCAGCAACATACCATCTGCACAGTGTGATGAAAGCAACGTATACACAATGCATCCGAGAAGAAATGGAACGCTCGAAAAAGGAAAAGGTAGTCTGCAAACTTTACTGTCTTCTTTTGGCATCAGTTTCGCTGGCGAAGAGGTAAAGCAACCACCTTCCAATTTGACTGCATAAGTTCGATCCTCGAGCAAGAAACTGTGTGCACAGCCGCCAATCCATCTACAGATGAGTGGGAGTCTGACCCTACTGAGGGTTGAAGTGACCCAGAAGCGGTTGCAGGGTCTCCTCAATTGGGTGTCCACACGGTGATTTGATATTTGAAATTGGTTGACAAAGATGATTACAAGGCAAAAGTGACGCCAAACTTACTTTTTTGCAACAACAACAACAACATTTTAAAAAGGCTGTCATATTTGTCACTGGTTTCAGACACAGTTTGGTATGTAATCCATTGTTTATTGACGACAAACAATATATCTTTTTCTCAATGCTTTATCTGTATGCATTTCTTCTTATTCTTTACACTTTAGAGTATTGATGGCAATTCATTCACATATCTATTTCTTTTGCTGAAGACGTACGTGTCTTCCATGTATCCTGATTTAAATCCTCTTTTGATTCTGATTGACCTTTCATTTATTTATTTATTTTATTTATTTATTATTTATTTATTTATTGAAGACTTTATCGAACACATACAGGTGAACGGACCAGCAAGGCAGAAAATGATAGGAAGAAATGACAGAAAGCAAAGGAGGAAGAAAGAAACAAAGACAGTGACAGAAAAGAGGAAATTTCTAGCACAAAATTTCCAGAAGGTGGGAAGACTATTTATACTCAAAGAGCTCCCGGCATCCCCACGGGGGAGTGTTGAAACATATCAGGTAAAAACCAAACGTAAAGACACTAAGGGTTGCTTGTGTGTTGAATAAGCCGTGCCAGGTCAACGCCACGGAGACTGCCCAAAAGTTAACGCAACACAAACAAAACAAAACAAAACAAAACACAACAAAACACAACTTGTTGGGGGTTAGAGAAGGTCAAACAGCAAGGGAGTTCGGTGGATCCTGCTCCTAAAGAAAAAAGCTGACCGAGAATAGTAAGCTCTCTACCATCTCACTCCCTAGATCCCAAGCTGAGAGTTACAGGATTACCTTTACCCTTTCCTGAAATGACGTCACGCGGGCCCGCTACCTGTAATTTGCCTTGCATCATTGGGTGTACTCCAGTTGAAAGACAAAGTGACTGTATGCCGTCAAACAGCAAAGAACTGTAAAAGAACGCCTCTGAAATCATATAGCGAGATAGTCAAGACATGTTAACAATCTTCCCTTTTCACTGAAAGAAAAAAAAATCAATAAAATGAAACGATTCTGTTCTGATAACTTTTCGTTTACGTGTGCACTTTTAGACAAATATTTTTCGAGTGTGTGGTGTGTGTGTGTGTGTGTGTGTGTGTGTGTGTGTGTGTGTGTGTGTTGTGTGTGTGTGTGTGTGTGTGTTGTGTGTGTCTGTGTGTGTTGTGTGTGTGTGTGTGTGTCTTTCAGTCCAGCTTGTTCTTAGGAGTCTTCTGTAGAACCACATCTCTGCACTTTTGATTCTGTTTTCATCTGAAGCTTCAAGAGTCCACACTATGATATATATATATATAAGAAGAAGAAAAAAAACCATCGAAACGAACAAAAAATACACAAAACAAAAACAGAAACAAAATGACGACTTCAGTCTAAGACCTTTGGTAAAACCTAATAAAAACTGCACCAGCAAACTAAAACGGGCCTAGGTTAACAAACCAACTCTCCCGGGAGCTGTATTTAACATGGGAACAGTAAATTTCAGTGACACCGGCGTCATGATTAATAATTTATTTACGACACAACGGCGGGGTATCTTGATGATAGAGACATTAACCTGAATCATTAATGCCTGAGACGTTTAGTCCTTCACGCTATCTGCTGTATAATGACTCCAGTTTCAAGCACGCCAATGTTAGGGAAGGTCGTTGACACAACGATATTTTTTAAGATAAACTGTATATATATGTACATTTTTTTACACAAGTTTGTTGCCAGCTAGCTATTAGGATTGTTGGTTTCCTTGACCTTTTTATAACGAAAGGGCTAAAAGTACGTGTGTGCGTGTGTGTGCTCGCGCGCGCGCGCGTGTGTGTGTATGTATGTATGTGTTGTGTGTGTGTTTGTGTTGTGTTGTGGTGTGTGTGTTGTGTGTAGTGTGCGTGTGTTGTGTATGGTGTGTTGTGTGTGTGTGTCTGTGTGTGTTGTGTGGTGTGTGTGAGTGCTGTGTGTTGTGTGTGTGTGTGCGTGTGTGTGTGTGTGTGTGGTGTTGTGTGTGTTATGTGTGGTATGTGTGTGTGTGTGTGTGTGTGTGTGTGTGTGTGTGTGTGTGTGTGTGTTTGTTCTGTTTTGTTTTTTTGCATTTTTTTGTTATTGTTGTTTTTGTTAACCTTGTTTTGTTGTTGCCGTTATTTTGTTGTTGCCGTTATTTTGTTGTTGTTTGTGTGGTGGTGGTGTTTTCTATTTAATGTTGTTTTATGTCTTTGTTCCAAGCATGCATTTTCTCGAATGCCTGTATCCACGTTGCTTGGCCAGCCCACATCGTGCAGGTGGTAACAACTGCTGCAGCACGGTCTGCATATTCCGTCATCAGATGGCCGTGCATGATGGGCGGTATCGTGTTTCCATATGCCACCGGTAGAGCATTGACGTGGCCTGAAAATGTTTAACACGAGAGTTTTAATGTTCTGCGTGCGTGTTACCTACGAACGGGCGGGATTCGGGCACCGGCAGCTCTGTCTATCTGTCTATCTATCTTTCAACCATCGAAAGTCCGCTGTTGGACGTAGGCCTTCCCCAGCTGCTTCCATTCACTTCGTTCCTGCGCTTTTCCTCTCCAGTTCTTGTCAAATCCATCTAGGTCGTCTCTCCGTCTAGTTTCCTGTCTTCCTCTACTGCGAGTGCCGCCTCTTGGTATCCAGAACGTGGTTTTTGTTGTCCAACGATCGTCTATTCTCTGGGTGAGATGTCCTGCCCAGTTCCATTTCAGTTTGTTGATGGTTTCCAGGCTTTCTCGCACTTTTGTTCTCTCTGATCCACAGAGTTGTTTTGCGATCTTTCGCATTGGCCTGCGAGATCAGAAGAAAAAAAAAAACAACTCTACCCCTCACCCATCAGGTGAGAGGTACCCCAGCAGGACCGAATCTCAGATCTTCCGGATGGAAATACGACGTCCTACCCACTCCATCAACATACCCAGTCGGTTGTTTGTTTATTTGTTTGTTTGTTTGTTTGTTTTCCTTGTTCAGGGTTGCTTGTTTTATTTTGTTTATTTTGCTCCGAGCACTATTTTACTCGTATGTGTGTATGTCCTTTGTTGTTTGGCCCGCGTTGTAAATGCTGTTATAAACTGCATGATGCATACTCCCTCTTTGGAGGCTGTGCAAGATGGGTGATGTGTTTCCATAAGTCATCGGATAGCCGCATGTCTCGTAGAATCTTTAACGTGCGTAACGAATGTTCCGCGTGAGTTTATTATCCACGAAGGGGTTTCAGGCATTGGTAGGTCGGTACTTAATTCTGTTGACTAAGGAAATCGAAAAAATCTCCACTCTATCTCCACCACGCGGTTAAAAAAGAAAAAAAAAACCAGGTTCGAACCTAGATCGTCCAACTGAAACTCCAGTGTCCTTACCACTCAACTATCGCCCCCGTCATTTGAAGTCTCAAAAGTAGTGTTTTTTCTTTAGGTCTTCCACATAAACCAGAACTTCCTGCCTAGGTTTCCATTAGTTTTTAGATGTATATTTATACATATACATATAGATAGATACATACATACATACATACATACATACATACATACATACATACATAAACAAACAGACAGATAGATAAGTGGGTAGGTAGGCAGTA
>CM060306.1:54817235-54859735 GCA_030674185.1 Monoplex corrugatus | reverse complement strand
AGCCATATGATCGTTCATCATCATCATCAGGTGCCTTGCCGCATGGCGTTGGCGATTATGGACTTCCATCTGTCTCTATCTCTCGTTGCCTCAAGCATCTCTTCCACCCTCCCTGTCTTCAGCCACTCTGCAAGTCCGTCCAGTATCTTCTCCCTGGGTCTACCCGGTGCTCTCCTTCCCTCCAGCTTTCCCGTTGTGACCAGGTGTTCCAATTCCCCTTTCCTCATAAAATGGCTTATGAATGTTGCCTGCCTTTTCTTAATCTTCCTTATGAATGATCTACTTGTGTCTGCCTCTATCAAGACTGTCTCGTTTGTTTTCTTTGTTGTCCATGGAACTCTCAACATCCTTCTTAGAAACCACATCTCGGCTGCCTCAATCTTGTTCTGGCTTTGCTTGTTGACTGTCCACGCCTCGCAACCATACAACAGTATTGGTTCTATATAACATTCCAGAACTCTTCCTGATGTTAATTGATAGGCATTTGTTGGTAAGAATGCTTTCCGTCTTTTTGAATGTTGTTTTGGCTTGGCCGATTCTGTTGGCTATTTCTGATGTGCATCTGCCGTCTGATGAAATGATCGTTCCCAGGTATTTAAAATTATCAACCTGTCTCAAGGTTGTGCCGTTTGCTGTTATTTTGCATGAGGGGATTTCATGTTTTTTACTGATCACCATGACTTCAGTCTTCCTGCTGTTTAGTTCCAACCCCTTACCTTTGCTTTCTATTTCAAGTATATTCACAAGATTTTGTAGGTCCCTTTCACTTTCTGCAATTAGCACGGTGTCATCTGCGTATCGAATGTTGTTTATCATTTTTCCTCCAACCTTTAATCCAGGGTCTTCCTTTAGGTTTCTCAAGATGTTTTCGCTGTAAAGTGAAAACAGATCTGGTGACAAAACACAACCCTGTCTGACTCCTGTTTTGATGTTTTGGAAAGAGCTTATATCGTTTTTTATTCTCATTGCAGCTGTTTGTTACCAATACATATTTCTGATTATTCCATCAATATTGAGTCTTTCTAGTTGGTTGATCAATTCTTCGTGTCTTACCCGATCGAAAGCCTTGGTATAGTCAACAAAGCATAAATATATATCCTTGTTCACCTCGATTGACCTCTCTATGATAGTTCTTAGGATGTATATGGCATTAATAGTTCCGTTCCCTTCCACAAATCCACACTTTTCATCTGTTATTTCTCTTTTGATTCTATTCCTTGTCCTCATCATGATTGTTCTTAATAGGATCTTGGTTACATGCCTCATCAAACTGATTGTGCGATGGAGTTCGCATTCTATAGCCCCTGTCTTCTTAGGAAGTGCAATGAAAATTGATTTTGACATATCTTTGGGGATTTTTCCAGTGTCGTAAATTTCATTTAGGAGGACTGTTATTTTTTCTATACCGTCTGGTCCTGGGGCTTTTCCTGGTTTCATCTTTTTCAATGCTGCTCTAACTTCATCTTTCATTGTGGGTGGTCCTTCAAAGTTCTTTCTTATAATGTGTTCTGCGTTTCTGTCATCTTCAAAAAGGTCTTTAATGTACTCTCCCCATGTCTAATATTTTGTCTTTTTCCATGATAAGCGTGCCATCTTTCGATTTTAATCAACCAGTTGATGTGCATGTATTTTTCCTGTGGACAATTTCTTCAATTCGTCTGTACATACCCTGAGGATCCGTTTTGTGTCGGTCTTCTATTTCTTTGCATTTTGTTTTCAGCCAAGCTTCCTTAGCTTCATTGCACCTATTCCTGATTTCTTTGTTTACCTTCCTGTATATTTCCTCGTTTGTCTTTGCCTTCCTCTATTCCTCCATCAAGCCTAAAATTTCTTTTGTCATCCAGTTCTTTTTTGCTTTTCTATCTACTACAGGGATTTCTTCACAAGCTTCATTTTTTCGAATTTCTCAACTTTGTCCATTGTTCCTCACTGTCACCAACGTCTTCCGGAGCAATGAATTTGTTTTGAACATGTACATTAAATTTTTGACGTATCACTTCACCTGTCTTTAAGAATCCAAGATCTAGTTTGATTCTGCTTTTGGTCTGTTTCCTTTTCTGTAATTTCAACCTAAATCTTCCCACTACAGGATTGTGGTCACTGTTGCAGTCTGCGCCTGGTAGTGTTTTTGCTGACAGTATAGAATTTCTAAATCTTTTAGTAATCAGGATGTAGTCAATCTGATTTTTTGGTATTATCTCCTGGACTCATCCAAGTCCATTTTCTTCTATTAGGCTGCTCAAACAGGTGTTTCCTACTATGAACTCATTCATCTGTGCCCATTCTACAAGTTTCCCTCCCCTTTCATTTTGTGTGCCAAGGCCATGAGGTCCAACTATATCCTCCACCCTATCCTTTCCCACTTTAGCATTAAAATATCCCATTATTATGGTAATTTTTTTTATCGTTATCCAGTAAAAAAAATTTTTTGTTTGTTTGATTGTTTGTACGTTGGTTTGCTTCTTTATGCAAGTGCATGTACGCGCCCATGTTTTCTTTCTGTCTGTTGGTCTTTCTTGTTTCCTTTTGGAGCAAGCCAAAGCCCTGATATGGCTCTAGTAGTAGCGGCTGGGCTATAAGCAATGAACCAGAACAAGCCAAATTTTACGTTGCATGGGCCAGATAATTCGATCTCAGGTATGAAGCTCTGTCCCACTCTGCAACATAAATGTTGCCTTGTCACTGCCTACTCAATGTTTCAAAGATCCTGTTCCCTTCTCCATTTCAAAACATATGGCATAGACCTTCTCTCTCTCTCTCTCTCTTTTCACACACACACACACGCCACACACACACACACACACACACACACACACACACACACACATACACACACACATATTCACACTCATACCCATACACACACGCACATATGGCCCATCCCTTATTGGACATAATTATGCTGTATGTACACACTCACACACACACACATAGAGGCACACACACACACATACACGCAAATACACACACACACGCAATCACACGCGCACACACACGCAAACACTCACACACACACACACACACACAATCGCACACAATCGCACACACACACACACACACACACACGCACACGCACACACAAACACACACACACACACACACACACACACACACACACACACACACACACACCACACACACACACACACACACACACAAAACAGCATCTCAGACTGCTGTAAATCTGAATCCTAATTCAACAAGAAACACATGGTTGGCACAAAAAGATAGATGTAGCGCACAGGGACCATTGTCAGTACAGGACCATAGAGACAGACCACAAGTTCTGGTGGCACGAGATTTCATCATCATCATCATCATCACAGACAGCACCAGCAACAGTAGCAGTATCATCATCATGGTTCTGTGGCCGCGTTTACAGATTACAGGCGTTAGTGAAACGATCGTTGACCTTCGTCCTTCAACCTTACACTGCTCTCTCTCTCTCTCTCTCCTCTCTCTCTCTCTCTCTCTCTCTCTCACACACACACACACACACACACACACACACACACACACACACACACACACACACTCACTCATCACACACATATACATCTACACATACGGCCCATCCCCTGCCGGGTACGTGCTGTATGTACACACTCACACACACACAGCAAACACACACACACACGCGCGCGCGCGCACACACACACACACACACACACACACACACACACACACATACACGAAACAGTATCTCAGAATGCTGTAAACTTGAATCCTTTCCAGTTCAACAAAGAAGCATGGGATTGGCACAAAAAGAAACATGTACCGCACAGGAACCATTGTCAGTACCGGACCCTACGTAGAGACATATCACAAATTCTGGCGGCACGAGATTTCATCATCTGCATCATCATCGTCATAGGTAGCATCAGCAACAGTAGCAGTACCTACCATCATTGCGGTTGTGCGACTGCGCTTACAGCTTACAAGCGTTGGTGAAACGATCGTTGGCCTTCGCCTTTCACCCCTAAGCTGGTCTTGTTCCAAGCTCCCCGCTTTTCGTTTTATTCCTCCGCCCTCACTCACCCCTACGTATCCCCCTAGGTCCTCTTTCCACCTCCTCACCGACATAAAACATACCAATCCTCTATTCAACTGGCTTGGGGAATGACATTGATCAATACTGACACAGCCTGAGGAAGAAAAAAAGAAGACAACGAGAAAAGAACATCGAAAAGACAAAGAACAAGTTGGAAGGGGGGGGGTGTAATGGCCGTGTGTACGGAGTGGAAACAGTTACGGTGTGGGGGGTAAAGAGAGAAAGAGAGAGAGAAACGGGGGAGCTGGAGGAGAGGCTTTTTCTTCCTCCCAAAAAACTTGACGAAACAAACCAGAATTGTCCTCTCACCAGATTCTCCCCTGAAGCGTTTTTCACGTCGGCCAAAAAGGCCTCCGAGGTTTGGGGTCCAAGAGATCATAAATATTACATGTACTTTAAAGAACAGACCAGCAAAATGCCCTCTGGCTTCTGAATTAAGGGGCTGCTGAAACGACTTCCATCACGAAAGGGTGTGAACTTTTTCTGTAGGCTTCGGTCGTCGTGCGCTGGCTACTGGTTAGTGCTTCCTAACGGGACTGGCTACACGGGTTCGACTGCTGCAGAATGACAGAGAACGACCTTACCGAGCTGTCAATCTCCCACACACAGAAAGCTCCCAGGAATCATACGAACCATCTGTCCCAGTGCCTTCTCCAACCCACAAGCACTCACTCAATGCGTATCAACAGTCACCATGAAACGACGGTGGAGATGGATCAGGAACATCATCCCTACAGAGCAGGACAACATCACCTGGACACAACAAGAAAGACATAGGCACACATGGAAACAAACAGAAGATGGGAACCTCAAGGCCCTGAGAACTTCTGGGACGCTGTACCAAAACAGAAGGGAATGGTGCATCTTCATACAAAGATTGTGCCAGAACAGACGGGAGTTGCGCATCAGCAAAAACAAACTTTTTCCAAACTAAAATCCTGAATGCATCTTCTTCAAAAGAACTCTTTACAACCATGAATCATCTACTTGGCACACGAAGAGATTTATCTCTCCAAACAAAACACGCTAATGAAGAACTCCCATCTGTATTCTCCAAGTATTTCACCACCAAAATACAAAATACAAACTCTTCGTGACAAGCTTGACAAGAAGAAATTCTCAATACAATCAGATCCATGTCGTTCAAAACCTGCGAACTGGATCCTCTTCCAGGTTGTCTCTATTCTAATTGTCTCCCTACTCTCCTCCCATTCATCACTGACATCATCAACACTTCTCTTCAAATTGGAACTGTCCCAGATTCTTTCAAGTCTGCTATCGTTCACACCTCTCCTCAAGAAATACAACTTAGACCCAAATGAACTGAAAAACTACCGGCCTATCTCTAACCTCTCTTTCTTGTCAAACTTTTTGAAAAAGTTGTCCTCAACCAGCTGAACTCTCACCTGCCTGCCAACAATCTCCACAATCCTTTCCAGTCAGCCTACCGCCAGCGCCACAGCACTGAAACTGCCCTACTACACATTCTCAACAATCTCCTCCTTGCAACTGATACTGGCAAAGTCTCTCTCCTCACACTCCTTGATCTATCTGCAGCCTTTGATACCATTGATCATGGTATTCTCCTTTCTAGACTCCATCATACTTTCGGCATCTCTGACACTGCTATCAAAAAGAAAACAAACTGTTCTCATCAATGGGACTTACTCTCAACCTGCATCCCTGACCTGTGGTGTTCCACAAGGATCTGTCCTTGGCCCTGTTCTTTTCACTCTTTACACCTCCCCCCTGTCCACCATCATCAACTTCCACTCTATAAAACACCACTTCTATACTGATGACACCCAACTTCAAGACAGTGACTCACCTGACAATGTACAGCGCCTCTTGACTCGCACCACTGTTACTCGGACATTAAGAACTGGATGACATACAATAAACTTCAGCTTAATGACGACAAGACAAAAGCTATCCTCATTGGCACCCGTCAGAAACTTTCTCAGTTTCCTCCTCTTTCTCTCCCATTATGTAACACATCAGTCCCAATTTCTGATTCAGCTAAAAACCTTGGTGTCTGCATTGACTCTACCCTCTCCATGAACAACTTTGTTTCTCAAACTGCCAGATCTTGCTACTATCACCTCCATCGTATAAGCCTGATCAGGAAATATCTCTCTGTTGAAACAACTGCAAAAATCGTTCTCTCCATAATGTCTCGCATTGACTATTGTAATTCACTCCTGTCTGGTCTTCCTGCCCCCACCATTCACATCCTACAGCGCATTCAAAACAATGCTGCACGCCTTGTACTCAAAAAGAAAAAAGCTGACCACATATCTCCTCTCCTGGCACAACTTCACTGGCTCCCTGTATCAAACTAGTACAAACTAGACACCATGTGCTACAAAAGCCTCAATAATGCAGCTCCCGATTACCTGTCAAGCCTACTTGAGATCTATGTTCCCTCTGCCTCTGATCCTCTGACTTTTCGCTTTCCACGCACTAAGCTCAAAGCCTATGGTCCACGAGCCTTCTCTTTCTGGTCCACTCTCCTGGAACAAACTTCCTCTCTCAGTCCGTCAGCAACCTACTTTTGTCTCCAAGTCCGCTCTCAAAACTCACCTTTTCTCCTCTGCATAAAATCCTGATTTCACTGAACCCTCTCTGCAGCCAGTCTCCGCTCGGTGTGGAATCACATTGTAATATATATTTGTATATAATATGTTCTCTATAATTTTCCATTGCTTTTCTTCTTTTTCCCCATTTACAGTCATGTGTGTGTGTGTGTGTGTGTGTGTGTGTGTGTGTGTGTGTGTGTGTGTGTGTGTGTGTGTGTGCGCGTATGTGTGTGTGTGCGTGTGTGTGCGTGCGTGCGTGTGTGTGTATATGTTCAGCGCTTAGATTTGATTTCTATCAAGATTTTGCGCTATACAAATATTGTAATTATTATTATTATTATTATCTTCGTTGCTGCCCAGCATCGCAGTGGCATATTGGGCTGTAAGTAACTGAAAAGGGTTCACAGAGTTTGTGCGAGCAGCTACCAGTGCAATCAACAGCACCAATGTACTTAGATTTGTTCAAGGTTTGATCGAGCTGGTGATGATGATGGTAGGTTCTCAATACATATAGCCAGTGATTTCATGATCATTCGACAGCCTCACTGGGGTTAAACCCATAATATTTAAGGTCTCAAGTTTTAAATGGAATTTTTTACTCGCTAGTCCTCGTATACAGCACGACTGGAAGGACCTTAATTTAAACTTCAATCAAAGGAAGAAAGACAGATGGGCTCTCTCTCGTCGATCTTGTGGGCGTACTGGTCTTCATCACATGGTGTGGTTCATCACAAGGCATGTAGACAGGTATTGCAGATACAGGTTTTTCTGCATGAAATGCGTGGAAATCCTGTTGCCTAGCGAATGAGACATTTGATCATTGTGTGTGGTGTGTGTGTGTGTGTGTGTGTGTGTGTGTGTGTGTGTGACAGATAGAGAGAAACAGAGACAGAGACAATGAAAATGACAATGACAATGATGCTTTATTTTCCAGGAGAGAGAGAGAGGGGGGGAGAGAGAGAGAGAGAGAGAGGGAACGAAAACGGCAAAAGCGGATACAAATCTTTCAAAAATAATATGACAGTGCCGAGGGTGATGTTTGTTATATCAGAAGCTAAGCCTGGTTGAAGTTAATGTTCATATAAAGCAACACAGAACAGTTAATTCATTTATCTATTTATTCATTTCTTTTATTTCTCTGTTTATTTATTTTTTCATTGTTTTAAATGTCAAGTACGAATCTTACCCAGGGTGATTTCTCGCAAGGGGTGTTATTACCTCGCAGTGGTATGGAGGATGAACACGCACGGCTGATTGGCTTGGTTGGCAGCAAGGTCAAAGGTCATGGGATGACTGGGGTGAATACACGGTCAGCAGGTCAGGAGGGAGTGAAGGAAACTGCCAGAGGGGCAGTGGGGGAGGGAGAAAGGTAGGGGCCTTCCCCCCCCTTTTTTTTTTTTTTTTTTCTTAATTTTTGAGGAGAAGGGAGTTGTTGGGGAGAAGTAAAGTGGCAGCAAAACGACGGACTTTGCGAATAGCTTTTTTTTTTTTTCTTTTACAGAAAAACTGAGTGAAGGTCACAGAATTCGCATCGACCAAGCATGTTTTTGTGTTGGGGTGGAAAGAAAAAACGCTGGGTTTTGTATTTTCCTCTCTCTCTCTCTGTCTGTCTGTCTGTCTGATCTCTGTCTGTCTCTCTCTCTCTCTGTCTCTCTCTCTCTCTGTGTCTTTGTCTCTTCTCTGTCTCTTCTCTCTCTCTCTCTCTCTCTCTGTCCTCTCTCTCTCTCGCGCGCGCGCGCGCGTTTGGATTTCACACCCCTACATAAAAGGACTATAGTCCATATGAATAAATCATCTGAAGTTCTCTTGTCTCTCTCACTCACTCACTCTCTCACTCTCTCTCTCTCTGGTGTGTGGGTGTGTGTATGTGTGTGGTGTGTGTGTGTGTGTGAGTGAGCGGAGAGGGGGGAGGGGGATATGGTGGGTGTGCTTAAGTTCCATGTGATTCATTCAAGTCTTTCTAACTTATCCCGAAACTGTACTGACTGCCCTTATCTGGTAACACTGACATGTGGTGCCGCTTTGGAGTGTCACAACTGCGGTGTGCATGTAATGATGATCAATATCCACGGGCCTGACTTGAGGACATGGCTATGTCTACTGTGTCTCCTGTCGCTGTCTCTCTTTGATCAAAACAAATCTTTAAGCATGCGCCGGTAATACTGATGTAGTCATTAACCCTGTAAGTAATAGCCTACGGTGGTGTGTAGTAATGTGTAAGACGTACATATTCGTCATTTCTCAAGGCTACAGGACTACAACCAACGTTCCAAAATGATATAGGTATTTGGCATGTGGCAGCCACCTCCACCCTCTCACAACACACACACACACACACATACACACTCACACACGCACACATACACACTCACACACACACACACACACACACGCACACATAGATACACACACACACACACACATATATATATATATTATATATATATACATATATATATATATTGTATATATATGCTAAAAAAAAAAAAGAAAAAAAAAAGAAAGAAAGCGGCAGCGACGCCTAATCATCCACAAAAATCTTGACGAATATGAACCTAGTCATCAGTCTTAATGGCAGCTGTATTTGAATTGAAACTGAAACTGAAACTTTGAACTCAGGTGACATATAAAATTACATTCAGTGTGAAAGCTACAAGCTCTCGCGTTCAACATACACACACACGCGCGCGCGCGCTGATGGGCGTACACACACACGCGCGCGCGCACACACACGCACCAGATAGGTTATGCCTTACACCCTTTCACCTAAAACAAGACAACAATAACTCAACACTGTTTCAAAACCCAACCATGCTCAAAAATGAAATATCCGTTTTATATAGTATTTGAAACAAGCATCTGCGAGTGCATACACGAAGATTAAACAACGGCGAAAAGTTTATCACATTTGATCTCTCTCTGTCTCTGTCGTTTTGTCTTCTGTCTGTCGTCCTGTCTGTCTGTCTGTCTCTGTCCTGTCCTTCTGTCTTCTCTCTGTCCTCGTTCTTCTCTCGTGCTCTCTCTCTCTTCTCTCTCTCTTCTCTCTCTCTCTCACACTTCTACTTCCTCACACTCTCACTCACTCCTCTCTCTCTCTCTCTCTTCTCCCACACACACACACACACACACACAACACAAACACACAACACACACACACACACACACACACACACACACACACACACACACAACACACACACAGCCCATAGTATCACATCCACACACGAGCACACATATATACTTTTATGTACGCATAAACAATGACAGTGTCGTGTGGTTTGGGGTGTATGGATCCTTTCACAATCGCTACTTGGTAATAGGGAGGTGAACTTTACATGTGTGGTGCATACGACTGTCAAGCGTGGTACGCTATAAATCTTTTCTTTTCATTGAACAGTTTACATCACATCGTGGAAATACATAAAATGGTGATGTCTGTGCGCGTTTAGTCAATGTGTCCCATACTTGATGAACAGATACATAAATCAAATGAGAAGAAGAATCTCTGACAAGTACGTGCTTTAATTTTTTTTAATCTATCTATCTATCTATCTATCTATCTATCTATCTATCTATCTATCTATCTATCTATCTATCTATCTATCTGTCTATCTATCTGTCTGTCTGTCTGTCTGTCTATCTATCTATCTATCTATCTATATCTATATAGCTATCCATCTGTCTATCTCTACTCTGACTGTCTCCCTACGCTCCTCCCATTCATCACTGACATCATCAACACTTCTCTCCAAACTGGAACTGTCCCAGATTCTTTCAAGTCTGCTATTGTTCACCCTCTCCTCAAGAAATACAATTTAGACCCAAATGAACTGAAAAATTACCGGCCTATCTCTAATCTCTCTTTCTTGTCAAAACTGCTTGAAAAAGTTGTCCTCAACCAACTGAACTCTCACCTGTCTGCCAACAATCTCCTCAATCCTTTCCAGTCAGCCTACCGCCAGTGCCATAGCACTGAAACTGCCTTGCTACACATTCTCAACAATCTCCTCCTTGCAACTGATACTGGCAAAGTCTCTCTCCTCACACTCCTTGATCTGTCTGCAGCCTTTGATACCATTGATCATGGTATTCTCCTTTCTAGACTTCATCATACTTTTGGCATCTCTGACATTGCTCTCTCCTGGTTCACTTCTTATCTATCAAACAGAAAACAAACTGTTCTCATCAATGGCACTTACAGTCAACCTGCATCCCTGACCTGTGGTGTTCCACAAGGATCTGTCCTTGGCCCTGTTCTTTTCACTCTTTACACCTCCCCCTTGTCCACCATCATCAACTCCCACTCTATAAAACACCACTTCTATGCTGATGACACCCAACTTCAAGACAGTGACTCACTTGACAATATACAGCGCCTCCTGACTCGCACCACTGAGTGTTACTCGGACATCAAAAATTGGATGACATACAACAAACTTCAGCTAAATGATGACAAGACAAAAGCTATCCTCATTGCCACCCGTCAGAAACTTTCTCAGCTGCCTCCTCTTTCTCTCCCATTATGTAACACATCAATCCCAATTTCTGATTCAGCTAAAAACCTTGGTGTCTGCATTGACTCTACCCTCTCCATGAACAACTTTGTTTCTCAAACTGCCAGATCTTGCTACTATCACCTCCATCGTATAAGCCTGATCAGGAAATATCTCTCTGTGGAAACAACTGCAAAACTCGTTCTCTCCTTCATAATGTCTCGCATTGACCATTGCAGTTCACTCCTGTCTGGTCTTCCTGCCCCCACCATTCACATCCTACAGCGCATTCAAAACAATGCTGCACGTCTTGTACTCAAAAAGAAAAAAGCTGACCACATATCTCCTCTCCTGGCACAACTTCACTGGCTCCCTGTATCAAAGCGCATACAGTACAAACTAGACACCATGTGCTACAAAAGCCTCAATAACGCAGCCCCCGATTACCTGTCAAGCCTACTTGAGATCTATCTTCCCTCACGTACCTTCCGCTCTGCCTCCGATCCTCTGACTTTTCGCTTTCCACGCATTAAGCTCAATACCTATGGTCCACGAGCCTTCTCTGTTTCTGGTCCGCTCTCCTGGAACAAACTTCCTCTCTCAGTCCGTCAGCAACCTACTTTTGTCTCCTTCAAGTCCGCTCTCAAAACTCACCTTTTCTCCTCTGCATAAAATCCTGACCTCACTCAATCCCCTCTGCAGCCTGTCTCCGCTCGGAGGGGAATCACATTGCAATATATAATTGTATATAATATGCTCTCTATAATTTTCCATTGTTTTTATTCTTTCTCTCCATTTATAGCCGTGTGTGTGTGTGTGTGTGTGTGTGTGTGTGTGTGTGTGTGTGTGTGTGTGGTGCGTGGGTGCGTGTGTGTGTGGGCGTGCGTGCGTGTGTGTGTGTGCGTGCGTGTGTGTGTGTTTCAGCGCTTAGATTTGATTTTATCAAGATTTTGCGCTATATAAATATTGTAATTATTATTATTATTATTATCGATCTGTCTATCTATATATCTATCTGTCTATCTATCTATATATATATATATATATATATATATACATATATATATTTGTGTGTGTGTGTGTGTGTGTGTGTGTGTGTGTTGTGTGTGTGTGTGTGTGTGTGTGTGTGTGTGGTGTGTGTGTGTGTGTGAGTGTATGTATATCTACATTAGCGTTCCGATTCTCCTGGATGCGTACGCGTGTGTGTGCACTGTCTGGCCCATACTGTGCAGGGGGCATGTTGCTGCACAGTCTACATACTTCGTATTCGGTGGCCGTGCACTCTGAATGTGCTCATACTTCCATAAGTCACCAGACACTGACACGACTTGTATGATTGATTGATTGATTGATTTGGCTCAGTTTTTACGTCGACACCCACCTCAGGTGAAATGGCCGACGGGGATAACCACCCCAGGTAAGTGGGGGAAGGGGGACCTATCTAATCCTATACTGACACCACCAGAACAACAATGATATTAAAATGGGATAGTGAGAAGGCCAGTTTTAATTTAGCGTACCGCGGGATTCGAACCCACAACCATTAGCATGGGGATCCGACGCTCCACCAACTCAGCTATTGAGTCCAGCTTGACTTGTAAGATCATTCATTGTGTACATATACACAAAGAGGGTTTAGGCACCAACAGGCCTGCACACGTTTTGATTGACCTGGGAGACAGGGAAAAAATCTCCAGCCTTTAACCACCAGGCGTAAAAGACAGCCAGACAGGATCGAACCCAGACCCGCTAAAATTGAAAATCCGAAACCTTACCCACTTGATTATCGCGCCTGTCAAAGTCTTCCAGACAAACAGAATGAAAGCTGCCAGACCAGTTTCTGCAATTCCGAGCGCAATTCCCATACCAGTTTAAATTTCAGCCCAGCTCAAAGCCATGATTCACTTGTTCTGACCTTGGGGAAATAGAGAGAATATAGAAACAGTTATACATTATTAACAGCAGAACTGAACTTTTAAAATTATCCGTGCTCCTTAATTTTATATTTTTGATATACAGAAAAGACTACGATAAACAAAAAAATGTGGGAGAAAATTCAGGGGATAAGAATATAATTTTAGTTCCGAATTTCTTCTTTCCTTCTTCCACCTTATCTCCCTTCCGGTTATTGCCATCACACCACTTGTAATCCAACTGTTATTAGTTTAACGGAAATGGTGTTGCTGTTCTTGGTGTTGCTGGTGTTGGTTTTGTAGAAGGGCTCTGGCTTTAAGGTCTGCTTTTGCAACGTTTTGTTTGTCTGTCTGTCTAGTGCTGTTTTGTTTTTGTTTGCCTGTTTGTTTTTATTTCTTTTTTCAGCTCCACGGTTTCTTTTGTTTTAAAGATAGCTTCATATTTAGCGGATTTGGTGTTAAAGAGATAAACTGCGGTGTTTCTGTGAGTCAAACTACAGACCATTAATAAATCGATCAACAACAAAAAAAGTCGAAAGTTTTAGTACTAAAGTCAATGTCACTCTGACCTATAAAGTGCCTAAAACCACTTTTTGAGGAAGGTGTGCGAACAGCATTTTTTTATGGAATTTCTGATAATATTTACGTTCTGTTTTCATTGTTATAACAGTCTACCATTGTTCTCGCTTCCCGTCAAGTTTTATGTCTTCTGATGATTCGTCAAGGTCACAGTGATCTTGTGAAGTATGAAAACTGGATTTTTTAAAATAACAATTTTTGTGTAATAAAAAGAAGATTGTTAAAATGGCTTGACCATCTTCTGACTCCCTCCCTCTTCCCTCCCTCTCTCTCTCTCTCTCTCTCTCTCTCTCTCTCTCTCTCTCTCTCTCTCTCTCTCTCTCTCTCTCTAGTACGTAGCCATCATCAAATTAGATTTTTGTAGGTTCAATGTTCTAAACCGCGCGGCAAGCAGAACTTGGAATACAGTAAAATAAAAACGCCAATGTATTTTGATATCTCGGCAGGAAAGAAAGAGAGAAAAAGAAAAGAAAAAAAAAAAAAAAAAAGAAAAACAGAAAAACAAAATCACACTAAAAATCAAATGAAATAACAACGCCTAACAAATACGATAGGAAAAGAAGAGGAGATGGTCAAGGTATACAAGTTATTCTCTATTTGCCCACGTAAAATTTTTACAGATCTTTACCGTTTATTTGACCTTGAGCACGAACAATGGCAGCTCTAGTTCAAGCATCTGACACAACCTTTATTTAAATTGACATTGATCCGTGAGAGTTTTGGAAGCAAATAATTGAGAGTTCCTGAGGTCCACGATATAGGTTATACCATTCAGATTTACGTTTTTGTGATTTCTTAATTATGAAGCAACTAAACTTGTGGCTAAATTTTGGGAACATATGTAACCATACATAATCACATCCAATAAATCCTTGTGGATATCAATTTCCCGTTTGTTGTTATTGCTGTTCTTGATTATTACGCCCGCTGTTGTTGTTCTTACTTTCCTTATTCCTGTCGTTTGTTTTGATTGTTTTGTGTTTTAGTTGTGTGGTGTGATTGTCGATTGTTTGACTCATTTTTTGTTTGTTAATTACGGATGCATGGACAATAGGGGTCAATGTAGTTCAACATATAGAAACAAACAAACAAACAAGAAAAAGTGCGATTAGAACAACAACAACAACAAAAAAGACATTGAGCGGGGAAGAGTTTGAAAAACAAACAAACAAACAAAAAATAATCTGGCACTGATGACTACATTTTTTTTAAACTCCTGGCTGTTTTTACATCATCATTTATTTCTTTATTTCGTTAATTTTTAGATTTATTTTAATTTTCAGCACAAGCGTGTTGCGGTGGGAGGGCTGACACACCATCCATCCACTCGATCTGTTGCAGCGTGCAGCTTTTTACCCCAGCTCAGCCAGCGCCATGGAAAAAACAGAAAAGAAAGGGGCATGTCTAAAGCAAGCCAAGTCCCGCCTCCTTTCAGTCCTCAAGGCTACACAGGCCTTGCTGGCCTACTCACGCCAAAAATAGGGGAGTGAGAGGGTTGGTGGTGGTAGGGGGGGGGGAGATGAAACCCGAGATATTTGAGGATCCGACTTTGGACTTCATCTAGGCAGAATGTTACAACTATTCTGCCTGGAAAGTGGATTCTTTGCTATCTCTATCTCTCTGTCTGTCTGACTGTCTGTCTGTCTGTCTGTCTGTCTGTCTCTGTCTGTCTGTCTGTCTAACTGTCTGTCTGTCTGTCTGTCTGTCTCTCTCTCTCTCTCTCTCTCTTTCTCTCCGTGTCTCTCTCTCTGTGTCTCTCTCTGTCTTTGTCTCCGCCATGTCGTTGTCTATCTCTATCTCTCTCTCTCTATGTCTGTCTATGCCTGTCTGTCTCTGTCTCTGTCTCTGTCTCTCTCTCTCTCTCTCCGTGTTTCTCTTTGTCTTTGTCTCCGCCATGTCGTTGTCTATCTCTATCTCTATCTCTCTGTCTCTCTATGTCTGTCTATGCCTGTCTGTCTCTGTCTCTCTCTCTCTCTCTCTTTTTGTTTGTTTGTTTTTGTTTGTTCATTCGCGTCCTCAAAAGCCATTCCACAGATTGTATGATCGAAAAAGATCCTTAAAGTTTGGATCTGGTTCCACATAAAACTTCCATGTGTGTCTATTCATTAAGTAGACTAGGACTTTTTTTTTCAATGTTTTTTTGTTTTTGTTGTTGTTTTTTTGCATGTGTGCACGTTGTTTTGTCCTAACTGTGCAAGCGTTATGGTGCTGCACAGTCTGCACAGTCCATCTTTGCTGGGTGTGCTTGCCGGGTCTTTTCTTGTTACTGTTAGCCACTGAACACTGACATGATTTACAGGACCCTGAACGTGCATCTATGACGTTATGCGTGTGTACACGCACGAGGGGTGGTTTAGGCACTAGCAAATCTACACACATGTTGACCTGGAATATCACTGGGGGGGAGGGGGGACAATCTCCATCTTTTGTCTACCAGGTGGGAGGTACCCGAGTAAGATCGAACGTAGACTTTCTGAATGGAAGTCTTATCCCTTTGACTATTACACCCATCGGCTAAGTTTAAATTTGAGACATGAATTCTCTTAGTCCCTTACTCTTTCAACAAAGGCAGTCAGCTTGAAGCAATCAAGGAATAAACTGTCTGATAACCTCCTTGTTTATCCTTGTTTATTTCGATCTGCTTGGTGATTGTGAGAATATTTTTACACACACACACACACACACACACACACACACACACACACACACACACACACACACACACACACACACACACACACACACACACACACACACACACACGCACACACATGCACACACACACACACAGATCTAATTAATAAGGTACAGGGAGAGGGCGACAGTAAATACGCCGCGAAGTGGTTAGCTCAACTGACAACTATTGACTGGGAAGTCGAGAGTTTGATCCTTCACCAGTTTAAACAATGATTGTGAGAGAGACGATTTGGACCATCTTCTACTGTGAGTTGGTGCATAACCCCTTGATTAACATGGCGCATAGTTTGAGTCGCTACCAGTCACTAACTACCACCGGTGCTTTATCGGTTGTCATCATCATGCCGCATGGCGTTGACGATTATGACCCTCCATACGAATCTATCCTCAGTTGCTGCAAGTACATCTCCCACTCACTCTGTGTTCATCCACTCGGCTAGTCCGTCCAATATTTTTTCCCTATGTCTACCTGGTGCTCTTTTAACCTCCAGCTTTCCTGTTGTGACTAGGTGCTTTAATTTCTCCTGCCTCATAAAACTCCAGTAAATGTTGCTTGTCTTTTCCTAATCTTTTTCATCATCGTTCTTTTTGTGTCTGCCTCCTTCAAGACTGTCTCGTTTGTGTCCTCTGTTATCCATGGAATTCTTAACATTCTTCTTAGAAACCACATTTCAGCTGCCGCAATCTTGTTCTTACTTTGAGTGTTGACTGCCCTCGATTCACATCCATATAATTATGTCGGTTCTATATAACACCGAAAAAATCTGTTCCTGATGTTAATTGATAGGCATCTGTTGGTAAGAATGCTTTTCATCTTCTTGAATGCTGTTTTGGCTTGGCCGATTCTGCTGGCTATTTCTGATGTGCATCTGCCGTCTGGTGAATTGACCGTTCCCAGATATTTAAACTTATCAACCTGTCTCAAGGTTGTGCCGTTTGCTGTTATCTTGCATGAGGGGATTTCATGGTTTTTTTTACTGATTAGCTCCAACCCTTTATTGGCTGGACATGAGACGTAGAAAATACGATGGTTGTTTAGTCGTTGTGTCAGACGCAAAGCTGTAAAGAGGAGACTGTGATTTAACATGAAATTCTTAATATCATTTAGATGTGAATGGCCTTGGCATGGCCCCTTTTCAGGTTACAATGACTAAGCAAGTCAAACTGATCTGCATACGTATACGAATATCTCCCGGTTGTTTGTTAAAAACAACATTGTATGGCTTTTTTACAGGAACGTAAAACGTTTGCTTCAGGGGAGGAGAGGAAAGATAGATAGATAGAAGATAGAGAGAGAGAGAGAGAGAGAGAGAGAGAGAGAGAGAGAGAGAACGTGCTTGCCAGTGTGTGTGTGTGTGTGTGTGTTCGTTCGTTCGTTGCTTGATTTAACGTCTTTTCACTATAAGTGATATTAGACGGAGGAAAATGGCATGGAGGATGAAATAAGGGGGGGTGGAGGGGAGAGGGGAACAGAGGGACGTAAAAAAAATTAAAAGGAAGCGGCAAGGTCTTAAGTGTGTGTGTGTGTGTGTGTGTGTGTGTGTGTGTGTGTGTGTGTGTGTGTGTGTGTGTGTGTGTGTGTGGGGTGTTGGTGGGGCATGTGTGTGATAGAGGGAGAGATATAGTCAAGAAACAATTGTCTTGTATTTAATAACTTAGCCCCAATCGCAATAGCACAAACAGGTGGGGAGAGGGGAGGGGGAAGGAAAAACTGAAGAAAGTCATTTTATGATAATGCATCAAAATGTTAAAGGGTGTAAATCACAATATATATACAGATGCGCGCGCACACAGACACAGTAAAACAAATGTAATATTTATTTAAAAAAAAAAAAAAAAAAAAAGTGCGTCGGCCGGGAGTCGAACCCGGATCGACTGCTTGGAAGGCAACCATGCCAACCGTTACACCACCGACGCGACTTGTTATCGTTGACCAATAGAAGTTTTATAAACATAAAACACTGAAAAGTACTTGTTTGTGAAAGATCCTTTGGAGTAATATAGGCCTAAGCAGTCTCTGGACCATCAGGCAACTTCAACATCAAATCAAGCTTCAACTGCAAATCAACCAACATTGTTTACATCCTGTCCTGCTCAGTGTGCTCCAAACTGTATGTGGGTGAGACATACCGCTCATTCAGTCATTGGATGACCGTTTTGTGGAACATTTATTAAATGATTTAAGATCCATGAAACTGAACTACAACAATCCAATAGGCCAATATTTCAATAGCCCTCAACACAGCTACGTCCATGCACAAATTTCAGCAGTGTGGCAAAACACCAGAGACCGACAATACAGAAAATACATGGAAAACTGCATCATCCACCGACTGGGAACATTCCAGCCGGCGGGCCCGAACTGCCGACACGTAGCGGTGCCTGGGCCCTCTCCTTGTCCTACTAATCCCTACTGTTTCCCCCTCTTCTTCCCTATCCCCCCCCCCCCCCCAACCAGTACTGCTCTGTCATTTTAATTTTCCACGTCATTTCATTTTCCACGTCACTTTTAAACAGCAGGAAGACTGAAGTCATGGTGATCAGTAAAAAACATGAAATCCCGTCATGCAAAATAACAGCAAATGGCACAACCTTGACACAGGTTAATAAGTTCAAATACCTGGGAACGGTCATTTCATCAGACGGCAGATGCACATCGGAAATAGCTGGCAGAATCGGCCAAGCCAAAACAGCATTCAAGAAGATGACAAGCATTCTTACCAACAAATGCCTATCAATTAACATCAGAAAGAGAGTCCTTGAATGTTAAATAGAACCAATACTGCTGCACGGATGCGAGGCGTGGACAGTCAGCAAGCAAAGCCAGAGCAAGATTGAGGCAGCCGAGATGTGGTTTCTCAGAAGAATGTTGAGAGTTCCATGGACAGCAAAGAAAACAAACGAGACAGTCTTGATGGAGGCAGACACAAGTAGATCACTGATAAGGAAGATAGGAAAAGATAGGCAACATTTATAGGCCATTTTATGAGGAAGGGGGATTTGGAGCACCTGGTCACAACAGGAAAGCTGGAGGGAAAGAGAGCACCAGGTAGACCCAGGGAGAGAATGCTGGACAGACTTGCAGAGTGGCTGGGGATGAGGAGGGTGGGGGAGATGCAAGGGGCAACGAGAGATAGAGATGGTTGGAAGTCCATGGTCGCCAACGCCATGCGGCAGGGCACCTGATGATGATGATGATGATGATGACGTCACTTTTATTTTCCACGTCACTTTCATTTACCACTTTTCATTCACTTGATAAAGAGCTTGGGGGTCGAAACGTTGTGCTTATATTACTTCAAAGGATCTTTCACAAACAAGCTACTTTTCAATGTTTTATGTTTTACCTAAAGATCCAGCGGTCATATTTTGTAGTGTTATAAAGTTTGTAGCTGTGCGCAGTCTAGCAGACTACTGCAGTGTGCCAAGTACGGTCAAAAAACGAGCATATCATCTACATAAGCTTAAATTCATATTTGTCTTGATTGTATCGATTTTCAGTTAAACGTTTGACGCTCAATTCTCGCAGCACATATCATACTATTCCTTTAAACCCAAACACTGAAATAATTATAAAGAAAGCAGAATGATTAACACTGATAATATTGTAATAACAGTTGAGTTGTGATGTTTGGACAGATCACAAGCTTGGTAACTTTAAGAGGAGTTTCAAAGTTCGTCTTGAAATCAGAAGTTTATACAGATTTAGGCTGTTGAAAGCAGCCCACTCATGAATAAAAATGAAATATATAAATGGACGACAGTGATGAGCGACTGGTTGGAACGTTCGATTATGCCTACGACAGTGCAGATCGACAAGTAATCGAGAGTTGCTGCCCTTAACTACGGTACGCGACGGCAGTAGGTAAGGACGCCACAATGCAAACTCAAGCATCATGACGATCGTCGGCATTAAAAATATGCGGAAAATCTCAGTCCAAAGCAGAAATAAAGAAACTATTGGAAAATTATAGATATGATGGAATTGATCCATATGAAATTCTTAAACAGTCGTAGTCTACGCACCCGAGCAATCTTCCTGATAAAACGTATGCTAAAGTGTATCAACATCGTGAATTATTTTGTTTACGAAATAAGCGTTTTACAGTGGTGACAAATTCAGGGCGTATGTAAGTCTTTTTGCTTTTGAAACCGGGGGGGGGGGGGGGATATGGGCCCATTGTTGCTTTTGATAATACTGCCCATTGGAGTGGTTTAATTTTGCATGTGTTGAACTGAAAACAACTCCAAAGGGTTCTTGGTTTTGCCCAGATTGTGCACTATAAAAAGACTAATCACAAAAAGTAGAAATAGATCTAGTAATTTTTTATTATAAGGAACAGATACCTGATCATGTGTCTGTGCGTGTACGTGTGTGTGCAAACATGTGTGCACATGCATCTGTGTGCATGCACATATACCTACCCTCTTCTCTCTCTCTCTCTCTCTCTCCTCTCTCTCTCTGTGTGGTGTGTGTGTGTGTGTGTGTGTGTGTTGTGTGAGTGTGTGTGTGTTTGTGTGAGTGTGGTGTGTGTGTGTGTGTGAATGAGAGAGAGAGAGAGCAGGATGAAACGTGGGGAAACAAAAAGGGGTGGACTCTTTTACTACATCTATGTCAAGATGATCATTTTTTAATCAGTTTTAATTGCACTTGGGTTCCCCTACCCCCACCCCACCTCAAACCCACCTCATAAAATACACTTGTGTTGTGTGCAACTGAAAAGTTTCCATTGTCTGTTGCTCATGAAATGGACTGTACAGGTATGCTGCAAGATGTCATGCAAGGTGGAAATCATTTTTCTTTTTTTTTTTTTTTTTTTTTTTTGATATCAGAAGTTCTAATCATTAATATGAAATTTGCCAATGGCCAATTACATATACATTACATTAATAAATGATGAATTCCACAGTGCACAGCTGTTGGAAGTTCACACAATAAGTCATAATAAGCATATTGGGTCATGTATATACCAAACATAATCCATAATATCAATATTATCATGTAGCTATAAAAGCATGTACACTATTATATATAATATATATGTATACACAACGCACACACACATGTATATATATATTATATATATGTGTGTTGTGTGTGTGTGTGTTGTGTGATGTGTGTGTGTGTGTGTGCATGTAGTGTGATGATAGATAGTAGATGATAGTAGATAGTAGATAGATATGATAGATGATAGATGATAGATGTAGTAGATAGATAGATAGATAGTCTGCTTGTTATGATTCTGATTTTACTACACTTTACAGTTTACACCATGCAATCATATGTGAAAGAAAAAATACGTGATTGCTATACCTATTATGGTGACTGTCAGCTAAAGCATTATCTTGCACAGTGACTTGGATATTGATACTTGACGGGTGTTGTGTGCTGGTCTTCCGTTTCTTTGCACTTTGTTTCCAGCCAAGCTTCCTTAGCTTCATTGCACTTACATTCTTGATTTCCTTATGTAACTTTCTGTATTCTTCCTCTTTTCCTTTTGCCCTCTTGCGTTCTTCCATCAAGCCTAAGATTTCTTTTGTCATCCAGTTCTTCTTTGCTTTTCTTTCAACTCTAGGGGTTTCTTCACAAGCTTCATTTATCGAGTTACTCAATTTTGTCCATTGTTCCTCAATGTCACCACTTGTTTTGAGCACATATCGTAAATTTTGCACGAGTCGATTCATTTGTCTTTAAAAGTCCAAGATTTAGTTCAATGTTACTTTGGTTTGTTTTCTTTTCTTTAGTTTCAGCCTAAATCTTCCTATTACAGAATTGCGATCACTGTTGAAGTCTGCACCTGGTAATATTTTTGCTATCAGTAAAGAATGTCTAATCTTTTATTCATCAGGATGTAATCAATTTGATTTCTTCTGCTGTCTCCTGGATTCATCCATGTCCATTTTCTGCGGTCAGATTGCTCAAACCAAGTGTTTCCTATAATGAATTCATTTACTTGCGCCTACTCAACAAGTTTCTCCCCCTTTTCATTTTGTGTGCCAAGGCCATGAGGTCCAAACATGTCATCTACTTTTTCCTGTCCCACTTCAGCATTAAAATACCCCATTATTACTGTAATGTCCCGTAATTTACACTGACCCTGGCTGTCTCTAATTTTCCATAGAAGCTGTTGATTTCGTCCTCAGTACTTGCGGATGTTGATGTATGTACTTGGATAATGTTGATATCAAATGGTTTGCCATCTAATCTGACTGATAAAATTTGGTCTGATATAGCCCAGTATCCTTTAACAGACTTTGACTTGTCACCGTCCATTATGATGTCTATCACTCTTTTATGTGTGTCTCCACCAGAATATAGAATTTCATGCTTCCCTGATGTTATATGTTATCTCATTTCCCTTAGCCCTAAAATACTGATGTTAAGTCTTTCCTTCTCTATCTTTTTATATAAATATATTCCCACTATCTATTGGATGACCCTCGCACAAGAGAAATTGAATGCTCTTGAGTCTGCCTGCTGCACTGCAATGGGAAATGATCATACACACACACACACACACACACACACACACACACACGCACGCGCACACACACACACACACACACACACGCACACACGCACACAACACGCACACACACGCACGCACGCACACACACACACATACACACACACGCACATACACTAGAACAAAAGACGGTTAAGATATTCTAACAATCCCCCTTTGTATATCAAAATTATTCAGGAGAATCCAGATACTTTATTCTCAAAATCATTGTAATTTTGAACAAATTTGATGTGCATAGAGGACAATAATAATTGTCATAAAAATTGAGAAAAGTTCAATATTATCAGAAGTTCCTAAATAAGAGCTGTTCATACGAAATTCCATTACAAATATTGATTCAAGGATTTCTTTTAGTCTGTGTGACCTTGATCTTGGAGCTTTACCTTCCAAATATGTACTTTCGCGACATCTCATCAGTCGACAACTTTGAACAAAATATGTAAAAGATCCAACCAACCAAAATGAGCTGAGAAAACTGTGTTGACACATTTTTGTCAGAAAACACAGACAGACAGACAGACAGACGCTAACCTCTCTCTGGTCGATATGAAATAATTCCTTTTCTTCTTTCTTTCTTTCTTTGGTGTGTGTGTGTGTGTGTGTGTGTGTGTGTGTGTGTGTGTGTGTGTGTGTGTGTGTATGTGTATGTGTGTGTGTGTGTGTGTGTGTGTGTGTGTGTGTGTGTGTGTGTGTGTGTGTGTGTGTGTGTGTGTGTGTGTGTGTGTGTGTGTTTGTGTGTGTGATAGACAAAACATGATTTAACAGTCTCCCATTCCTAAAAGCTTCAACGTCCGATCTCTTTGACTTCATTGAATACCCAAAGTAATTGATAAGTTATCATTCCATTAAACTTATCACTGACCGTGACAGGTGTTCTTCACATCTCACAAAAATCCCAGCCATTACATGACAATGATACGAATTCATCAAACATATCAGCTCTTCGCTTCTTTTTTGATTGTCGGACTGGTTTAGTTGATGCAGCCTTGAACTTTATAGTTGACACTAAATCCAGTTCCAGCTCTCAACATCAAAAACCGGCCTGATCGCTTGCTGCCAGCTTCACTCTGCTGGTAAAAATGTGACGGATAAATGGATTATGTTCTCGTCTGCCGGCCAGATTTCGTGGTAAATGGTTAGCCTTGCCCTTTCTCCTTGGTCTGACTGGGTAATCAGACCGAGCACCTTGTCTTGCTGGTGATGGGAGTTCTGGGAGTTCGTGGTTTGAAAGAAGAAGGATCCATGTAACTCGGACAATTCCATATGAGCTCTACTAAAATCTGCCAGTAATTGTCATACAGACTCCTTACGCCTGCGCAATCCCCATACGCTAATAAAGTCTTGAAATGGGGAGAGGAAGGGGAAGGTGAAAGCAGATGGGAAGAGGAAGGGGAAGATGAAAGCAGAACACACGAAACACTAAGTTGACACTGCCAAAATGACTAGAGCGTTAGGACGGGGCAGCAAACTGTGGACCAGTTTTTATGTATCAGGCTGGGACTGAACTCGAGACGTGAAACCTTGAGTCCACAGCTCTGTCAGCAGAACCAGCCAGCCCCGCTGTAATAATTGTTAGTACCACCTGAGAGTCGAACAAACAACCTCCGTGTTATCAAGATGGCGCTCTGAACAACTGAACTAACAAGGCCAGATCTTGGTGATGGACGAAAATTTGAACAAAACTGTCCCAGTTATTTCCTTGAAAGACTTTTGCTCGTTGACAATGCATGGAACCAGCAAATATGAAAAGGAGTTAAAAATGTACATACTGTCTGAAAGACAGCTGATATTGAATTGATGAACAGGAAACAACAGCAACTGTTTCACCTCATTCATTCCTCATTCTAGGACAATCTTCAGTCTCCCATTGCTGACAAGAAGTTAAAAACACAGAGGATTGTAAGTGGATACATGAACTGTAATTTAAAAAAAAAAGTATATATAATGCAACTCCTTCCGGCATTGCGGAAATGGGGAGGTGGGGGTGGGGGATGCCTGCTGCATGGGCAACAGCATGTTTTTCACATCACTATGCCCAGGCTTGTGCCGCGCCCCAGAAACGCTGATCAGCTGTGCAATTCCATATTCCTTTGGGACTGAATGCAGCCAACCCAATCCAGTTCTGCGGGTGTCAGACTGGTGTTTGATAAACCCCATTCTTCCCTTCTCCCATTTAAAGACTTTGTCAAGCGCGTTGGATTTTTGCACAAGCACTGCTCGCATATTTTTGAGGAAACACAATTATGGAACTGTCCGTGTGATATTAACCCATCTTAAATAAATTTTAAATAGTCTGATAGTTGCTGGCAGATCCAGATGCAGAACATATGGAATTGTCAGAGCGCGATGAACAAACTCCGAGTTTCTTGTATGTCAAGATACCGCCCTTTCGCCTCCCTTCTCTCCCCTCCTGTCATTGACGTCATAGCGTGGCTACCATCCCCAACCCCAGTAGGTTGCAGGTGTCAAATGGCGGAGGTTAGCTGCAACAAGTGAAGCATCCTTGGACGTATAAGCAGTCCCAGAGACTGGCGGTGGTTTCTATCAAGCCATAAGCTAAAGACTTGGTAGCCCCTAAGGAAAACCTGAGAGGGCTGAAGCAAGAGGTACCAGGCCTGTATGTACCTTATAACAAATCATGGTTCCATGCAAAATAACGCTAAGATTTACACGATTATCTACATCAGACGACAACAGCTCTCGTCCATTGCGGCCACATTCATCTCCAGATGAGAGATCGAGCGAGAGAAGAAGAAGAAGATGAATTGACAATATTTTCTCAACGATTAATCTACTCAGTGACGTTTCAAAGGGCAATGTACCCAGTGATGATGAGAAGTGCACCGCCCTCTTAACACCGACTCTGAGGAAATGTGAGGTCACTGCCACCTAGTTGACATACGACATCATGAGATTACTACCACCCCAACATCGTGCGACATCAAGGTTATGGGATGATCTTTATTGAACCTTAGCGTGAATCGGTCAGACGAGATGTAGCCTTAAACCACGGCCGTTTATGATTTCAAATTAATGCGATAATTTGGCAGTAAGTAGCATCCAGGGATCAAGGTTCTCTGTAGCTGCCATTCAAAGCGTCCTGCAAGGGGACCGTGACCCGAGCTCCTCAGTTTGGGCGGCCACCGATACATTTTGCTATAACTGCCGTGACGACCGGCTCCATGTGACATCGTGTTTGCAAGGAAAACGAAGGAAAATTTACATTGTCTGAAGCTGAAAGCAAAGATTCGTGTTTCTGTCCGATCGAAACTGTCACTGAATGGCACTCAGCAACAGACATGATCACTAACAGCGAAAAAGACCATTATATTGACGCAGATAAATAAATAATGAACAAATCGCGTATTAGCTGCTAAAAATTCAACACCAATCGCTTAGATTTGGGGAAATTCACAGGACCTATAACACCATGGTCCAAGTCGTAACAGAAATTACTGACAATAAACTATCCCAGAAGTCCAGTTTTTCAGATACTGCGCTTTTTTTTAAACTTCAGAAAACCATTTTATGTGGGGTGGGTCTTCTGCAGTCTGCAATGTGTAGCAACATAACATCTGCACAGTGCAGGCAAAACGGCATGCATACATGCATCCGAAAAAATCGTAACTTTAATTTCTTTGACTTCCTGCAGGAAGCTGGTGGATAGGGTGAGAGAGTCGAAGGGTTGAGTTTTTGCTATGCTAGCATGGTTGACAATGCAGGATGCTGATGGACAGGGTGCAGGAGTCAAAGGGTTAAAAGACAAACAAATACAAAATCAGTGGCAGACGTTGAAAATTGACCAAACACTATTGTATTATATCATTGTGTTTATAGTTGGAAAATAAAGATCAGTGAATTTATCAATCTGTAGCTGCATGTGCCACAGACTCAGTGACCAGACTACGTATGCACGTTCGATTTAGATATCAGCCCGATCATTACCAGCCTGCGGGCAGAGTGAACTACCTTAACTAGTTGCTGTCGTTAAGGGGATGACATCTTCAAAATAACACACACTCCCTCAATGTACTCGTCTGCAAGCTTTCAGTGGTAGAAGAAATTTCTAAAAACTCAAGAAGGCAGCCGTTGTAACATTACAGCAGCTTTCTAAACAGAACAGATAACACCAGTGCGATCAGGCGTTGGGTCTTGTACGTGCTTTAACAATTACAAAAATTGCTGGAGGGAAAAGCTTTTAACGTTACAATTTTCTGTTACATGATTATCTTATTGTTATGTTTTGTTCATTGATTTATTTTATTTAGTTTTATTTTATTTATTTTAGTTTATTTTAGTTTATTTCATTTTATTTTATTTTATTTTATTTCATTTTATTTTATTTTACTTTACTTTGTTTTATTTCATTTCATTTCATTTCATTTAAATCTTATTTTATTTTTTGTTTTTTTTATGCATTTTATAACACACACACACACACACACACACACACACACACACACACACACACACACACACACACACACACATACATACACACACACACACACACACACACACACACACACACACACACATATATATATATATATATATATATATATATATATATATTATATATATATATATATATGTATATGTATATGTATATGTATATGTATATAATGAACTCTCCCGTCGATACAACGGATAATTAGGCATACTGGCCTCATCGACTTGGATGGGTCTTCGTGTGGGATTGTTATGGAGGCACATATCCTCCTGCAAACTAAGCATAGGAAGGAGTCCTGCGGCCTTGATTTCTGCTTCCGCCAATCCCTCTTCTGTTAAATAGCAGTTGTTCTGCCTTGGGCGTGGGAGGGGGGAACAGTTTATCAGTTACTTCAAAGCCTGGTTGGCAAACAGGCTGAGATTGCGCTTTTTAAGTTGACTGCACAAGTTCGATTCTACCTTGAAAAACATAGTGCGTACGTTATCCAGTCCGCCCAGTTGTGAATGACCAACTGACCCTTTCAGGGTTGGGCAAGTAAAATCAACAAACAACAACAACAACAACGACAAAATCCCGACAAAACACTACTGGATGGCGTTTCATATACCCTTTTAAATCATTTACCAGAGAAATTGATTGAATACTTACACAATATCATAATAAAATGCTGGGAAAGTGGTCGCTTACCTGACATTTGGAAGACTTCGATTGTGTTACCTATACCAAAAGCTAATAAACCCCTTTCTGATCCAGATAGTTACAGACCTATCTCGCTTACATCCCATGTTTCAAAACTAATGGAAAAAATATAGTGAATAGACTGAGTTACTTTTGTGAGAAAAATAATGTAATACCTATTAACCAATCTGGGTTTCAAAAAGGAAGATCAACATCAGACCATTTAGTTAAGTTAACAACTCAAATAAAAAATCAGTTTGCTAAAATAAAAAATGTCCTAGCTACCTTCTATGATCTTAGAAAAGCATACGATCAAGTCTGGCATGCGAGACTTTTGTTGAAATTAAATATATTGGTCTCAACGGTATTGTTTATGGTTTTATCAAACCATTTATAAGTGACCGAAGAATAATCGCTAATATAGGTAATACATACTCTGAAAAACGATCTGTAAACATGGGAATTCCTCCGGGTTCCGTAATATACCCTCTATTATTTAATATTTTGATCTATGATCAAGTCTCAAACAATGTAAACATAGCTCAGTACGCTGATGATATACCGATCTGGATGAATGTTTCGTTAAAAAGGAAGACTTTCTTGAGAGAAATAAAATTCATTAAAAAGGTCTATCAACATGAAATTAATATTTCCACTTACTTGACAGTTAACGGTCTGGAAATATCCAATGAAAAAACACACATGATGCTTTTTTATAATGGTCTCAGTTCGAAAGAAGTACCGTAGTTTAAAATTGATGATGGGGAACTGAAATATACTACTCACGTGAAATTTCTGGGAGTACAATTGACTTCTAGTTTACAAGGGAAAGAACATACTGACGCCTTGTTACATAAAACTATGGAAAACTATAACTTAATAAAAAGTATTAGTAAACAGTCCTGGGGACAGGACACTAAAATGTTGTTACATCTTGTCACAGCTTTAGTCAGATCTAAGTTGGCTTATGGCCAAGAGGTCTGTTTTTCAGCTCCAAAATGCTATTTGAAAAAACTTCAAAGCCCAGATAGTAAAGCTGTTAAATGTGTTCTTGGGGTACCGGTGTATACAAAAACGCAAGAACAATATAAAACAGTTGGCATCCTTCCATTGGAAGATTGGAGGAAGTTATCAACTGCAAAATATATAGTTAGAGCAAATGCAGCAGCCATTTATGCCAATGCGGAACTTAAATTTCGGTCTGACATTCATTTTCCCAAGAGAGCAAAAACAATAAAGTCACAAGAAACAATATCCACTTACACAAATGAGCTCTTCAAAATTTCTCGCGTATTACCTAACAAAGTTTCACATAAAATGATATGTTGTCCTCTATCCCCTGGGAATTGTCCATTGCTACTTTTGATATCAACTACACTGATACTGACTTGACAAAAGATATTTATCCACACTTGTTGGCAATTGATGTTCTATTACATCTACATAAAAATATTCACATTACTTGAAAATATTTACGGATGGCTCTGTTCTAGGTGATGGTAAAGCAGACGCTGGCTTTCTAATTCCTGATTTTAAAGTAGAAAATGTTTACTCTTTAGGACAGGGACATTCAATCTTCACTTCTGAATTAGTTGCATCTTAATGGCACTGAATTACGTAGTAGATCTACCCATATTTTGTTTAGTATCCTATTATGTGTAGATTCGAAATCTGCATTACAATCCCTAAAAAGTTGCGAATATAATGTAAATAGTACGTTAATATTTGAGATAAAATTTCTAATTCATTGTTTGATAACAAATAATACACAAGTTACTTTTTGTTGGATCCCATCACGCTATGGTATCATATATAACGATCGGGTCAACAGAATAGCAAAAAATGCAGCAATGAATAGGGTTGGCAGTACTAAACTTGACTTACCACTCTCTGAACATGAAATGAATGCTATAATTTATTATTGGAAAACAAAGTAAAAGCGCAATGTGACCTTCGCCCCTTCTCGGTAAATTACCAGGGTTTTACAAGACAAGAGATAAATTTAGCTTACAGATTATCTCTCAACTCACTTGAACTAAATTTAGTAAAACCATAAAATGTATCAGTGGTGATTTTATAACAGTTAATCACCTTTTGTGTTGTCAGCGAATGCAACCTTATTTCCCTGCGTCATTTACAAACTTAAACCAGAAACATACTGATTTCACTCTGTGTTCACACATTGCTAGGCATTAACTGCACAGTCCCGGAGGTCGTTTTCTTTAATTCAGCCCAATTGTTTTATACTTGTAACTCTCACCTTTTTTATTTTATTTTATTTTTTTTAATACGCTTTTCATTCGATAAGACAATCCTCTGCTCCCCCTTGTACCTCACCAGATCATAACAGATCACTTGTTCACTTGTCATACGCCAGCACAGGACCTTGCATGCTCGTAGCACACAGACACATAGACTCACAGACACAGACACAGACACAGACACAGACACACACACACACACACACACACACACACACACACACACACACACACACACACACACGCACACACACACACACATACATACATACATACATACATACATTCACACAACCCTGAGCAAACTGATGAAGCCTGACCGATATAATGTTCTGATTGTTTTTCTTTTGTTCGTTAAATTGTTTGATGTTACCTTAAATTAATTGATACAATGCCTTCATGATTTCACAGATTCAGTTAATGTGTATTTGATCTGGTCACGTCATCTGTCATGACACACTATCCATGTCTATTGGATGAGACGATAAACTGAGATCTCATGTGCAGCATGCATTTAACATTAAACAAACAAACAGAGGCTAGGTAGGACCTCAGGACTTAGCCAGCTCATGAGTCTATGTTTAGACTTAAGGCTTGTGCCATGATCAATCTTTTCTATCATATGCCACCTGTGATATTAGTACATATGGAATTCTTGCTGAGCGTGAAGATGTCATCTTGAGAAACTGAAACTGAAACTGAAACATAGATATAAAAAAAAGTTTGTTTGTTTGATTTTGTATTTGTTTGTTTGTTTGTTTGTTTGTTTGTTTGTTTTGGTTGTTATTTGATTTAAAAAAAATAGTTGCCCCTGACATACTTTTGTAGAAATATCAACTGTCATGGGCGAACAAAATGTTATGCACACAGGGAAATGAGTATTGCTGTACTATGGTGACATGTTTTCCATGGGGACAGCAACCTATATTTCATGCTGAAAAATTCAATTGTGACAAACCAACTAACTAAAATGAAACAAGAATTCACACCAATCCAATCCAACCATCCTTTAAGACAGCCTGGATGGAGGCAATCACTGAATTCTACAGACGAAGAGAGCTTGGCAGCGAACATCAAGAACTGGACCAATTTCGGTATGCTTAACCGCTTGCTAGCTGCATCCCAGAAACAGAGACAGAGGATCAGGTCTGCTGTTGCATCTCATCACCACTCCCACCTCCTTCCCTAAACTATAGACTGGATAAGATATTAGAAGAAGAAAACCAATTAATGATACCACAACTAGTGAATGCAGAAGGGGAAGTCCAGTTAAAGCTGCTGTAACCAGTTAGTGCCCGGAGAAGACGACCACTTTGTGCTGCCATAACCAGTTATTGCTTTAAAATGCAGAAGGTATCTCTATCACCATGAAGGTTTTGTTTTGACGTAGTGCCCTCGCTTCATCATGCAACGATGACCCAGACTTTGACATAACGCCTCTGTCCTTATCGATTTTGCATGGTAACAAACAAACGGTGTGTGCGTGCGTGCGTGCGTGCGTGTATGTGTGTGTGTGTGAGTGTGTGTGAGTGTGTGTGTGTTGTGTGTGTGTGTGTGTGTGTGTGTGTGTGTGTGTGTGTGTCTGTGTGTTTGTGTCTGTGTGTCTGTGTGTCTGAGTCTGTGTCTGAGTGTCTGTGTATGCCTGTATATTCGTCCCTTAAAGGTCACGTCACACCAGGTTTCCTGTTGTATCTGCGGGCAAATTTCAATCGATGATATATATTTTTGGAGCGGGGGCTATTCGAACGTTGATCTTTCCTCCAAGCACTCCACACTAATGAGAACCAATACCTTGATTTATAAAAAGAAAAATCCCTCACAAAATCCCATATTCAGAACTATCAGGAATCGCAGGGCCGTACATGACCGAGAGAGTGGATTCGGTCACGTCCTGGTTCATGTTTCATGGCAGGTCGGTCAACGGATTGGCTTCAGGCATTCTGAACGACGATCATGTCGCTGTAATGTATGCAAATAGAAGTTTATTCTGCCAAATGATTTTAAGTAATACCATCGCTTTAACATTCAAATACCATTTTTTGTTGTTATTTTGTTATCATTTTAGTATTTTAAAATCATCATAATCATCATCATCATCGTCGTCGTCGTGTCATCGTCGTCGTCGTCGTTGTCGTTTGTGTTATTGTTATTACTATTATTATTCAGTATTGACCCAGAAGGATGGAGGAGACTGATATTGACACAGAAGTGTGTGTGTGTGTGTGTTGTGTGTGTGTGTGTGTGTGTGTGTGTGTTGTGTGTGTGTGTGTGTGTGTGTGTGTGTGTGTGTGTGTGTGTGTGTGTGTGTGTGTGTGTGTGTGTTCCTATAAATGTTATCAGATATCTCGTAATTTTGCAAAGATGTATTGACCGACTGAGGGATGACTATATTCAAAAAGAATCTTTAAATATATTCCATTCTTATCCTCCTTTGCACTTTGTTTTCACTTTCACTGCATGTGTTCTCTGTATGTATTTCGTTCCAAACTTACAAAGTCTTCATTTATATCTTGTTTCTTCTCAGTGCAAGTGCTTCCATCAGTAAGCTTGTTTTGTTACATTCTTGCGGGTCCTTGATTTTGTCCCTGACATTCTTGCAGCATGTCCTTCGTTTCTGTAATATTAAAGCCCTGATAGGAAGAGCATATGGACAGCCCATGTCTACATGTATCAGATTCAATTCCACCCGCTTAAATCACACACATCGCAATTCTGCTTTTTTCCCCACACATAATTCGAATCAGAAGACCTCACTTGGCTTCATATTTGATAGACTCGGAATGGTAGCTATCTGTACTTTCTAACGTCTCCCTAAATATTAAGTTACATTTATACGAAGTGAGGCGATAATCGACAGCAACATTTCGAATAGATGCAAATTTAAAAGATCTTCATTCAGAGCTACTTCTGTGGCGTCAAGTGTCTTTGCGTGTGTGCGTGTATCTGCTATGGCAAAAAACAGCTCCGCCCACCACAATACCCGAACGCCGGATCGGTTTTCGGGTGAGCAAGAAACATCCGAGGGTGCTGGATGGGACCCAGAGCAGCAATGCCTAGCCACTTTCCGTAAACTCACTTTCCAGCTTCTGACGCCACATGGTAGCCATTTCATCAAGCAAAGGGGGATATGTCCATGCGCTGTATGACCCTTTAGGATCCAGTCACCAGTTACCTTGTTTTGGGACTTTTTGGAGACATTGTTTAATAAAGAAAACAACTTTTCAACACCAACAACTTAAAAAAAGGAAAGAAAAAATGAAAGAAAGAAGGGAGGAAAGAAAGAAAGAAAGAAAAAAAAGAAAGAAAGAAAGAAAGAAAAGAAAAAAGTGCGAGTGGGTAAGACATCGAACTTCCAACCAGAGGGTCTGGATTCGATCCTCCCTGGGTACTTCCCGCCTTTATAAAAAGGATGGAGATTTGTCCGATCTTCCAGGTCAAGCATGTGCACAGATCTGTAAGTGCCTATCTACTTGGTGTGTATACGCACACGCACCACATCAAGTGTAAAGTTAAAAACTCTGTATTCCTAAGTCATGGCAGTATCCTGTCGCTTATGGAAACATGCAAGCACCCAGAAGGCACAACCAGCGATGACGGAATATGCAGACTGCAGAAACATATCGCCTGCACAATGTGAGCAAAACAACATGCATATACACATCCGAGAGACGTCGAAACTTAAAAAATGTTTTATTCATGCACATTACTATATTTTGTTAAAATATTGCAGATTTTTCAGCTGCTCTTTGTGTTATTTGCAATCATTTGATTTCGTTTCATTTCAGTCTTGTGTTTCATCTATAATGAGTTTCCTGATTACATACAAAACATTTAACGAACATGTTCAAAACAAATTCAGTGCTCTGGAAGACGTTGGTGACAGTGAGGAACAATGGACAAATTTGAGAAACTTGATGAATGAAGCTTGTGAAGAAATCTAGAGTAGATAGAAAACCAAAAAAGAACTGGATGACAAAAGAAATTATAGGCATGATGAACACAGGAAGGCAAACGGACAAGAGGAAAGATATAGGAAGATAAACAAAGAAATCAGGAATTGGCGAAATGAAGCTAAGGAAGCTTGGCTGAAAACAAAGTGCGAAGAAATAAAATACCGACACAAAAGAGATCCTCAGGGTATGTACAGAAGAATTGAAGAAATTGTCCACAGGAAAAAGACAATGCATATCAACTGGTTCTTAAAATCGAAAGATGGTACGCTTATCATGGTAGAGACAAAATATTAGATAGTTGGGAAGAGTACATTAAGGACCTTTTTAAAGAAGACAGAAACGAAGAACACATTATAAGAAAGAACGTTGAAGGACTACCCGTAATGAAAGATGAGGTTAGAGCAGCACTGAAAAAGATGAAACCAGGAAAAGCCCCAGAACCTGGCAATATTACTACAGAGATGATTGAAACCCTGGAGGAATTTGGTATTGAAAAACTAACAGCCCTCCTAAATGAAATTTATGGCACTGGAAAAATCCCCAAAGATCTATCAAAATCAATTTTCATTGCACTTCCAAAGAAAACAGCGGCTATAGAAAGCAAATTCCATCGCACAATCAGCTTGATGAGTCATGTAACAAAAATCCTGTTAAGAATAATCAAGATGAGGACAAGGAATAGATTCAAAAGAGAAATAGCAGAAGAACAGTGTGGATTTGTGGACGGGAAAGGAACTGTTAATGTCATATACATCCTAAGAACTATCATAGAGAGGTCAATTGAGTTGAATAAGGATTTGTATTTATGCTTTGTTGATGAAGAACTGATCAACCAACTAGAAAGACTAAATATTGATGGAAAAGATCTACGAATAATCAGAAATATATATTGGGAACAAACAGCAGCAATGAGAATAGAAAACGATATAAATTTCCAAAATATCAAAAGAGGAATCAGGCAAGGTTGTGTTCTGTCACCAGATCTGTATTCACATTACAGCGAAACCATCATGAGAAACCTAGAAGAATGCCCTGGATTAAAGTTTGGAGGAAAAAAGATAAACAACATTGTTGCGCAGATGACACCGTGCTAATTGCAGAAAGTGATAGGGAATGAATATAATAGAAATAGAAAGCAAAAATAAAGGGTTGAAGCTAAATAGCAAGAAGACGGAAGTCATGGTAATCAGTAAAAAAAATAAAATAAAATAAAATAAAAATAAAAATAAAAAAAAAAAAAAGGAAAAAGAGATCCCCTCATGCAAAATGACAGCAAACGGCACAACTTTGAGACAGGTTGATAAGTTTAAATGTCTGGGAAGAGTCATCTCACCAGACGGCAGATGCACATCAGAAATAGCCAGCAGAATCAGCCGAGCCAAAACAGCATTCAATAAGACGAAAAACATTCTTATCAATTAACGTCAGGAAGAGAGTTCTTAAATGTTATGTAGAACCGATAATGTTATATGGTTGTGAGGCGTGGACAGTCAACACGCAAAGCCAGAACAAGATTGAGGCAGCTGAGATGTGGTTTCTAAGAAGAATGTTGAGTGTTCCAAGGACAGCAAAAAAAAAACAAACGAGACAGTCTTGATGGAGGCAGACACAAGATCATTCAAAAGGAAGATAAGGAAAAGACAGGCAACACTTATAGGCCATTTTATGAGGAAAGGGGAATTAGAGCACCTGGTGACAACAGGAAAGCTGGAGGGAAAGAGAGCACCAGGTAGACCCAGGGAGAAAATATTGGACGGGCTTGTGGGGTGGCTGAGGACAGAGAGGGTGGAAGATGCGCTTCTGTCTCGTCGATGCCGCCTTCATCTTCAGTCCTGCTGGTGTCGCCTTCATCTTCTATCCCGCTGGTGCCGCCTTCATCTTCTGTCTCGTCGATGCCGCCTTCGTCTTCTGTCCCGCTGGTGCTGCCTTCATCTTCTGTCCCGTCAGTACTGCCTTCATCTTCTGTCCCGCTGGTGCTGCCTTCATCTTCTGTCCCGCTGGTGCTGCCTTCATCTTCTGTCTCGTCGGTACCGCCTTCATCTCCACCTCTGCCACCGCCATGTGACTGTGATAAATTGAAATTATGTCTGTTTAATGCTCAGTCAGTGTGCAAAGACGGCAAAGCCGATGTCATTGCTGACTTCATCACAGACGAGCATATTGACATTGTATTTATCTCCGAAACTTGGCTTAACCCCCTTGGTCACGAACCCATACATGTGAATCTCACTCCGAGTGGATATAGGCTTGCTTCTTTCCATCGCCCATCCCGAGGTGGTGGTATCGCCATCCTCTACAACGACTCACTCCATTCCCGCCTATATTTCTCGCAGTCTCTGCCTTTCTCCCATCCTTCTTTTGAGCACGTTGAAGTATCCTTCCAATCCACCCCTCACCCCATCACCTTCTCCTGTGTCTATCGACCTCCACCTAGCTCTGCCAATAAGCTCACCACATCCATGTTTCTCTCTGACTTTGACCAACTACTTGACTACTACTGCCTCTTACCTGGAAATCTCATCATTCTAGGTGACATCAATGTCCACTACGACAACACTCACCGTTATGACACAAGACATATCATCAACTCTCTGTCCAATCACAATATGACACAACATATTTCTGAACCAACCCATAAAAAAGGTCACATTCTTGACTGGATCATTTCTCGTGATCACCACAATTCAGCTACTGACAACTGCCTAGTTCTTTCTACCCGTCTAACTCCAGCCCTTCCATCTGACCACTCTGCAATTCTCTGTTCTCTTGACATTTCTCTTCCTTCCCGTACCACGTGCACAGTGACTCGACGCAATCTCAAATCTATTGACCTCTCCACATTTTCATCTGATGCCTCCCGCCTCCTTTCTGAAAAGTCACACAACCTTGCCGATGAATTCTATACTACTCTCCACCATCTTCTGGACACACATGCTCCAGCCACAACTCGTCTTTTACCTGACCGCCCCCCTACCCCCTGGCTCACTCATGAGATTGCCTGTGCAAAACGTGCCCGCCGCAGATCAGAGCGCCGCTGGCGCAAATCCAAACTCACTGTACATAGGCAACTTTTCCAAGCCTCTAAAACAAAAGTATCCACCCTCATTGCATCTGCAAAAAAAAAAAGATATTTCCAAACCAAAATCCTGAATGCCTCTTCTTCAAGAGAACTCTTTACAACCATGAATCATCTCCCAACAAAACACACAAATGAAGAACTCCCATCTGTATTCTCCAAGTATTTCACCACCAAAATACAAACTCTTCGTGACAGGCTTGACAGGACACCCTGTCAACCATGCCCACCTGACCCTTCCTTCTCTGGCACACCTCTTACTACTTTTACCCCAGTCTCACAAGAAGAAATTCTCAACACAATCAGATCCATGTCGTTCAAAACCTGCGAACTGGATCCTCTTCCAGGTTCTCTCTACTCCTACTGTCTCCCTACTCTCCTCCCATTCATCACTGACATCATCAACACTTCTCTTCAAACTGGAACTGTCCCAGATTCTTTCAAGTCTGCTATTGTTCACCCTCTCCTCAAGAAATACAATTTAGACCCAAATGAACTGAAAAATTACCGGCCTATCTCTAATCTCTCTTTCTTGTCAAAACTTTGAAAAAGTTGTCCTCAACCAGCTCAACTCTCACCTGTCTGCCAACAATCTTTTCAATCCTTTCCAGTCAGCCTACCGCCAGTGCCATAGCACTGAAACTGCCCTGCTACACATTCTCAACAATCTCCTCCTTGCAACTAATACTGGCAAAGTCTCTCTCCTCACACTCCTTGATCTGTCTGCAGCCTTTGATACCATTGATCATGGTATTCTCCTTTCTAGACTTCATCATACTTTTGGCATCTCTGACATTGCTCTCTCCTTTTTCACTTCATATCTGTCAAACAGAAAACAAACTGTTCTCATTAATGGCACTTACTCTCAACCTGCATGCCTGACCTGTGGTGTTCCACAAGGATCTGTCCTTGGCCCTGTTCTTTTCACTCTTTACACCTCCCCCCTGTCTACCATCATCAATTCCCACTCTATAAAACACCACTTCTATGCTGATGACACCCAACTTCTAGACAGTGACACACCAGACAATATACAGCGCCTCTTGACTCGCACCACTGAGTGTTACTCGGACATTAAGAACTGGATGACGTTCAACAAACTTCAGCTTAATGACGACAAGCAGAAGCTATCCTCATTGGCACCCGTCAGAAACTTTCTCAGCTGCCTCCTCTTTCTCTCCCATTATGTAACACATCAGTCTCAATTTCTGTTTCAGCTAAAAACCTTGGTGTCTGCATTGACTCTACCCTCTCCATGAACAACTTTGTTTCTCAAACTGCCAGATCTTGCTACCTCCATCGTATAAGCTTGATCAGGAAGTATCTCTCTGTGGAAACAACTGCAAAACTCGTTCTCTCCTTCATAATGTCTCGCATTGACTATTGCAATTCACTCCTGTCTGGTCTTCCTGCCTCCACCATTCACATCCTACAGCGCATTCAAAACAATGCTGCACGCCTTGTACTCAAAAAGAAAAAAGCTGACCACATATCTCCTCTCCTGGCACAACTTCACTGGCTCCCTGTATCAAAGCGCATACTGTACAAACTAGACACCATGTGCTACAAAAGCCTCAATAACGCAGCCCCCATTACCTGTCAAGCCTACTTGAGATCTAAGTTCCCTCACGTACCCTCCGCTCTGCCTCCGATCCTCTGACTTTTCGCTTTCCACGCACCAAGCTCAATACCTATGGTCCACGAGCCTTCTCTGTTTCTGGACCACTTTCCTGGAACAAACTTACTCTCTCTCTCCGTCAGCAACCTACTTTTGTCTCCTTCAAGTCCGCTCTCAAAACTCACCTTTTCTCCTCTGCATAAAATCCTGACCTCACTCATCCCCCCTCTGTAGCCTGTCTCCACTCGGAGGGGAATCACATTGTAATATATATTTGTATATAATATGCTCTCTATAATTTTCCATTGCTTTTATTCTTTTTCCCCATTTATAGCCATGTGTAAGTGTGTGTGTGCGTGTGTATGCGCGCGTGCGTAAGTGTATGTTCAGCGCTTAGATTTGATTTTTATCGATATTTTGCGCTATATAAATATTGTAATTATTATTATTATTATTAAGGGATAGGTACATATGGAGGACCATGATCGCAAACGCCAAGCGGCAGGGCACATGATGATGATAATGATGATACATTTCACCGCATTTTCTTGCCTTTATTAAAGGACACACACACACACACACACACACACACACACACACACACACACACACACACACACACACACACACACACACACACACACACACACACACACACATCATTATCATCATCATCATCGTCGTCGTCGTCATCTCATCATCATCATTGTATAAACAAATATACTTTATATATATAATATATATAATATATATATATATATATATATATATATATATATAAACACGCGCACACACACATACACATACACACACACACACACACACACACACACACACACACCACACACACGCACACACACACTCACACATACACACACATACACACACGTGCACAATGCACACAGGCCAAGAGATCTCCTGCAAATGTTTCACTCAACCTGTTATAATTGTCATGTTGCATAATGTAAATGCATTTCATTCAGTACATATATATATATATATATATGTATATATATGTATATATATATATATATATATATATATATGTGTTGTGTGTGTGTGTGTGTGTGTGTGTGTGTGTGTGTGTGTGCATATATATACATATATGTTTATGTATGTATGTATGTATGTATGTATGTATGTATGTATGTATGTATACATATATATTCATTAATTTGTTTATCTGCTTTTATATACATTTGTTCGTTTGTTTGTTTTACTATCGTATATCATTACATAAAGTGTCACTAGTATCATTTAATACACTGTTTTGACATTGAAGATGGAGTTTTGAGTTTGGTTAAGAGGCCAGATTCATCCCACTCCTTCAAAAATTCCACATGCGCTCCACCAAATCTGCAAGCAGTAACTCGTATCTGGCCAACTCCCACAGCCTTTACAAACCATTATACACTTGCAATGTCTCCAAGTGGCAAGGGGGAAGAAGGAACTTGAGAAATATTCAGCTAAGACCACCAGACTGTTGACAACACAAAGATGGGCAGCGAACAGGCCAGATTTTTAACCCTTTGACTCCCGCATCCTATCCACCAACTGCCAAAACTTAACCCTTTGACTCCGTCACCCTATCCACCAGCTTCCTTCAAGACAGTGACTCACCTGATAATATACAGCGCCTGTTGACTCGCACCACTGAGTGTTACTCGGACATTAAGAACTGGATGACACACAATAGACTTCAGCTTAATGACGACAAAACAGAAGCTATCCTCATTGGCACCCGTCAGAAACTTTCTCAGCTGCCTCCTCTTTCTCTCCCATTATGTAACACATCAGTCCCAATTTCTGATTCAGCTAAAAACCTTGGTGTCTGCATTGACTCTACCCTCTCCATGAACAACTTTGTTTCTCAAACTGCCAGATCCTGCTACTATCATCTCCATCGTATAAAGCTGATCAGGAAGTATCTCTCTGTGAAACAACTGCAAAACTCGTTCTCTCCTTCATAATGTCTCGCATTGACTATTGCAATTCACTCCTGTCTGGTCTTCCTGCCTCCACCATTCACATCCTACAGCGCATTCAAAACAATGCTGCACGCCTTGTACTCAAAAAGAAAAAAGCTGACCACATATCTCCTCTCCTGGCACAACTTCACTGGCTCCCTGTATCAAAGCGCATACAGTACAAACTAGACACCATGTGCTACAAAAGCCTCAATAACGCAGCCCCCGATTACCTGTCAAGCCTACTTGAGATCTATGTTCCCTCACGTACCCTCCGCTCTGCCTCTGATCCTCTGACTCTTCGCTTTCCACGCACTAAGCTCAATACCTATGGTCCACGAGCCTTCTCTGTTTCTGGTCCACTCTCCTGGAACAAACTTCCTCTCTCAGTCCGTCAGCAACCTACTTTTGTCTCCTTCAAGTCCGCTCTCAAAACTCACCTTTTCTCTCCTGCATAAAATCCTAACCTCACTCAACCCTCCCCTCTGCAGCCTGTCTCCGCTCGGAGGGAATCACATGGTTATAATATATAATTGTATGCTATGCTCTCTATAATTTTCCATTGCTTTTATTGCTTTTATTCTTTCTCCCCATTTATAGCCATGCGTGTGTGTGGGTGGTGTGTGTGTGTGTGTGTGTGTGTGTGTGTGTGTGTGTGTGTCTGTATGTGTGCGTGCGTGTGTGTACGAGCGTGCGTGCCTGCGTGTGTGTCTGCTTCAGCGCTTAGATTTGATTTTATCAAGATTTTGCGCTATATAAATATTGTATTATTATTATTATTATGATAGGGTGAGGGAGTCAAAGGGTTAAGTTTTTGCTTTACTAGCTTGTTGACAATGCAGGGTGCCGGTGGACAGGATGCGGGGTCAAAAGGTAAATGCTGCAGGCTGGGGACTGAACTCGAGATGTCATATCTGGAGATCATGGCTCTATCAAAATAACCAAACTGCCTGCGCGTAAATTGATGATGGAACTGCACTGCAGAACAATCAATAACGGAGCCAAAACTGAAGAAGAGAAAAACGGGGAGGTTCACATTGGTGCTTAGCGCGAATATAATCCTACCTAACCCTTTCAGGGCCTCACTGGGAATTTCGGGGCACAGCGACCCAGGTCAACCTATCACAGAGAGAGACCTTCCCCTCACGGCTGTGCGAGCCCCACAAAACCAAAAATAGCCTTCACGCCAGTCAATTGGCGCTGTCTTTACGTCATCAGAAAGCAGACGACATGAACTTTAAACGGCGGGGTTTCATGACAAAGGATCGTCAGATGTGCTGTTCTCAGACGGTTTGAGATGGAGCTTGAAGTCTTCGTTTAACCGTAAGTTAGCTGCTTTCTCCGAGATGTCCTCTTCTCTCTCAATCCATCTTTCCAGTTCTTTTGTCGCGTGTGACGATTGCAGATTGCCGCAATGATCATTACTGAATGAGCGCATGCGCCTTTCGAATTCGGGTTAGTCGGTTAGTGTGTAAAACGCCACAAACAACTGGCCTGAAATAGGTCAGTAAGGCCAAGCGACCTTCTCGCTGCGAATACGAAACAAAGAATTAAGTAGTGTGGCTCTCCGGAAATATGAGCTGCGTGGAGGTCACGTCGTCATAATAGTTCTTGCCGATCTTGGTCTCTTTATTAACTTAAACTGTTGTTGGAAC
>CM060306.1:54799735-54812235 GCA_030674185.1 Monoplex corrugatus | reverse complement strand
CTAATGTTATCCTGATTTTGCATGATGACACACAGTAAACACTTTATAACCTTTTGACTCCCGCACCCAGTCCACCAGCATCCTACGTTGTCAACCATGATAGCAAAGCAAAAATGTAACCCTTTCAGTCCCTCATCTTATCTAACAGCTTCCTGCATGAGCGTGATGGAGAGCTGAGGAAGATGGTGAATAGGGTGAGGGGATCAAAGGGGTTAAGTTTCTGATATTGGTGAATCGGGTGCAGGAGGCAAAGTGTTAACGTGCTGAATATGCAAACCGGTTGTACACTTAATCGCTGATTCGTGGCCAAGAAATCCGAACTGAGAAAAACGTGGTTTTTTTTTTAATCTTTCAAAACAAAACAAAAAACAAAAACAAACAAAATGAAGGAAACAGATGAAAGTAAAGACCCCTAGTTTAACCGACGTCACTGACATTACATAGAAATCAATCCTCACACAACACGATGCATAGCTTCCATGCGACCTCCGACATGATGAAAGCAGCAAGCTAAGTACGAAACGATACCAAGGATATACATATAATATATATATATATCTGTATATATGTATATATATATCTGTACATATATATATATATATATATATATACTGTATATATATATCTGTATATATATATATATTATATATATATATATATTGCAGATAAACCCCCAAACAAGACAGCAAACTAGAATGTTGAGCCCGGTACTTCGGCCAGAGAGAGAGAGGGAGAGAGAGAGAGAGAGAGAGAGAGAGAGAGAGAGAGAGAGAGAGAGAGAGAGAGAGAGAGAGAGAGAGAGAGAGAGAATGTGTAATAATCTAATGACACAGTCGAGGCGTACACATTGTGCATGTATACCCGGCCGTTGTTGCTGTTAAGGTCGGTTAGACCTCCTTACCGAGTTTCAGAAGGAAATAAACCACGCGAGGGCCGGATGCATTAGACATTGACCGACACTGTTATCTGTTTGTTTATGGGCTCGTGGATTCATGTCATGGCAGATTTTCTGAGTGAGAACTTCAGGATGTTCTCTCTAGCACAACTCCATTTCAGTTAACTGTTTCGTCGTTTCCCAGTTTGATTTGGCAGTTCAATGAAAGTTGAACCATCCCAGAAAAATTTGATCAAATTCGTGATGTTGCGTGTGTGCTTATTAAATTAAACGGCGATTTTTACTCAGTTGTTGTTGGATGGACTCGGATTCGAAACTGACTGATCTTGTCATAGCTGCCGTTTTGAGAGATTTTCGTACTGCTTTGTTAACAATTTCAAATCACATAATTGATTCGAATATTATCAGCGGAAACTAAAGCTTGTAACCGTACAACTCCGGGCAAAGTCCATTGTCTGTAAAGGTCTGTTCCACTCCGAAATTGTAAACCATTTAGAAACAAGAATAAACAACAACAACAATAACAAATAAATAAATGATAAATAAATGAATGAATGAGCAAATGAATATATAAATAAACAAATAAATAAATGAATGAATAAAGAAAGAAAGAAACAAAGAAAGAAAGAAAGAAAAACAAACAAACAAACAAATAAAGAAAGAAACAAACAAACAGAATGAAAAGGACGTAGATATTTAAGTATGGCGTACACTGCAGTTTAGTCCCCAGCATTGGAATGTGTTCAAATTCTATTCAAAAGTGGCGTTCAACTGACACAACAGTAGATATTTCCGTATCAAACGAATGCTTTTGATATCATGGCCAGTTTTGTGGTGATTCCAATTCATTTTCATGCCTAATGTGTCACTCCATGAAAGGTGGAAATAAGAATTGTCTTAAAAAAGAAATTTAGGCGTATGATTTCTCTTGGATGCGTGCAAGCAGAAAGCTTTGACCACACTGTGCGAGCAGTATGCAGCTGCACAGTCTGTGTGCTCCGTTTTCGCTGTGCGTGCAAAGCATATATGCTAGGCGTTTTCATGTTGCCATAAACCACCGGACAGTGATACGACTTAAAGGATCTTTAACGTGCACACTTGATGTACTGCGTGTGTCTACAACGAAGGTAGTTTTAGGCACTGGCAGGTTTGTGCACATGTTGACCTGAGAGATCGGAAAAAATCTCCACCCTTTGCCGATCAGGCGAGAGGAATCCAGGCAGAATCGAACCCCCGACTTTTCATTTGGAATCCTGATGTCGTATCCACTTGACTACCGTGCCTGTCGGCCTTTTTTGTTTACAACGAAATGGGAAATGACGACTCAACCTCCCACATTATTACGGGATTTCCCACCCATCCTGGATGCCCACCTTATCTTTATCTTTCCGTCCTCCTCAGTTCGACCCCAGTAACACTTATTTTATGCTGTCGCTTAAAGATTTACTTGGTTTACGAGAATGACAAGACTTAAAAACGTTGATGTCAGTCAGTATCTTAGTGGCTCGTTAACTCGGAGCACTCCCCCGTGTGGATGCCGGGGGCTCTTTCAGTATAGAAAGTATCCCCACCTTCTGGAAATTCTGTGCTAGAAATTTCCTCTTTTCTGTCACTCTGTTTCTTTCTTGCTCCTTTGCTTTCTGTCATTTCTTCCTATCATTTTATGGCTTTCTGCCATTTACCTGTATATGTTCGATAAAATCTTACGTACTTTTTCTTAGGATTGATAAATGTATTAAGTGCATTTTTGGCTCTAGGGAGGTGAGATATGCGGAAGCAATTTTAGGTAATTTATGCCCGTTTTTATATGTTTTGGTGTCCTTAGGTTTGCTTAAATTTGTATTCAGGTGTGTTTTTGTTTAAATCCCCTGTGCGATAAATTGGACGGAGTGGTCAACACCAGGGGCATGTCCTTAGATTATGCGCGCGAATGCATTGATATGTGTAATTAATTTTCTTTTTTTTTTTTTTCTTGGTTAAGTTTTGTATGTTTTGAGGCTGCTATAGCCCTGGTATGGCTCTACACTGTCGGCTGGGCTTTAAACAACAACAATGAAAAAAAAAAACTCAGAGCACCATGCTTATATCTGTGGTCGTGGGTTTGACCCCCGGGTGGGCTATAGGTTGTTCGTCCATCGTTTGTTTGTCCGTTCTTTTGTTCGTTCATTCGTTTATTCGCTCGTTTCTTTGCTCATACGTTTGTTCGTTCGTTTGTTTGTTCGCTCATTTGTTTATTTGTTCGTTCGTTTGCTCGTTCATTTGCTCGTTCGTTCTTTCTTTCGTTCGTTCGTTCATTCGTTCGTTTGTTCGTTCGTTCGTTTGTTCGTTTGTTCGTTTTGTTCGTTTCTTTGCTCGTTCGATTGTTCGTTCCTTCCATCGTTCGTAGGTTCAACGTGGATGACGCTTCTTCAGATCCGTGGACCCAGAATTTCGCATCATGACTTCAATCCCGCCGCGCAACATAAAAAAAATGACTTGTTCGCTGTATGGGTGTTCCCGTACTCCACCTCATCTCAAGACCTTGCCAGTGTATAGCGTTTTTGCAGGGTCAAGTAGTCTGCCAGATAACTGCTGGCAGATGTGGATGAAGTGCATATGAAATTGTACGGGTCGAGGAATCCATATTCCAAAATTATGGTGAAACCGGCAGGAAAATCCAATCCGAAGCGATGTGATTGTAGTGTTTTATGTCCCATCCAGTGTGTGCTATTATATGCTCTTCCAATGGCTCGCCCACACTTAACCCTTTGACCCCCGCACGCTATCCATCAACTGCAAAAACTTAGGGAGTCAAAGGGTTAAGTTTTTGCTTTGCTGGCATGGTTGGCACTGCAGAATGCTGGTAGACAGGGTGAGGGAGTCAAAGGGTTAAAAGACATTCCCAGCTGTGGTCGGCAAGCAGCTATGTACTAATGGAGTGGCACTTACGTGTTCTTAAACACTAGTCAATGAAAATAGGGACGTAAAACCTACTCTTTTATCAGTCTGAATCGTTACTGCAACACTCGAAACACCGTGAACTGTCCTAGTGACCTCGTGTGCCGAAAAACGGTGACGCTGCGACCTTGCTCGCCGTCGGTTTATTTATTTGTTTCTTTGTTTCTTTCTTTCTTTGTTTTTTCTTTCTTTCTTTATCTATTTATTTATTTATTTCTGCCTGAGAGGCCTCTCGACTCGTATCGGGATAGTTCCATTAACTACGCACCATTTTTTTTAATATGCGCGTGCGCACATGCTTTATGAATGTATGTGTTTGCGTGTGTGTGCGTACACGTGAGTGTGTGTGTGTGTGTTTGCGTGCGTGCGTGCGTGCGTATACATGTGTGTGTGTGTGTGTATGGTGTGTGGTGTGTGTGTGTGTGTGTGTGTGTGTGTTGTGTGCGTGCGTACACGTGTGTGTGTGTGTGTGTGTGTGTGGTGTGTGTGTGTGTGTGTGTTTTTGTGTGTGTGTGTGGCGCGTGTGCGTACATGTGAGTGAGTGTGTGTGTGTGTGTGTGTGTGTGTGCGCGCGCGCGTGTGTGTGTGTGTAATATATTAGTGCTTCTGTTTGTATTATGCTCTGTGTTTTGTCAAATACGTAATACGCACCGAGTCCAAATGTGTTCGGAGAACAAGAACGATTTATTACTATTATTATTGCTAATAGCAGCAGCTACAGCAGCAGCAGTAGTAGTAGTAGTAGTTAGAAGTATAGTAGTAGTAATAGTAGTAGTAGTCGTAGTAGTAGCAGTACTTGCAGTAATTACTGTTACTGTTATTTTTGTTTAAAGCCCAGCCGACTGCGTAGAGCCATATCGGGGCTATGACCGTTTCAAAACATACAATACTTCAACAGGAGAAAAGGAAAAGAAAATTAAGTGGTGGTAGTAGAGTAGTAGTAGTAACTCGTAGTAGTAATAGTAGTTGCTGTTGTTGTATCATTATCGTCATTATTATTATTATTATCATTACCATTATTATGATTACTCCTGCTCCTCTTCTTACTACTTCTACTACTCCTAAAAAAAACCCACAGATCATGATCTTGAAGATTAGTAACCCAATACCAGTGAGGATTGACAGCCAAACGCTTCCAACGGCGGATATCTCCACTTGTTTTGGCTGATTTTGTGCAGTTGGAGTGGAGAACCTTGAAATGACATTCTGAGTGGGCTCAGCAAGATAACAAATGGCTTTAAACGAAATGGAACAACGCTCCAAGTGTACAAGTTTACATCAATACCAGAGCTGTGTCTATTTAAGGGTGGCCCATTAGCATGGCAAAACAAAACATGGTCCAGTTAAACAACATATGGAAAGACAAAGGGCTGCCCAAAGAATTAAAAGTTAAGAATCCTGAAAATTTTGATTTGGCCTGTTTTAATGTATGGTTGCAAAGCCTGGACACGAAAAAAAAAAAGACGAAGAAAATGAAATCAATGCCGCAGAAATGTGGCTCTATAAACGACTTCTCAGAGTCAAATGGACAGACAGAAGAACGAACGCTAGCGTATTAGGGAAACTGAATGTCAAGCGCCAACTGCAAGCAGAGATCAACAAAAGAAAGCTTAACTATGTAGGCCATGCGATCAGAAACATCAAAACAGTTTTGATATCAAGGTCATCATCATCAAGTGCCTTGCCACATGGCGTTGGCGATCATGGCCCTCCATATGTTTCTATCCCTTGTTGCCGCACGGTACTGCAGGGGAAAGCTGAAGCGCGGAGAAAAGAAAGGGACGACCGCACACATCCTACTTCAATGCTGAAGTCTGTGGTCTGTGGATCCAGGAGATGCCTACAGATGTTTCAGTCGTGTGACCTGGAGAAGAATTGTGACGTCGAGCGTGGCTTCTCCACCGATCCCGGCGAGAGATGAGAGATGAGACGATTAGCCCAGTTGTTACAGCACCATGTGCATAACTCAAGGGCTGTGAGTTCAATCCACAGGCTGGCCAAATTCTGATGGCGAGCTACTTGGTTATTATGGTAGAGCCGTGGAGCTCAGGATCTGAAATCTCGAGTTCAAACCAGCCGGCAACATAAAAAAACTGGCATGTTTGCTGCCAATCTTGTTGGTAGTGTTTCCATCAGTGTTTCACAGGTCCCTTTCCCCTCCCCCCCCCTCTCTCTCTCTCTGTCCCCATTTCAAGACCTTGCCATCGCATAAGGTTTAGCACAGGATCAGGGAGTCTCCCAGATAATTGTGACAAATTTGGGTGGAGCATTTGTGGAAATTGTCCGAGCGCTATGAAAATCCCCCCTGAACAAGCTCTAAACTCCTATCAACACTCCTGTTTGGCTCAAAAGACGGTGCTGACAGCGAACGATTTTGACAAGCCAACAGCCTTCCATATCACAAGTCTGAGGAAGATTTAAAAAAGAAAGATTCTTCGCATCTTAAGGCCATAGCTCTCAAATTACGACCTTCTAACCGGTTGCAACCAAGAGGACACGGTTAGTATTACGCTAAGAAGGTGGAGATGGATAGGGGCAGAGATTCCATCATAAAGGTATACCGCTCTGCAATGATCAACACAAGGGGAGCGCTAAAGAGATATCATTCCGACGTACAGTGGTGGTAAAAATGAAAAAAAACAAACCCCGATATGAAGCAGCGCTTAAAGACTGCCAAGGAGAGACAAAAGTGGACTTTCGTTGCTTCCTCACACGCCTAGGATAGTAACAAACAGTGAATAATAGGATTGCGTTACATATATATATATATGTGTGTGTGTGTGTGTGTGTATGTGTGTGTATGTATGTCTGTGAGTGGGGTGTGTGTGTGTGTGTGTGTGTGTGTACATAGATGTTTAAGACTAGGTTAAAATATCTAAGTCTGTTTTCTTGACTGCTTAAGGTGTTTTGTTGTTGTTGTTGTTTTTGTTTGTTGGTTGTTTGGTTGGTTTGACTCATTGTAATCCTGGGCTGTGTCGTTAGTTTTAACTGATTGTAATCCAGTGATTGGTTTAGCGGTTTGTGTGTGTGTGTGTGTGTGTGTGTGTGTGTGGTGTGTGTGTGTGTGTGTGTGTGTGTGTGTATGTATGTGTGTGTGTTTTGTTTGTTTTTGTTGTTGTTGTGTGTGTGTATGTGTGGTTTTTTTGTTTGTTGTTGTTGTTGTTGTTGTGTGTATGTGTATGTGTGGATTTTTGTTTGTTTTTGTTGTTGTTTTTTCGTGTGTGTGTGTGTACGTGTGTGCATGTGTGTGTGTACGTGTTTGTGTGCGTGTGTGCGTGCTTGCGTGTGTGTGTGTGTGTGTGTGTGTGTGTGTGTGTGTGTGTGTGTGTGTGTGTGAATATCCTTGAAGACGATTTTCTACCTCAGACTAGTAAGCTAACCTGACGGGTTCGGTAATCAAGCGGATAAACATCGGACTGTCAGTCGGAAGGGACTGAGTTCGATCCGTCTAGACACCTCCGCTTGGTGGGTAGAGAGAGTGGAGACTTTTCCGATTTTCCATGTCAGCATTTGTGCAGACCTGCCAATGCCAATGCCCAAACTCCCTTCGTACGTCCGTATATGCATGCAGAATCTCAAAACATGCATGTTAATTTAAGAATCCTGTGAGTCATGTCAGTGGCTGGCTGATGCAAACAAACATGTCAACATCTGACATGCACACCCACCAAAGATGGAGACTGTGTATGAAGACTGTGCAGCAACGTGCCACCTGCACAGTGTAGGCTGTATATCGTGCATACACGCTTGCGAGAAAATTCTGAACGAAAAAAAATGTTGACTGCTCTGAGACACTGTGTGTGTGTGTGTGTGTGTGTGTGTGTGTGTGTGTGTGTGTGTGTGTGTGTGTGTGTGTGTGTGTGTGTGTGTGTAAAAGGGTCATATGATATATCAGAATCAACATTTAAGTGGACGCACCCACGGGCGCGCACGCGCTCACACACACATACACACACACATACACACACACACATACAAACACACACACACATACACACACACACATACAAACACATACACACACGTGCACGCACACACACACACATGCACACACACATGCACACACACACACACACACACACACACACACACACACACACACACACACACACCCCCAGTGAGATACACTTAGATATTTTCAAATATTGAAGGGTGTTGATTCTGATATATCATATGACCTTTTACTTGCGTATATTCAAGGAATCTGATAAACGCTGACGGAGCGCATATGGAATTGTTCGTGTGTGGTGAATCGTTCATGAACAAAGTCCAATCATGACACAAATCGTCATGGTGTAGTGGTCAGCGCAAGGGGCTACAGACTGGGAGGTTGTGGATTCGAATCCCCATCAGTCCCTTCAAAAAATTATTGTGGGATTTTTCGGCTCCAGCTAGCTCCTATCCAAAGTTGAGCGTGCTCTGTGTTCATTGGGAAGACTGGGACCAAACAGTCGAGACTCATCCATTTCACGGATGCGTCGTTGAGGGTGTTGCTCAAATCTTTTGACCAACACTGCAGGTATCTGTATCTCTCGGGCCAGGCTGACGCCAGGACATATCATAATAAGCGTAGAGTGCAGCTCTGCTACGTAGTCTCAATCCTAGATGGAACTTCATCGCATTATCGCAGAAATGACTCATGTAGAAACAGGCCCATACATGTACTTCAGTCTGAGCCAAGATGTTGACAATGTCTGGCAAGGCAGACGAACTAGCCTGTTGTGAAAGCTTAGGATTAATCAACGTACAACCCCTCAAGCAGAAACAGGCCCTTACGGGTACTTCAGCATTGGGCAGCACAGCCATTCTCACACTTATGTAGACTGTAAACAAGACAGTTAACCAATAGAGCCATCTGTAAACGCAGCTCTGCTAGGACGTTTTCAAAGATCGCCCCAGTGAAAGAGAGCGGCCCATTGTTTAAGTGGACAGGTGCTGGCCTGTGCTTGTCCACGTCAATCCCTCCTTCATGCATTCTCAAATAGAACTTTCTCGAAAAGTCGACTTAAGACGGGTGGGGTCCGCGCCCCAGCCTGTTCTGATCCGCGCTCTAGAAATGAAAAGGGAAAATAACAGAAGAGAGAATACAGACCCATGGGGAAATAAAGACCCACAGAGAAGACAGACACAGAGAGACAGAACGGTCAGTCAGCCACGGTTGTGTTAGGAGATGGGCCAATCAACTTGGCAGAGGTGCTGAGCCTTTGCCAGAAACATGTAGTGAAGGTACGTTGATATTTTATTTCAATGTAGGGTTTAGGTCTGATAGGCACAGAAGTAGGATTGCTTTAGGACGTACGCAAATAAGAATAAGAGGATCTATGATTTTGCTTTCAGTTGAATATGTTTAATTAAAGAAACTATGTTGAATTGTAATGCTATGTGTGGATTGCTTTTGAAACTTATTGCTAGTATGCTTAGTGCGTTTCTACTCGTCTCTCTCCTTCCTCCTTGTTGTGCGTGTGACTTCTAAGTAGAGAAACAACTCCTATATAAACATCCCCAATTCATCTACCTGTTACAGATGACAACACACAAACCCCTTCTTGCCATAGCATCATGATTGTCATCCTCATCATCGTCATCGCACTGTAAAAGCTGTGCCAGCTTCTGTGGCCGTTAAGGTGGCGTGGAAAATGAGACCAATGAATAACTAACTAACTAATTAAATAAATAAATGAAGGAAGGAATGAAGGAATAGATAAATAAATAAACAAATAAATAAATAAATGATAATCCAGTCATGACAATGAAGATAACGATGATGGTAATGTCTTCCACGATGGGTATAACAATAACGAGGACACGGGAGAGACAGGAAGGGGGGGGGGGGAGGGGCGCGGGATTATTCACGGCAGACGACAAGAGCGGAAATTACTCAGCAATAATTGGATTGTGTGGCGTGCGTGATGGGGGAAAAAAGTGCGTTGTATTGGTCGACCGATATAACAATGCATTGCTGAAAACAGAACATTAATTCAACTGCGACATTCGCTGCTGCATGTACATTACACAGAAAAGGAGACATGTCGATCTTTTGGCGTGGGGTGTGGGTGACAACGACCTTTTCACGCTGCATGTGTGACTCACTTCTGCTGTGCTGTCTGAAGTCAATGCCTAGTGGTCTGAGGCCCTTCAGAAATGAATAAATACATAGATTCAAAATCGTCTTGAAGAAGAAGAAGAAGCAGAAGATGAAGAAGAAGAAATTAGCATAGATCTTTATTGAGACCTCAGTCAGTATAATTAGAATTGATTGTCAAACACAAAAATAGAGAAAAACAAGTAAAATTCATAAATAAATAAATAGATATCGACTTCATGTGTGCCTGACTTTTATATAACTTCAGGTATAACATGCCTTGATACTTCACGTAAGCGCGCACGCACACTGTACCTGTGAATTCCGAAAACCGAATTAACCCTTTGACTCCCGCACCCTGTCCACCAACAGCAAAAATTTTACCCTTTGATTCCCTCACCCTATCCACCAGCTTCCTGCTGGAAGCTGGTAAATAGGGTGACGGGATCAAAGGGTTAAGTTTTTGATTTGCTAGTAAGTTCGACGATGCAGGATGCTAGTGGACAGAGTGGGGGAGTCAAAAGATTAAGGACCATGTCAATGGTGATAACAAACCGTTTGCCGTGGCGTAGTTGTCAGCGCATCTGGATGACGGCAGGAAGATCACGAGTTCGAATCGTCATCGGTCTAAAATCATAGTGGGATTACTCGGCCCCACAAATCGCTTCCACTTCAAAGTTCACTGTGCTGTGAAGGAAGAATGATACCACACGTTAGGCTGAATCACAACAGGCACTGTTGAACGCCACCGAAGTGACCCAGCAGCAGTGCATGATCTCCTCTTGCGGGTGGCCAAGTGGCGGCTTGACATCTCTGGCTCCCGTGAACTTCCAGGCATTAGGGATTCGATTGCGTGAATTTGGGGTTGGTGGTGTGTTGTGATTAGGAAAAGACAAGCAACATTCATAGGACATTTTATGAGGCTAGATAAATTAGAGCACCTAGTCACAACAGAAAAGCTGGAGGGAAAGAGAGCACCAGATAGACCCAGGGAGAAAACATTGGACGGACTTGCAGGGTGGCTGAGGACAGAGAGGGTGTGGGAGATGTACTTGCAGAGACGAGGGGTAGATTCGTATGGAGGGCCATGATCGCCAACGCCATGCAGTAGGGCACATCATGATGATGATGATGGTGTGTTGTGAAGCCGGAAAGTGGGCAATGACGCGGCGCAGAAGTTTGGACGACAAAAGCAACAACAACATCATTAACGACAACAACAACAAAGAGCAACAACAACAGCAGCAACAAGAGCAACAGGAAAACTGAGACCACATAGTCAGTGTCAACATAGACGTGAAGTTTTCCTGTACATATCTGTGGTGTCACCACTTGAAAGATGCAGCGGTTTGAATCTTTAAGGGCATCACCCAATTCTCCACGAACACGGCAGTATCTCTCGGGCATAACTTTACTCTCTCGATTGATATAACACTGTAAGGAAACCAGACAAGACAAGGCGGGCGTTAGGTCCAATGCCGTGTGAGAAAAACAGAACAGAAACTGAACCAAGTCGGCCATGCAGAAAGAAGTGTGTGTCCTAATTGTTACAGCACTTGCCTAGGACCGTGAGAACCCCGGGTTCGAATCATGGACCAGACAGGGATTTTCCTCCCCGTTCACTAGATCCTACTGGTGGCTTAGGTGCTAGTCTTTTGGATGAGACGATAAAGCCTTCGGCGCGCGTTTAAGATCCCACGACAACAAAGTAGTTGTCCCTAGCAAAATCTTGCAGAAAAAGAACAATGAAACACTTAAATGGGTTAAACACAAATACACAGATAAAAAGAAACAACGGGTGGCGCTGTACTGTGGCGATGAGCTCTCCCAGGAAAGAGCAGCCCGACATGCACGTAGTAAATATATGTTGCCAGACAAACAAATGAATGCAAATATAAATAAACATACATATTACGGGTACTTTTCAGACGATGTGCACGTGCCATCCCTCACAATCCCTTTCCTCTCTCCCGATGTACACACATTCGCAGTTCGTCGTTGATCCTAAGCTACTGACCTAAATTTGGTATGGTTTTATCCACAAATAAACAGTCGAGAAAACCTTGTGAGTACTGGTTCCCCTCCCCCCTCCCCCCCCCCTCCCCTTAGACTCAGATACTCATTCTTGTCGATCTGAAAAAACTTCTCTGTAAAATGATGAGATGGTGATCATGTTGATGATAATGATGATAACGTCCTCCTCCTTTTCTTCTTCTTCTTCTTCTTATTGTTATTATTATCATCATTGTTGCTGTGTTGTATTTTTTTTCTGTTCTTGTTGTTGATATTAATATTATTTGATACTGCTGTTTCTTAGCTTTCTTAGCTTTCCGTGTGTAAGGTGTTTTTAATAGAAGTAATTGTTTGAAATGGGCAAAGGCGATATGGCGGGTCACAACGACCTTTAGCTTTTAATGTTAGTAGCTTCTGGATTGTTTTCGTTTAGTTCAGCGCGTCTCGTAATGTGTGTTTATTGTCTCGTTTTTGTTTGTTTGTTTGTTTGGTTTTTGTTTTTTTTTTTGTTTTTAAAACGGCAGTAAAGGAAGTAACACAAACCAAAGAAAGAGAAAATAGTCACGCCATACC
>CM060306.1:54792235-54794735 GCA_030674185.1 Monoplex corrugatus | reverse complement strand
ACTACCAGACACTAGAACACTGATACAAAGATAGACATAACTACCAGACACTAGGTAACTGATACAAAGATAGACATAACTACCAGACACTAGGTAACTGATACAAAGATAGACATAACTACCAGACACTAGGTAACTGATACAAAGATAGACCTAAATCCCAGACACTAGGTACACTGATACAAAGATAGACCTAAATCCCAGACACTAGGACACTGATACAAAGATAGACATAACTACCAGACACTAGGTACACTGATACAAAGATAGACATAACTACCAGACACTAGGTAACTGATACAAAGATAGACATAACTACCAGACACTAGGTACACTGATACAAAGATAGACATAACTACCAGACACTAGGACACTGATACAAAGATAGACATAACTACCAGACACTAGGTAACTGATACAAAGATAGACATAACTACCAGACACTAGGTACACTGATACAAAGATAGACATAACTACCAGACACTAGGACACTGATACAAAGATAGACCTAAATCCCAGACACTAGGACACTGATACAAAGATAGACTTAAATCCCAGACACTAGGACACTGATACAAAGATAGACCTAAATCCCAGACACTAGGTACACTGATACAAAGATAGACCTAAATCCCAGACACGAGGACACTGATACAAAGATAGACCTAAATCCCAGACACTAGGAACTGATAGAAAGATAAACTTAAATCCCAGACACAAGGTACACTGACACAAAGATAGACATAACTACCAGACACTAGGACACTGATACAAAGATAGACCTAAATCCCAGACACTAGGTACACTGATACAAAGATAGGCATACATCCCAGACACTAGGTACACTGATACAAAGATAGGCATAAATTCCAGACACTAGGTACACTGATACAAAGATAGACCTAAATCCCAGACACTAGGACACTGAGAGAAAGATAGACTTAAATCCCAGACACTAGGTAAGACCTTAGTTTCAGTTTCAGTTTCTCAAGATGACAGTATGGTGACCGTGGCACATGCCTTAAGCCTGCACATAAACCCATGAGCTGGCCAGGTCTTGAAAAATTAGCAGCACCCAACAGGGGACTCGAACCTCTGACTCTCAGATTAAAAGTCTGATGCTCTACCGACTGAGTTAACCGGGCTGCCCTAAGAAAAACTGGCCTACATGGGGGTCGAACCCACGACCTCCGTGTTATCAGCACGGTAAGACCTTAAGACTTTGCCGTACATAAGACATGCGCAAGCTTATAGCTTATGTCGTGATCATTTTGGATATCCTCTTACATCATATGACATCTGTGGCGTTGTGCGTATGGAATTCACTTCCAGGGCAGAGACGCCATCTCGACAATCTGAAACTGAAACTGATACTGAGTAGATACCTCCGCAGTTAGCTATTTTGAGGGCGAATTCCACTCCTGTCACTTGTTCTTTTACTGTACCCCATTCTCATTAAAAACAAAAACGAGATACCATTTTGAAGTATTTATCGAAACTTGACTGAATATGTCAGCATTGTCCAGGAACAAAAACAAAAACAAGATACCTTTTTGAAGTATTTATCGAAACTTGGCTGAATATGTTAGCATTGTCCAGGAACAATCCGATGCAAACGCATATGCACTAGACCACGAAAAATCTAGATATGTTACTATCAAAATAAAGATACAGTAATTGAAGAAAAAACATAATCACCAATCGTGCAGAGGTACATTCATAGTTTAAATTCTACAGACAGCAACGTCTTCCATATTTTTAAAGAAAGGACTGGTAGAGAAGCATATGTATAGCAACCCTCCTTCCCCCAAACAACAACAGACTACTTACAACAACAACAGCAGCAGCAGCAGCGGAGCAGCCAAGCAAACAGAAACAGAGAGACAGACAGACATAGGGAGACAGAAATCGACCAAAAAAAAAAAGGTGGGGGGGAGGGGAGTATTCCATATCATTTGAGATATAGTTTCACAGTTGATGACAGGGCCAATGAAGATAGGCATGTGTTGCACTCGCAGCCTCTTCCAAAACTAAAAACATTGCAAAAGAAGAGAGAGGAGAGAGAGAGAGAGAGAGAGAGAGAGAGAGAGAGAGAGAGAGAGAGAGAGAGAGAGGATGTTCCATATTCTGCATACAACTGAGATCTATCACACACACACACACACACACACACACACACACACACACACACACACACAACACACACACACACACACACACACACACACACACACACACACACACACACACACACACACACACACACTAAAACACATGACATACACTAACACAACAACACACCACACACACACACACACACTTACACACACACACGCAGAAAGAGGAGAGGTGGGCTGAGTGGATCAGGTGTCATTTCACTGTTGAAGGACTCAAGTTGCATGTATAGGTTTCGTGGGCCAGAACGGAACCCGTTCACTACCCAGTTTAGATTGTGATGAATTGAAGCTTGCGTGTATCACGCTATATGTACATTTAAAAA
>CM060306.1:54782235-54787235 GCA_030674185.1 Monoplex corrugatus | reverse complement strand
ATGCATATCCTGGCGTCAGTGAGCCTCGAGAGATACAAACACCTGCTGCGTTGGTCAGGAAAATTGAGCAACACTCTCAACGGCTCATCCGTGAATGACACTTGACTAATTGATCTCAATCTTTCCAACCAGCCTGTAGCGCGCTCAGTTCTGGGCAGGTGCCAGTCAAGGCCAAACCATTCACAAGTCCTTTTTACTGTACTGGAAGGGGTTTGAACCCAAAACCTCCCAGTTGATAGTTGTGCTAATCACCTCGCCACGTTGACTCATGTAACGCAACAACTTGCCCGTTCTGTTGTGAGAACCCATGGACCTTCAGGATAGGTAAAGGAGGAAATCATTCAGTCAAGTTCTATAAACTTTGGATGAGCTGTATCGTGTCTCATTTTACAACAATGTAGAATTTTATTCAACATGAAAGCAAAACTAGCACTCCCTACCTTGTCCTTTCTGTTTTCCAATTTTTTTTAAAGAGAGAGAGAGAGAGTGTGTGTGTTGTGTTGTGTTGTGTTGTGGTTGTGGTTGTGGTTGTGGTTGTGGTTGTGGTTGTGGTTTGTGGTTTGTGGTTGTGGTTGTGGTGGTGGTGGTGGTTGTGGTGGTGGTTGTGGTTGTGGTGGTGGTGGTTGTGGTGGTGGTGGTTGTGCTGGTGGTGGTGGTGGTTGTTGTGGTGGTGGTTGTTGTGGTGGTGGTTGTTGTTGTGGTTGTGGTTGTTGTTGTGGTGGTGTGGTGGTGTGTGGTTGTGGTGGGTTTGTGGTGGTTGTGGTTGTGGTTGTGGTGGTTGTGGTTGTGGTGGTTGTGGTGGTTGTGGTTGTGGTGGGTGGTGGTTGTGGTGGTTGTGGTGGTGTGGTTGTGGTGGTGGTGGTGGTTGGTGGTGGTGGTGGTGGTTGTGGTTTGTGGTTGTGGTTGTGTGTGGTGGTTGTGGTGGTGGTGGTGGTGGTTGTGGTGGGTGGTGGTTGGTTGTGGTGGTTGTTTGTAGTGGTTGTGGTGTGGTGGTTGTGGTGGTGGTGGTTGTGGTTGGTGGTTGTGGTGGTGGTGGTTGTGGTGGTGGTGGTTGTGGTGGTGGTGGTTGTGGTGGTTGTGGTTGTGGTGGTTGTGGTTGTGGTGGTTGTGGTTGTGGTGGTTGTGGTTGTGGTGGTTGTGGTGGTTGTGGTTGTGGTGGTGGTGGTTGTGGTGGTTGTTGTTGTGGTGGTTGTTGTTGTGGTGGTTGTGGTTGTTGTTGTGGTGGTTGTGGTGGTTTGTGTGGTGGTGGTTGTGGTGGTTGTTGTGGTGGTTGTTGTGGTGGTTGTTGTGGTGGTTGTTGTGGTGGTGGTTGTTGTGGTGGTGGTTGTGTGGTGGTGGTGGTTGTGGTGGTGGTGGTTGTGGTGGTGGTGGTTGTTGTGGTGGTGGGTTGGTGGTGGTGGTGGTTGTTGTGGGTGGTGGTGGTTGGTGGTGGTGGTGGTTGTTGTTGTGGTGGTGGTTGTGGTGGTGGTGGTGTTGTGGTGGTGGTGGTGTGGGTGGTGGTGGTGGTGGTGGTGGTGGTTGTGGTGGTGGTGGTGGGTGGTTGTGGTGGTGGTGGTTGTGGTGGTGGTGGTGGTTGTGGTGGTGGTTGGTGGTGGTTGTGGTGGTGGTGGTGGTGGTGGTTGTGGTGGTGGTGGTTGTGGTGGTGGTGGTGGTGGTGGTTGTGGTGGTGGTGGTTGTGGTGGTGGTTGTTTTGGTGGTGGTGGTTGTGGTGGTGGTTGTTGTGGTGGTGGTTGTTGTGGGTGGTGGTTGTTGTGGTGGTGGTTGTTGTGGTGGTGGTTGGGTTGTGGTGGTGGTTGTTGTGGTGGTGGTTGTTGTGGTGGTGGTTGTTGTGGTGGTGGTGGTTGTGGTGGTGGTGGTTGTGGTGGTGGTGGTGGTGGTGGTGGTGGTGGTTGTTGTGGTGGTGGGTGGTGGTTGTGGTGGTGGTGGTGGTTGTGGTGGTTGTTGTGGTGGTGGTGGTTGTGGTGGGTTGGTGGTGGTGGTGGTTGTGGTGGTGGTGGTTGTGGTGGTGGTGGTGGTGGTTGTGGTGGTGGTTGTGGTGGTGGTTGTGGGTGGTGGTGGTTGTGGTTGTGGTGGTGGTGGTGGTGGTTGTGGTGGTGGTTGTGGTGGTGGTGGTGGTTGTGGGTGGTGGTTGTTGTGGTGGTGGTTGTTGGTGGTGGTGGTGTTGTGGTGGTGGTTGTTGTGGTGGTGGTTGTTGTGGGGTGGTGGTGGTTGTGGTGGTGGGGTTGTGGTGGTGTGGTGGTGGTGGTTGTTGTGGTGGTGGTGGTTGTGTGGTGGTTGTGGTGGTGGTGGTGGTTGTTGTGGTGGTGGTGGTTGTGGTGGTGGTTGTTGTGGTGGTGGTGGTTGTGGGGTGGTGTGTTGTGGTGGTGGTGGTTGTGGTGGTGGTTGTTGTGGTGGTGGTGGTTGTGGTGGTTGTTGTTGTGGTGGTGGTGGTTGTGGTGGTTGTTGTGGTGGTGGTGGTTGTGGTGGTTGTTGTTGTGGTGGTTGTTGTTGTGGTGGTTGTGGTGGTTGTTGTTGTGGTGGTTGTGGTGGTTGTTGTTGTGGTGGTTGTTGTTGTGGTGGTGGTGGTGGTTGTGGTGGTGGTGGTGGTTGTTGTTGTGGTGGTGGTGTTGTTGTGGTGGTGGTTGTTGTTGTGGTGGTGGTTGTTGTTGTGGTGGTGGTTGTTGTGTGGTGGTGGTGGTTGTGTGGTGGTGGTGTTGTTGTGTGTGGTGGTGTTGTTGGTGGTGGTGGTTGTGGTGTGGTGGTGGTTGTTGTTGTGGTGGTGGTTGTGTGTGTGGTGGGTTGTTGTTGTGGTGGTGGTTGTTGTTGTGGGTGGTTGTGTGTTGTGGTGGTGGTTGTTGTTGTGGTGGTGGTTGTTGTGTGGTGGTGGTGGTGGGGTTGTGGTGGTGGTGGTGGTTGTGGTGGTGTTGGTGTTGGGTGGTGGTGGGGGTTGGTGGTGGTGGTGGTGGGTTGGGTTGGTGGTGGGTGGTGTTGTTTGGTGGGTGTGTGTGGTTTGGGTGTGGTGGTGGTGTTGGTGTTGGTGTTGTTGTTGTGTTGGTGGTGTTGGTGTTGGTGGTTGGTGTTGGTGTTGGTGTTGGTGTTGGTGGGTTGTGTGGTGGTGTTGGTGGGTTGGTGTTGGTGGTGGTGTTGGTGTTGGTGGTGGTGTTGGTTTTGGGTGTTGGTGTTGGTGTTGGTGTTGGTGGTGGGTTGGTGGTGGTGTTGGTGGTGGTGTTGGTGTTGGTGGTGGGGGTTGGTGTGGTGTTGGTTGGTGTTGTTGGTGTTGTGTGGTGTTGTGTGGTGTGTTGTTGGTGGTGTGTGTGTGTGGTGTTGGTGTGTGGTGTGTGTGTGTGTGTGTGTTGTGTTGTGTGTGTGTGTGTGTGTGTGTTGCGCCATCTCCTGCACTACCCATACGCCACTCAGTTTGGCTCTCAAACACAAATCCAAACCGTCAAAAATTGCACCTTCCTGTGAATTGATCGGATGGAGAGTGCCATGGACCTACAAAGCAGAGGTACCATTCTGAGACTTCTTTTCAATTGATATGGGCTGGAGAGGAGGGCAGGATTTTGGATGGATCCGTTGTTGTTGTTTTTTTTCTGTTAGTGCGTGCTGAGAGCAATGCGTAGGCAGGCAATTTACTCATTTGGTTAGACAGAGCAGGTGAGCCACCCCTTTCTCCCTGTGTGGTGTCCCTTTGTCTCCTGTTTTCCGGGTCTGCGAGTTTTCGGGATTTTCAGATGTGGCAGGTGTTGAATTTCGTTGAGCTAGTTTTGGAAGTTGACAACTTTGCTGGCCATGTTGTATCGTCACTTGATCGTAGATCGATTTGGTGTGCGGTCGAGTCCAAGAGCAATCACTTAGTAAGGCTGATGTTTGTTATATTTTTTGATACAGCTAGCTTGAAGACACTTCGTTTCCAGAGCCCGGAAAAAGAAGATGAAGGAGTTGATGTTGCTCTGTTAGCGGCCTTCGTGGGTGTCCACAACCACGTTGATGTGGGTGGAAGGCTGTCAGCTGTATTGCAGTGTCTTGTCTGGTATACCTCTTGAGCAGTGTGTCAGAGTGCCGTTGTTGTGTCTGTAATCCGAATTTTGAAGGTACTTGTAACAAAGTGTTGGATAATTGTATCAGCCTTGCTGTGCATGTGTTTGTTGTATTGGAGGTGTTAGTGCTTTGCGTCTTTGGTCGTGGTGGAGGGATTGCGTTATACCTTTTTGTTTCGTCGTACAGTATCGACAGTTTGGTTGTGTGGGTGTTTGTTGTCACATTGTGGTGTTGGTGTTCTGTATCGTCAAACTGTATTTTGTTTTCTGTTTTGTCGTGTAGTTTTACCATGTGTGTGTGTGTGTGTGTGTGTGTGTGTGTGTGTGTTTGTGTGTGCGTGCGTGCGTGTGTGTTTGTGTGTGCGTGCGTGTGTGTTTGTGTGTGTGTGTGTGTTTGTGTATGTGTTTTTGTTTGTGTGTGTTTGTTTGTGTGTGTGTGTGTGTGTGTGTGTGTGTGTGTGTGTGTGTGTGTGTGTGTGTGTGTGTGTGTGTGTGTGTGTGTGTGTGTGTGTGTGTGTGTGTGTGTGTGTTTGGAATCGTAAATGTCAGTTCTCTCTGTTGTCAGTCATTGTGTAATGACAGTATTCCTCTCTGGGTTTCGTTGTATAGTTTTCACCTGACGTTAGTTTTGCGGTGTATGTGTTTGTGTCAGTGCTGTGTGTTATCGGTTGTTGTTTAGAAATAGTACTCTGCGCTGGGTTTCGTTATGTAGTTTTGTCAGTTGTGCTAAGTGTGGGTGTCCATATCATATCGTAACTGTCAGTGCCTTGTGTCGTCATTCATTACGTAGTCATAGTATTCCACACAAATTTTGTCAGGTAATGTTGTCTGTTTTGCTAGATGGGCGTGTTCATATCACATGTAATATCAGTGCTAGGAGTCGTTGGTTGTTGTGCAGAGAATGTGTTCAGCATAAAGTTTCTTATGAAATTTGGTACTTGCTATTCATTTAGTCATATGTGGGTAGTGATATCCTTTAGT
>CM060306.1:54724735-54774735 GCA_030674185.1 Monoplex corrugatus | reverse complement strand
CTGGAGTCAAAGTCGTGCAACTATGGTGTTGGGTCAGATTCACGAGTTTGAAAGTCATGACACCAAGGTCAAGGCCAAACGCAAAAAGGGACGTATAATCAGCACTTTTTCAGGAAGTTTTTTGAAGAGCAGTTTCTCAGAGAAAGTTTTGACTATATCATTAACATTTTATTTACATTGCTGTGATAGTCTGCCACTGTTCTCGCTTTCGAATTTCAAGTTTTGTATTATCTGATGCCTGTTTTAGGTCTTAATGATCTTGACAAGTTCAAAATGTGAATTTTCTGTATTAATATGCGTATAAAAAGCAAGATTTATTTAAAAATGGCTTGACTATCTTGTTTTATTGTTTGCTTTTTATTCATTTTCTTAATTAATAATACGGCGTGATAACCTATGATATTTTAGGCTGATAAATTGACTGCGTTTGTTTATTGCAGGAAGTGTTCTAAAACTTGAGGTGCGGGCTTAGTGGCCGATTTTTTTTCTTTTTCTACTTTTTCTTTTCTTCTCGCTCTCTCTCTCTCTCTTCTTTTTTTTTTTTGTGAGAAATTGACTCAGCTCTATCTTTAGCGTATATTCTATACGTACGAGTGTTGTTTTCAACAAAACAGGGCTAAAATGTCAGCAATGATTTCCCTGTTGTTTCTGAGTGAATATTTAGCATAGTTGGACAAAATCTGTTTAAGTGAATAGTGGCGAGGGCTTGTATGGACATAGGGCTGTTAGGCAGGTTTACAGCATTTCAGAATATAAGTAAACTTTAACTTTGTTGTTGCACTGACATAGACCCACCTTATACTGTTGTATGATAGTAGTGTGTTTGGTTAAATGAACATATGTTTAAAACAAATTTATACAAGCGTCTCAGAAACAATACCTCTAACCATCCGTTTCTAAGCAGATTTCTGGTTGACGTGATTTGTAATCAAATCAGTTGGAAAGCATTAGTGGTGATTTCACGGGTCATCATGCCGTGTTAATGCTTCGTATAAAAAGATGTATATAGCTTGTTTGTATCACAAATACTCGAGGACAGAAAGTAGTGTACAGAACCTTTAGGTAGGTAGGTAGGTAGGTAGGCCCTCAAGCCCTAGGCAGTGCACAGGGTTTATTCTTGGTATAAGGCGGGATTGCGTTTTGATCCTTTTCCACCATTTAGCATTCTTGGCATTAGAGCATACTGAAATTTCCGACATCGTCTTGAGAAGACAGAAACTGAAACTTAGTGGATTTCATCAACTGTTTGCATCATGATGCAATGCCGTACAAGAAGCAGTCATCACTGTACATCTTTACCATCAGTGTGTCTTCGCCAAACATTTATTGTTACTGTTGTGATATTTTTATTTAAAGCCCAGCCGACTGCATAGAGCTATATCAGGGCTATGACCATTTCAAAACATACTCATTACTTCAATAGGTTAGAATGAACAAAGGAAAAGAAAATTAAATACACATACCAATGCATTCGCGCACATAATCTAAGGACATGCCCCTGGCATTGACCATTCCGTCCAATTTATCGCACAGGGGATTTAAAATAATGTACCTGAATACAAATTTAAACATAACTGAGGACACTAAAACAGGTCTACATTACCTAAAATTGCTTCTGCATATCTCATTTCCCTAGAGCCAGAAATGCACTCAATACATGTACCCAGTTATGAATCCTAAGAGAAAGTGCACAAGACTTTATCGAACACATACAGGTGAATGGACCAGCAACGCAAAAAATGATAGGAAGAAATGACAGAAAGCAAAGGAGGAAGGAAGAAACAAAGAGAGTGACAGAAAAGAGGAAAATTCTAGCACAGAATTTCCAGAAGGTAGGGATACTATTTATACTGAAAGAGCCCCCGGCATCCCCACGGAGGGGGGGGGGGAGGGTGTCACTAAACATTTAGACAGCGGCAGCTAGATAGGCCCCACCCACCAGAGGAGACTTGAATGCATTGCCAGAGTTTAAAGAGGTATGTTCCACTTATTGTTCATTATGATCCAAAATATGAATATCATTACAGCAATAATGTCAAGGCCATTACTGCAAGGACTTCACCGCCCCCCCCCCCCCCCCCCCCCTCCCCCGTTCCAAATTTAGATTTGTTTTCCGCATAACTCAAAGTTTCTAACTGAAAGACATCGAATATTCTTCAGGTTACTGGTGGTAAAACAATTTTTTTCCAGCTGTTAATCAACAGACTTAAGCACACTTTTGGGTGACATTAACCACACAGTTTTAGATCTTTATTTTCAAAGACATTCAGATTGACAGTTTTGTAAGTCATTGTTACGCAAACTGAGTATAATTACAAGGAAATTAACCAGCTATGTCGCGCACGCGCGCGTGTGTGTGTATGTATGTGTGTGTGTGTTGTGTGTGTGTGTGTGTGTGTGTGTGTGTATGTGTGTGTGTGTGTGTGCGCGCGTGTGTGTGTATGTGTGTGTGAGAGAGGAGAGTCCTTTTCTTATTAACAGCCCGTAATATGTGTCATTTGACAAGGAACTAGATAGTGCATATGGCTTGACAATCTGGATTCCTCTCCCCCCCCCCCCCCAAGCCCCATCTCCCCTTCTGAGTCAAGCGGGTGAGGCCCGTAAACTGCGGAAAGTTGGGAGTTATTTTGAGGGGACACGCAAAAGACACAGCTCTTTCTCTCTGACATAACGTAATCGAAGGACAGTTATTTTGGGCTGGGCAAAGAATAAACATATAGCCGCCCAGTTTCAGCAAGTTGGCACACTTGACTGTACGGAGCTATTACTGCATGAAAATAACATCCCAAGTGTTCTTAGACAAATTAGAACATTGGGCTACGCGTACACACCCTAAGGCCAAGAGAAGAAAATGAGAGAAAAAAAAAAAAAAAAAAAGAAAAAGAAAAATATGAACAGAAAAGTTAGGAAACTGGGTTTTCTTTTTATTCGAGTGTGCGCTGTGTTTGTTAAACTCTACCAACGATAATTTTAGCTTTAAGTATTAACGCGATGATTAATTGGTGGCCTTGAAGAAAAAAACTGGAGATTTATTTCCGTCTAATGTTTGTCAGAAAGACGAAAGAATCTAAAGTTTCTCTCTCTCCCTCTCTCTCTCTCTCTCTCTCTCTCTCTCTCTCTCTCTCTCCAACACACACACACACACACACACACACACACACGCACACACAGACACACACATACACACATACATAAACAGAAAAACTAAGAAGAGTGTCAAGAGAGAGAGAGGGGGGGGGAGACTGAGAGAGGGGAGAGAGAGAGAGAGAAAGATAGACAGACAGTGAGACAGACAGACAGATATGTATATATATATATATATATATATATATAGAGAGAGAGAGAGAGAGAGGAGAGAGAGGAGAGAGAGAGGCGTCTTTAATTCAACACACACACACGCACACACACACACACACACAGCAGGAGCAGCAGCAGCAGCAGCAGCAACAACAACAACTACAACAACACCCACTTTTTTCCCTTCTATGTTTGACATTTTCACCTTGAAATAGCCATGACCCTTCCAATCTGGGAACTGACGATTCACCGAAGCAAGATGCGTGGTCCTTATTTGCCAATACGTATAAAAAAAAAAATTAAAAAAAGAAAAAGAAAAACAACAAAAGAACAACAAAAACAAAAACAAAAAATCATGTTAGATGGGCCACCGTGACCATCAAGTTCGGTCCTACTCATTCAAACCCGTGTGTTCGCAATTTCCGTGACCTTCAGATTCGGTTATATTGATTCAAATCTGTTTCCTCGCAATTTCATCACTGAATGGATCATGTCCCAAATCTGGCAGTTTGTGAAGGGGTAACCAAACTCTCCAAACTGTTGGTTTATAACAGAATGTTATACCTAGCTGAGCTCAGTTTGATTTGGTTCAGCTTTTAAGTCGGCACCCACCTCAGATGATATGGTCGACGGGGATAACCATCCCAGGGAAGTGGGACCTATCTAATCCTATACTGATATCACTAGAACAACAATGATGTTATGATGGGACAGTGAGAAGACCAGTTTTAATGTAGCGCACCCCGGATTCGAATCCACAACCATAAGCATTTGAATCCGACGCTCAAACTAAGTAAGTTCAGTTGTTCAGGCGCAGAGCTTATAAAAATGGCCGGCTGCAAAAACTTTTCTTTTTCTTCTTTTGTTTTTTTCTACATGGTCCAGGCCGCACCTGGCGTTGATATTCGTCAAGGCTGTTGGTCAGAAGAGTTGCATTCGGCCAAGTTTGATGTGACTTCAATTGATATGGGTGTGTATGTATGAATATATGTGTATATGTCTGTATGCGGGCATGTGGATATATGCATGTATTTACTGTTACTTGTTATTTTCATCTCTCACCTGTTTATTTATCTACATACCCCTTTATTTTGTATTTATTTATTCACCTACTTACTTACTTCTTATTCACTTACTAACCGACCGTGGAGGCCGTATCAGGGCAGTTGGAAGGCATGTCAGAGTGACAAAGCTGAGGAAGAAAATAAAATATAAAACTTATACATCCAATATAACCATGTCAGTATACATACTTTAACTGAGAATCTGTGATAATAAATGGACTTTGGAGGTTGTGCTGGAATTTGATTCCTGTTTCAATTTTTGGCAGTGAAACGAAAGCCATCCAATGCAATGAATACTGAGATTATATCTACAAAAATGTGAACATAAGATGATCAGTGCCTTCCTATATTCCTTTGATAATGTAAAATCCCTTGTCCCAAATAAACGATTCACATCTGTTGGGGAAGTCCAAAATGCGTGTTGCTTAGCAACCAGAGTTGATATGTGGTACCTGCTTGGCCACCTCCACTTCAGACTCATGCAAGTCGTAGAAATGTACTCCATGGATGGGTTCTTTAAACTTGGAGAATAGATCGCAGTTCACGGGACTCACGTTTGGAAACTAAAATAGGCAGGGTATGGCAGAGCCTCACACTGTCACAAGTGATGTTACCTTTCCACTTTGTGGCAAGATGCCGTTTTAATGTAATATCAATGGCGAATTATTTAACAATGATTCACGTTTATTCGGATCGCAGGTTTTAGTATTTTCACCAAAAACATCCGGTAATTATCTTGATCAAACAGTTTGTCCCAGTGGAACGAAATACACCGTCAATAAGCCCTTATTATTATACTGAAGCATACATCATCATCGTCTCTATATTCCCCCCCCCCCCCCCCACACCCCATTTTTTAACTTCAGTTGCATGCAGGTACACGGAGCAATTTTTTTTCTTTGCTTGTTTTAAATGTTTCGTATGCCCTTCTTCAATTGTCCTTTTTTTTTTTTTAAAACATGCATTAGTGAAATACTATTCATAATCTAACGTCTGTACCTTTATTTATAAATGAACAGCTTGACATATTAGGTCAGTGTTGTATACCATTCATACTGTACTGTCTGTATGTTTATCTATTGACTCCTTGCCTTCTTCTGAACATGATAAGACTGTGAAGACGCAGGAGTGTGCCACTCGACAATTTTTTCGTTATTGCTAACCCATATCTTCTAACCCAGATACTGTCGATGGCAACTATGGGGCTGTCGCTTTGCCACTCTAACAATTTTTTTCATTATTGCTAGCCCATATCTTAACCAAGATTCTATCGACGTTAATGCTAGCCCATAGCTTCTAACCCAGATTCTGTCGACGTTAATGCTAGCCCATAGCTTCTAACCCAGATTCTGTCGACGTTAATGCTAGCCCATAGCTTCTAACCCAGATTCTGTCGACGTTAATGCTAGCCCATAGCTTCTAACCCTGATTCTGTCGACGTTAATGCTAGCCCATAGCTTCTAACCCAGATTCTGTCGACGTTAATGCTAGCCCATAGCTTCTAACCCAGATTCTGTCGACGTTAATGCTAGCCCATAGCTTCTAACCCTGATTCTGTCGATGTTAATGCTAGCCCATAGCTTCTAACCCAGATTCTGTCGACGTTAATGCTAGCCCATAGCTTCTAACCCAGATTGTGTCGACGTTAATGCTAGCCCATAGCTTCTAACCCAGATTCTGTCGACGTTAATGCTAGCCCATAGCTTCTAACCCAGATTCTATCGACGTTAATGCTAGCCCATAGCTTCTAACCCAGATTGTGTCGACGTTAATGCTAGCCCATAGCTTCTAACCCAGATTCTGTTGATGGCAACTAAAGAGCTGTCACTTATTTGTACCTGTTGAACAGACATATTTGTACCTGTTGAACAGTCTCTGAAACAATGACGCACGTCTGTTTTTAGGCACTGCAGGATCCACCCACCTTGCTGCCACACGCCTCAACCGCATGATCACATGAACTGATCGATGACTGATACCAGTGTCTGGCAGAGTTCTCTATCCTTGCAAAAACACTACGCGCTGGCTAAGTCTTCAAAATGAGGAGTGGACAGGAATCTATGAAACACTCACTGGACCAGAACAGTTGGAGCATTAAGATGGGCAGCAAAGTGGCAAACCAACTTTTATGTTGTGTTGCGTGATTGAACTTAACACACTGGCATCTCGAGTGCCAGCTTTTTAACTCTTTCGACTCCCGCACCCTGTCCACTGGCATCCTGCATCGTGAACCATGCCAGCAAAGCAAAAACTTAACCCTTTGACTCCTTCACCCTATCCACCAGCTTCCTGCAGGAAGCTGGTGGATAGGGTGAAGGGAGTCAAAGGGTTAAGCTTTTGCGGTTGGTGGACAGGGTGCGGGAGTCAGAGGGTTAAAAGAGTCTGTCCTGCCTGCATGATACTACAGTCCTAACTGAAAGTAATAGCAAACGACAAAAGCAAACAATTTCTTGGTGTAACTGATCATAATAATAATAATAATAATAACAATAATGATAATTATGTAAATTTATAGAGTGCTTAACAGTGTTCTAGGCGCATATAATTTTATAATGCAAAAATAACTGAAATTAACATGTAACACACATTCCTTATCTTTAATCATTTACATTATGCACAAACTCTCATCAACAACATCCACATGCATCATACTACAATATCTGTAATAATCTTAAAGGCTGTCCTGTTCCGTTCTTGTTCATTCACCATTTGGTTTGGACTTACAGTTTAAATCAATTATTCAGTTTGCATTTGTGGTCCTGATCATGTATATTTATGTCCGTCATTGACCCAAACATGCAATCTTGACCTATTGAACAACCAAATGTAGGTACTGAGCTCAAATTTAAGATAGGGGTAAGGGGTGGAATGTTGTTTTAGAATATGGATACATGTTAACAAGTTAACAAGAAACACCACGTGAGTGCGGATGGGACCCAGAGCACCAATGCCTTGCCACTCTCCGGACAATCACCTCCCAAGCTCCCGACATCATTTGACAGTAATTTCATCAAGCAAAGGGGGGTTGTCCATGCGTTACATGACTCAGTCATCAGTTACCTTGTTTACAAACCGAATGGCAAGGTGGGAGATGACAAACCCCGGGACATAGCCACACAACACCCACCAACCAGGTCCAGCCCAACCTCCGGACCAAGAGAATATGGAACACCCCTCTCTCGCCCCATTCTCTTTCGGACAGCCCACCCTACCTCAGCTCGCATAGCTGCAAGCTCCTTTACAGTTACTATAGTCTCGACACTTAGCAGTCGGAAGCTCCCAACATTGCCTTACTTCAACCACAGCGGTTGTTTGAACAGCCGCGAAAGTGGCCAGGCATGATGCTCCAAACACAACCCAGACAGTGGAGGGTGAAGTGTTGATTTAGAATATGTATGTATGTCAATAAAGAGAGAAAAAGCGAGAGCACACACACACACCAACAAAAAAGAAACAGACGAAACAATACATACATGGAGACTTTGAAACAGATGTTTATTACCACTTTCAAAACACTTATCATGAAACATGATCAAAATAATACACAACCAAACTGTGAAACATTTCACCACCACTTTTACAGATTTACTTAAATGAAGACATAAATCATAACTTCACAAATTCAGATCAGTAACAATGTAATTTTGTCTCCTTGACACACATTCATCCAGTAACCACCAACATACATTTCAAAAGAACTTTCTTGGATGAAACATGTAACTGAACAGACATGAAACATAGAAGAAAAAAATGCCACAAATTATCCAAATGCCTTGTTGGGGTTTTCATCCTCATCTTTCACTTGCACATAAAATACACGTTTACTTTTCACAGCTGTATTATGCACACAAATACTTTTTAATTCTCTTTTCTTCCTTCACTTTTCACATTTTTACACAGTCACCTTGAAGATCTGTTGCCACATCACCAAGACAATGAGAAAGGAGGAAAACCCCAAACAAACAAAAAATTAGACAACACTCAACAATTAAATTCCTCAAAACTGTTTTCGATTTTTACTGACCGCCCTCCTCTCCCCAAAGATAAAATATCAAAATTTCTCCAAAACATAACACAAGGTGACACTTTGAAAATCTGAAAAAAAAATGAAAATCAGGCTAACTGGAAAATTTTTTCGCTTGAAGGTACTAGCAGCACAATGCACGATGTAAGCGATGTGTGTAGCCAAACAAAGATCGCTGGACCTGTGTTGTCTTCAACGATAGAGAGCGCTTCCTCATTTCCGGTCGTCTGCTACAGTAGCTGCTTCGGTCATAATACTGCCGATTCAACTGTTTTTTTCCTCAAAGCATTTTTCTTTTTTTTTTGAATAACGAAAATGAAAAAACGGAATTTCCATTTGGGGCCTTGCGAGAAAATGGATTTCCGTCACCCAGACGGAAGAGTGGCACCCATGATAACATCCTAATGAATAAACGTGTTTTGCTTAAAACAGGTACATACATCAGGGTCAGTAAAATTCAGGATAATCCCACATCGTGACGAGAAATCCATGGTATGAACATAACCGTCAAAACATGCAAAAAGAAATGTTATGCAAAAAAGAAACATTCTGATAATAAAATTCTTGGTGTGGACTTCCACAGTGCATTTGACACGTGGTTTTCAGATGAGCACATGATCAGCACTGATCACCTAAACATTACAAAAGAACTTAAACACTAAACAACCACGACTAATATTAATTTGAATCATACCCACATCAGTAGTGGATAGAAACATGTCTCCATGCAAACTGCAAGATACTTGTTCAAACCCTCTCTGAATATGTTCACATCTTTATTTGGAATGGGACCGATATTGAGCAGCTCCGTTCAAACATACTCAAGGTCACACTAACTGAGAGGACCTTCAGTGTATAGCAAAGCACACACTCACACACTGTCTCTTTGAAAGGATATGCTGTAGCTGCCTTATTTCAAGACCTATTTCCCTTTAGTTTATCTCTGTTTCATCTAATTAACCAAATATGATCCAAATCACCAGAACAAAAACCAAAAGAGATGAGTTTCAGTAACAAAAAAATGGTATCTAATCTTATGAAATAAATTCGAACTGATGAAAAGGAAGGTTTGACTGTCAAAATAATAATGTGTGTATGCGTATGAGTGTGTGTGTGTGTGTGCATGTGTATTAGTGTGTGTGTGTGTGTGTGTGTGTGTGTGTGCACGTGTGTGTGTGTGAAACAGAGTCAATGCGAGTGTCTAAGACAAGACTGAGTGAGAAAAAGAGACATGGAGATAATGCTACAGATCCTTGCCAACCATTTTTTGTTGTTGTTGTCAAGGTCATCAAACATGGGGTATTATCACTTAAAACTTAAAAAGATAAAACAAAAGAAAATGATACACCAAAAACAAAACAAAACAAAAACAAACCAAAAAGCACACACACAAACCAGTTTTATTTTTCAATCCACTTAACAAAGAAATTCAGTGTGCATGTTTTTAAAGATCTTGAACATACTTCCTACTTGTTGCATGTGCTAATTATGTCTTTCAACTTTGATCTTGTTTTTATGACAAAATTATCAGTGTTTATATATATATGCATACTATTTTCAATCTCACTCTATATGTCACTTCCCCACAAAGCCTCAAAAGATTCTTGGTGTCTGTATACTGTTCTCACAGAATCAGATCAAATGGGAAAGAGACAGGGTCGTTATCAATACTGTCGATGTTCTGTCCATTTTGATATGAACACAGATGATCCACTCATATGTTCTCTCTCTCTCTCTCACTTTCTCACACACACACACACTCACACACACTTTTGTGAGTCCTGAGGCAAATGACAGGTTCCCGATTTAAAATGCATACAAAAAATAATATGCACCTCCCACTGTTGGTGAAGTGATACAAGTCGAAACAGATGCTCTCTGGAATATGTCATCACATATTTACACAAACAGAGAAACTTGAATAAATTAGAATAGCTATGTACAAAACTATTATGTTCATATATCTTGCAAACTGGCTTCATATACACACAAAAATATGAAGTAAAGCCATGGTCCTGCAAGTCAAAACTGAACCAGAATGAACACCATTCTGTGTCCACACACCTCTCTCTCTCTCTGACTCACTCATAAAAGCACACACAGATTAAACTACATGAGAGTAATTCTGAATTCAGTTGAAAGAAAATATGTAGGATATATATCTCCTGGACTACCTGTGAAATTAAACTCAAACTCCTCTTTTCCATGATACCAACAGATAAAAATTTGTATGTGTCACAAGTCTGGCATATGCTCTAGTTGAATATCATAAGTATGTCTGACATAAAAAAAAGGCTTTGCATAATCGAAAATCTGAAATGAACTGACTTCATTCTAACTTGTTTATCATGCTGATTTGACCTAAGTTTCTGCAACATCTGCCAGCAAAACAGGGGGAAAATTCCTTGCTAACATGTTTTCCTACTTCAATTCACTGTGATTTGAAACACACCTGAAGTACCACAAAGAAGCTGGCCTAGAATAGACAGAAGCTGCAGATCTTTCATGCTGACCTACACACCTACAGCATAATGGGCAGTAAGTAACCAAACTCTCAACCACTGATGGATATTGGTGTATGATTGGGCCCTAAAATGTGTACAATTTGAATTAATGGCAATGTACACAATATTGCCAACTGATGACAAAGCAACAAACTTCAGTGTTCAGCTGTTATAACCAAACATTGAGTTGTGCTCATAACACATTTGAGACAACTTTTAATTCTTCCTGCAAGTTACAGTCAGTCCCTGTGGTAATGATGCCATTGACTTTCAACTGTAAATTTTAGTTTTCTTTGTTAGAGGTAGGTCTAACATTCTCTCCTCACATGTGTCTATCTCATTGTTGGTTTCAACAATTACTTTTGGCGCCTTCTTTGCTCCAGCCATTTTCCTTCTTTTTTTTTTTATCAATCCAGGGACTCCACAGAACAATGTGCACACTGACAAATGGTTACAAGCTGCCTGAAATGGAGTGCCAGTAGTGTGCACCAATGCCAGCACTTGTGGGCGTATGAGCAGCTGAATGTCTTTTAACTACAGTGGCAACATTACTTTCATAGCAAAGAACAAGAATGGCTCAAATGATCTCAACTCGAATTTGCAACCAAAAATGATACTAAAACCTGTAACATGGAATTTTCAAGTGGATAAGCATACAATCATGTTTAAATGTGTAATTTTCTTGTACATCCAAGGCATATGATAAAGAGACCTGAAATCAGTTATTCAGTCATAATGATCAGCAAAATGGGTCAAATCTATTGAAAGTTTTGTGTTTGCAGCAACATTGTCTCCTGTTTGGTACAGATCAATCCACAACTAAGTGGCCCACATTTTCCCAGGGGCTGCCTGGCTCTTTCAGTAGATCCATAGACTCAAGATCTCACATCCTAGGTTCAGTTCCACCCCACAACACAAAAGCTAGCTTGATCGCTGCCTGACTTCATGCTCCAATGTTTTCTGGTGGTGCTGATGGTTCACAGGTCCCATTTTTCCTTGCTCATTTCAAGGCTTTGCCAGTGCATAAGATTTTGCAAGGGCTCAAACAGTCTGCCAGATAACTACTGGCAGATTTGGGTGAAGCACATATGGAACTGTTCCAGTGTGTCGAAACCAGCAGAGAAATCTTGTTGGCACATTCTGCTTACACATACACCTTGCTATTGTCAGTGTGAAATAATACTTCTCTTTCTTAACCAAAAAAAAAAAAAAAAAAGTAAACAAAAGGTCTGAAATGAAAGACCACAATTCATAACACTTTTCAGTTGTAGTTGAATCAATGTACACACTTATAACACACGCACACACACACACACACACACACACACACACACACACCACACACACACACACACACACAAATATGTATACCTATTGCACCATCCGAAGTTATTTACAGGTAATATGCATTAACTAAAAACAAGAACTTTTTTCTTCATACCTGGTTGTTGTACAAAGTATCCACACATGATTGCACATCTCATTGGTAGAAACACCAATGGCTTACTGATATTTTTTTCAAAAGAGGTCAATGTGCAAAGTTGTGAACAATGCAGGCATGGAAAGTCCAAACAAGGAAAAAAAAGTACATCATGACCATGCAAAATGAAAAATCAGCACTGACATGTTCGAAGCCACAACATCAAAATGTATATTCAAAAAACAAACACCAAAGTGTGACTTTAAATTTACTAGGACAAAAGAGAGAGAGAAGCGTTTCATATATATATTAAACACTTTTACATTTGCTTGAGATGAAAAAATTGCTTTTTCATCAAAAATGAAGTTTTAAAAACACAAAATATAACTCTGAAGGTTAAAAAAATCCTCATCCTTTCAAAAAAGACGACGTATATTTTACCCTATTCCCAAACCCATTATACACACTAATATAGCACTTCTCAGAGATGTTAACACTTTTCTGCATTACATAAATATATAAGTAAGTGACTAAATATACCCCCATCTGTACATGACAATGTAGCAATCCACATGATAAAAATATAGTACAACTCCTTTTCATAGTTTTTGGGTTGAAGATCTCCTTTGCATTTAAATACAAAATGGTGTAATTCTTCTCTACAGATGACCCCTTGACTCCCGTACCCTGTCCACCAGCATCCTGCATTGTAAAACATGCTAGTAAAGCAAAAATTTCAACCTTTGACTCTCTCACTCTGTCCACCAGATTCCTAGGATGAGGGAGTCAAAGGGTGAAGTTTTTGCAGTTGGTGGATAGGGTGCAGGACTCAAACAGTTGAACAAAATAACATTGCACTCCTCCACAGTTAAACAAGCTATTCAATACATAGACATACACAAAATACAAAAGCATTAATTTAAGTTTATGTGACAGTTGTCCACGGCAACACAATCTAATGCAGCATTCACATACAGTTATATATTCCACAACTGTACAAAGTTGTACAAAGTAACACAGCACACTTCCATAGATATCCAGCATTGTTCCACAATTATGCAAACCAGTACGCTTCTTCCACATTGAAGATAAAAAGAACAAAGCACCCTTCCGCAGACAAAAAGAAAAGATGTAAGAAACTCCAACAATGACACAACTCCACCATTATGAATTATAAACATAATTCACCCACAATCATTCTCTTAGAGTTGTAAAATATAGCATTACAATTCTTCTGTAAATTATATAAACTTTTACTAAAACTGTACAACATGAACATGGCACTCTTCCAAAGTCACACGAAACACTCTTCCACAGTTATACAAAATGGCACTTCCACAATTACTCAAACTGATGTAACACTGTTCCAGTCACACGAGACATATCATTCTGTCACATACAAATCAACAAAACACTCTTCCAACACAGAGGCACAGAATAATAGAACTCTTCCCAATCATACAAACATAACATGGCACTCTTCCAAACTATCATACACAAACACAATTCTTGCAGCTACACCATCTAATGTAGTATCTTTCCAAATATCAGACACAAACACAACTTCCCCTTGCAGTTACAGAAACTAATGTAGCATTTCCTGATGTAAGAGAAAATATTGTAACACTCACATCCAACATGTCCACTTCCTAAGTTGAGAAAAAAACCAACAACGAACAAACAAAAAAATATAGTGAATTCTAACCCACCCCATATTATTTACACAGAATAACAGTTCGTCTGCCATTATGCAAAACAGTAGCAAATTCTATGCTCAATAAATAGTACACATTGACATACCACTATAAAAAGTGAAAGAAAGCTGAAACGTACAATGTGTAAATGATCCCAACGAAGAGATGGTCAAAGAGCCTGGAACAGTCAGAAACATTATGCAGCAGATGTGGAGGTGTCTTTGTCAGAACTTTCTGGCTCTGATTTAACGTTTTCTTCTGTCTTGGCAGTCAGGTTGAGTGGATGAGGCATTTCCGTTCTGTTGACAAACAATGTAAAAGATTTCAGCAAATGTTTATATGTACTTGTTCAATAAGAAACGAACAAAGAACAACAAAAACCTGAACTGTCTGGAGGAATTTTAGTTTCTGTTTTGAGAGTTAAAAAAAAAAAAGGAAAGTATTTTCAACAAACAATGCACACTTATTTTCACCCACTGAAAACTACAATGCTTGTTTTTGTTTATTTCTAAAATTGGTGCAAAGTCACTAGATGTCATGTACCAAGTGTTGAAAAAGGGTAAGAAAGGATAAACAAAACACAACCATGAAATCTGACTACACACACAGTACTGGAACTCCTTAGCTTATTTGCAATAAGCTTAATGAAATAGAACAAATAAAACATATCTATGCAGCTGTCAAATCAATATTTATCTTGAAAGAAAAGGATAACTTTCTTCTCCAGCAACGTTTAACTACTTTTAGCTTATTTTAGACGGATCCACAAAGAGCAAGTCTACGCTTCTGTGGGAATAAATGTAACATTACTTTTTATGTATGAAAAGCTAAACAAAACAAATCAAATGAACAAAGCAGATTTATAACTGGAACTTCATCACCAACCTTGCTAGATCTCACGCACAGACAAGCAAAGACAAGCAGTCTAAAAAGTTACATAATTATGGTTGACTTTAGTCGTCTACAGTGGCTTGAGTGGACATGCCTGTAGTTGTGAGCCCCTGTGGTTGACTGTAGTCACCAAATGTGGTGAAAGGGTTATGTAATCCACTGACAAAAAAAAATCATGTTCCTCAAACATTTCCTTTATCAAAATATCACACCTGCAAAGTTTTGTTAGTTGACTCTCCATAAGACTAGACATTGCAAACAAGATATTTCCATTACTTTAAATGGCAAATCAGGAATCAACTTTCATACTGTAACATCCCCTCACCTCTCATCCATTGTAGCAGCCACAGCTGAGGCAGCGGCATTGGCGATGGCTATGGAGCTTGGCACAGAACCTTTGGTCACAGACGACATAGGACACACTCCTGAGGCTGATCCCATGGACGAGGCAGCAAAAAGTTGAGCAAACTGTTGTTGTAGACCTGCCAGGTGCTGTGTGGTGACCACAGGAGGCCGCAGATTTTGCAGCGCAAAATGGGAAGCCAACATGGAATGGTAGACAGCTGGGTGGATGCCTGGAGGGGGGATAAGGATGGGGTGGGTGTTGGCAGTCATCAGGGTGGGACTACTCACTGAGCTGTGGCTGTTTGGAGAGCTGGATGAAGCTGACATTGAGTCTGATGATTTACCATCTTTTGTGGCATCTTTGTCCAAAGCTGTTGACAATAAGAAACAGGCAATGAATAATAAAGAAGAGGAAATGATAATGAATGATAATAACAATGAACATTCTTGAGCTCTTATTCTCTTTTCAAAATTGATGTAAGGACCACTAATATAAGAATCTCAGCATTTTTCATTTGTGGCATGAATATAAATATAAATATCATTGACTCAGTCTCAGTTCTGATCACTTCTATATACATAAACTAAGATCTACAGTATGTACCATTTCAACATTTACTGCTTATTGGCTTGATCATCACCTGATAAGCCTTCTCCAGAATCTAAATAAAAGAATACCACTTTGATATTTTTACATTGAAATGGTATCACCTTCCCACTTTTATGCTCCAAATTACAATAGGGTCATCCTCCAATTTCTCTGCCATACTTTCAGGTTCTGTACCAAAACAGATAGAAAAAGGCTGTATACTTTTACCTAACCATATCAAGTCAACACAACACTGTTTACAATACCAAGACAAAAAACAAATTGGTAAAACTGACAGAACTCACAAGGATTGACAACTGTCGCAGTGCTGCTGGGAGATGACTTGTGCAAGTTTTCAGAGCTGTCAAACTTGCGCATCAGTTTCTCCTTAAGATTGGAGACTGCTGTGGCATGGAACTGTTCTTTTGCATTCATTTCTTCAGAAGAGTGGAATGCTGGGGAGATGTGTGAGCCCTCCTTGCCTAAAGTGTTACAAGATGGGGAGGAATTCCAGAGAAAATTAGGCAGAGAGGCTGACTGGGAAGATGCTATGGCACCAGATGACTGAGAGGATGTTAAGCTGTTCTTCATCTGTGCAGGGGAATTGAGGTAGGCCAGAAGATTTGGGTGGGCTTCTTTGGCAGATCTCTTTGTTTTTTGAGACTCAGAAGAACCATCACTGCTGTTACCAGAGCCAGGAGAAGCCGCAGGAGAGATCTTGAGGTGGAATGATTCATTGTCTTCTTCTTTGATATCCACATCCGCATTTTCCTCTTGTTTGATTCCATCCAGCACCATAGGCTCAGCTTGCTCTCTGTCACTGCCTGATCCTTCTTCACCGCCACCTGCAGATGATGTCTTGCGGAACTTGTCAAATTTTTTATGGCCAAAAGTTTCACTTTGAGCGTCCAACTCATGCTGTGGGGAGGATCCATGAGAACCACTCCGAGAACTGGGAGTGCTTGGCACATTCATCTCTGTGATGGTATCCATGACCATGTCTTTGCTGGTGATCGTGGCAGGGGCTGTGCAGGAAACAATTTCTTCCACTTTGCTGAGAGGTGGAGGCATGACTTCAGAATGTGAGGAAACACATCCATCATCGCCTCCATGTGGATTGATGCGAGATAACAGTGGGGTGGGGGGACTGATGCCTAGAGCAGCTGAGGTCAGGACTCCACGGCGCTGCAGCAATTTTGGACTGAGAGAATTGGGCATAAGTGCCATGCCGTACATGGGTGATTCTGGAATCATGTGCTGAAAAACAAAACATACAGAAATGTTTTACTATACATCAGAGTGACCTGGAGTACCAGAAACAGTCACATATAACCGTTTTACTATATGTCAGTGTACCCTGGAGTACCAGAAACAGTCACATATAACAGTAAAGTTTAGTCCATATATAGTGGCTGTTAATCATTTTGTTTTGGTCAGAATTAATTGAGATTCTCCTCAAGAATAGAGCTCCTCACTATTGACCTTCCCCCACAAATACACTGATTAAAATCTTATTTGTTGTTTCCATCTTTTGCAGGAAATTGAAAATGCATTACAATGTGAAGTGGCAACTGAAAAATAACACCATACACTAGAGCAGTGGCAATATAATTTCAGTTGTCAATATTGGACATAAAAGCATAAATTTACAGGTAAGATCAGAAACATACAAATAAAACCAATTCATTACATTTAAAAAGAAGATGAAAGCAAAGGAGGTGAACACTCACCTTCAAATTTGAAGAGAGAAAGCGGTTTTCTTGGGAGCCTTGTCTGATACCATCAGAGGTAGCCACATAGGAAGGGTGTCTGTCCACAAGCAGAGAGCGTTTCCTGGTATGAAGACCACAAGCTGCTCCAACACTTCCTCGCCTCTGCTCAGCAGGCAAGTAATGCTGGGCCTCTGGTGAATGATGTTCACGCTCTGCCATCAATTTATGATGTGCTGCCACCCGGGAAGCACGTCCTTCACTGTTCAAATGAAAGCTGTAGCATCGTCGTCGTTGTTGGTACTCGTCAGTGCTAAAAGAACTATTTCTTGGACGAGGGGAAGAAGGAGAGGAGCCATAGGCTTGAGCCATTAGAGCCTCTGGACTGATAACTGGGGAGGCACGGGTGACACCCATTGTCTGTTCTGCACCTGAGATAGGAATAAAGTTGCCAACACCACTATACTCTTCAGGGATGGGACTGGACGCAGCACTGGAAGATATGGAAGGAGGAACACTTTCTCCATGGATAGCAGTTCTCTTTTCTAGTTTATCACTCAGTCGGTTAACCATTTTGTTGATGTAGTCTCTATCAATGATGTAGTCTCTGTCCAGAGTATAACGTCGACGATTGCCTTCTTCGATGGTGTGCAAACGAGGTCGTGTCAGCGTGTCCCGGTCCAGTGTGTTGCAGCGGCGACGTGGCTGATCAGCCACCAGACTGTAGAATCCACTCATCTCTTCTCTATAGAATGTTCCATACGGAGTTCTCAGAACAACCTGGAATCACAAACAAGACTATGCAAGCAATCCTTGAAAGCAAGCAAACACATGTGATCTATTGTAAAAGAACTCTTGTTTTTGACCAAAAAAAACTTATTTTTGACATGTGAATTTTTCTGAGTATCTCCAATGAAGAACATTCATTTTGATTATGAAAATAGTCCATGTTTTACTCAAGCTCTTTTTTTTTCCGTTTCAGTACTGCTTTTTTCCCCAAAAAGTCATGTACGAAATAAATGGAGTGGCGATTTTGCAGTTTTCTTGAATGGAACAAATGGTGGCCCAGTCGGTCTGAGTACCAACTGGGAAGCAGGAGGTCTTGCAGTTCAATATCCAGTTGCATTTACTCCTCCCTCCCAACAGACTTTTAAGAAGCGGTCTTTAAACTAGTTTACAGAATAAGATAGTAAGGCAAGGTACCACATAATGCATGCACCTGATGTAAAAACAAGACCAGAACTGGAGGTTCTGATGTCTTTGTTATAATAAGAAATCTATTTCAGACTCCACTTGATCAAGTCAACATTACAGAGTGTGGCTGACTCATATGCCGCCTGTAACACGTAATGGGCACAGTAATTCGGTAGTCAGCAGGGTAAATGTCAGACTTCCAAATGGAAGGCCCTTGGTCCAATTCACCTAGACACCTCCATCTGGGGCTGGGGGGTAAAAGGGTGGAGATTTTTCTGATCTCCCAGGTCAACATGTGTGTGGACTTGTCAGTGATAAACCTTTTTCGTGTGGATACAAGTGCAGTGGCTGGCATACGGAAACATGAAAGCACCCAGCAGATACATCCAACAAAGATGCAGAATGTGTTACAACATAGTGGAATGTGATCATCTCAACTGATGGTTTGAGTTTTCCTTGCTCCACAAAAAGGTCTGACTGTATGAAAATAACGCGCAGCGAGTTCTGGATGAGCTTGGAGAATAATGCAATATAAAAATGATTTATAACGATAATATTAGGTACTAGCATTCCGAAAAGTTTCTGGTAAAAGACTAACCTGCTGGTGAGCTGCTGCTTCCAAAGGAATTCTCTGAGGTCTGACAGAGAGACCACCACTCTCCAGGGAGCAGGTATCACTGAAGGATCCTGATGCGATGGTCATGTTGGACACCTCTGATGGGGTTGGAGATGAGCGACCAGATCTGTAACAAAATGAAAACTAATAATAACATTTCTGTTTGAAGGTTGTTGTTATTGTTATTGTTGTTGTTACTGTTATTTTTGTTCAAAGCCCAGGTGGCTGTGTTGAGCTCTATCAGGGCTATAACTGTTTCAAAACATACACAATACTTCAACAAATAAAACAAAGAGAAGAAATTTGAGGGTCCACTTTGCACTAACACACCAAAAAACACAACAATGTCAAATTTTGTTTTTGAACAGTTTACTCTCTATTCAAAATGTGAGGACTATTTCCATCCTCTGAAAAAAATGAATCTAATCATGTGATTGAAATATGATGAATAGAATATATCAATGAAGACGAGGAGGCTCAAGGAATACACACACACACACACACACACACACACACACACACACACACACACACACACACACACACACACACACACACTCACCATGTCTGCATACACACACACACACAAACGCATGGACACAGCACCATCATACAAGTCCTTATAAACATCTTCCTCCAAACTCAACAAAAATTGCAAAATACCAAAAGTCTGTATAACTTTGAACAGATGCAAAACATTTCATTCCATGAAAGATTTATCACTGAAATATAAAAAAAAATTCAACTTACATCCCACTCATGGTGTCCTGAAAATCCATTTCTGATTCTTCAGTGCTGTGGCGTTCCCGCCTGTCAGGGCGTGATGAGTTCTGACCTGTAAAAATACTGGTCCATGTTAGTTATGAATGAAACACAATGCTTGGGTTTTAAAACCCAGGGCTTGGTAATGTACCTTTTTCTAATGTTAAGTTTATCACATATTAGTCAGCTTTTATAAAAAAAATTCAAAATTTCAGTCACATGTTCAGTCAAGTCTAAACCATAATATTTTTTCAAGACATTATCCCATGACATTTTTGTAATATATCTCTTCTTTACTTTTAAACCCCATTCATTTTTCATTTACACATACACAAGCTGATCACAGGATTCCCATTTTCAAGTGTGCTGGAACCAAATAAAGGATATCACATTATCCCTTAACTGCCCACCCAAACTTTGATATCTAAGCCATAATCACCTCTGAACTAGTTAAAACAGCTTTTTAAATCAAAGCTAGATAGCTCTAACCTCAACAGGAAATCAAGCTTTCCTAAATCAAAAGCAGATGATGCATATTTAAAAAAAAAAAAAGGTCATCGTTTCCAAAATCAATGTAGCAAAGTTTTAAGCCAAGCAACATTAATCGTTTTCTCATGTCTTACCGATGGATTTCTCGGAGTGGAGAGTGTTGAGTGTACGGAGGTCAGTGGTTTTCATGAGAAGTTTGGCAAAGAGTGTTGAATCATCCTTGTGATTGAGGTTGATGATGTTCTGCAAAGAATGGGTCAGCTTGTTCTGGATACGCTCCACCTGCTCCATATTACGCAGGCCAGGCCGATCTGATTCACACACACACAACAACTGACCTTAACAGAGAAGCCATCACTTAATTATTGGTTATTTATCATTTCAAAACTATCCCTTTCCATCTATAAAAACTGAGGAACTCAGCAACAGCCAAGTATTCAAAATTAAACCTCAGTGATATATATTAAGTTTCATTGTAAAATGTTCTTTGCTTCAAACAAGTCTGACAAACAGGACCATTCCCAGCATTAAACAAACATATCCACAAGACAGATAATCTTAATTCCAAACATACTGGCTTGTGAACTGTTACTACTATCAGGAAATGAAGTTAATAAAGATAAGATTCTTTTTTATCTTCTCCTTCTTCTTGGTTCTTCACTCCATGAAAAGTAAATGGAAAGCTGCATAAAGAACTGAGTCTGAACCAACAGTTTCTCGGTCCATTCTGCAATGCTGTCAGTCAATTTTTTTCTGTATTCCCCTCCATCTTCCTCCCTCAACAGTTCCCTGAGGACTGATTTAACAAGGCCATTGGATAACATTCACATAAAAATCTAAACCCAAAAACAAACAATACAACTCATTCACAAAACCAACAAATAAATGGCAAGCCAGCTAACCAACTGAGAATTATCCAGCCAATTGACAGTCATCAGTTCCAAAGTCCAGTGGAGATGAAAAATGACCTACCAGGTGATAAAAGCACAACAGCAAAAAGAGAGCCAGTTCTTCGTCTCTTAGGCACAACTTGTTGAAGCGCTCAGAAAAGTCAAACATGGAGTCAAGGAGAAAACCTGCCCCAGTGGTCATCTGTTGATGCAAAAACATACTCTGTCAAAATTCCAATTTAACAATGACAGCAAAACTGACATAAAGTCAGTTTTACAAGGCTGACATATTCATAAAGTTAATTATGGTTTGGAAATATAAAACAGTATAAAATAAGAGCAATAGGATTGTGTAACACATTTATTTTTTTCCATCACCAGTAATGAGCGTACAGATATATTTACCATAACTATAAACTCCATGAATGCAATAGGTCAACATCAACTGTAATCAAACAAATGCTTTCTGATCGTCACGAACATAACAAAAGTCAAAATACACATTACTGCACATCTAGCCAAATGGAAAAGAACTTAAAGATTGCTGCAAGCAAAACTGACTTTTCTTGAACCAATGCACCTTAGCAAACTCAGATCATGGTGAAAGACTTTCTCAGAAAAATGAAAAATACACACATCAAAACACTGGACAGAAAAGCAAGAAGGGAATGACAGGCATGTTATAATATTCACAGAACTTACAGCGGAAGGATGTCGTCCGAAAAGCTTTCCCCCTGTGAACATCATGGTGTTGGACTCAGGATCAAACAAACAGGCCAGACGTATTAAAAGCACTTCAAATGTCCCAGCCTGAAAACATACATAACAATCATGACTAATGACTCAATACTCAACACTATCTCAGAAACAATATTCAACACTATCTCAGTTGAATGTCCAACCTTAATATCACTGAACCAGTACCATCTACAAGTAGGCCTAACTTGTGAGCAAAACCTGCAATGGATGGTCACACCAACATATGAGCTATTTCAGCACTGTGTAACAGCAACCTTTCCCAACCCACTTGCTATGTAACAGCTCAGCACTGTGTAACAGCAACCTTTCCCAACCCACTTGCTATGTAACAGCTCAGCACTGTGTAACAGCCACCTTTCCCAACTCACTTGCTATGTAACAGCTCAGCACTGTGTAACAGCCACCTTTCCCAACCCACTTGCTATGTAACAGCTCAGCACTGTGTAACAGCCACCTTTCCCAACCCATCTGCTACGTAAGTGAGGCAGGGAACAAAGAAATTTATGAATAGATCATCTGATGACACAACTGGAAGTTATCATATCCGCTTCTGCATATTGTGTTTTCGAATAATAAGATCGTTCCAAGATCTGTATCTCCTGCGAGGAATACTTTATTCCTTAATCAAGAGTGAACCCATCATTCAAACTTTGGTCTTTACCTTGAGCAAAGTGACCTGGTCATCTTGGTTGAGTAAGGTGAAGCCTGGAATGCCTTTGGCAAAGTCTACGACAGACTTGATGGCTGGTGTGAAGCTTTCTGAGAACTCATCCAGGTCATTCTTGTTGGCATCCTTAGCCAAATGGTTGTTGAGAGGACAGGCCTGCAGCAGAGGAAAAACATATATTTTGAAATATCTTTTCTGTAGGCCAACTTTACATGCAGACATACAATATGCGATACATTTCACAAACACACACGTGCGTGCGCACGCACACACACAATCTTCTGTAACCAGTCTGTGTCTTGTAGCTTATTTGGGGTTTTTATGGAAAACATGTGTTCTGAGTTCACACCCATATACTATATCAGTACACCATTTCATCAGACATTTCATCGACATGGAATACATGACGTTTCTTTTCTGTCAGTCTTTCTCAATTGTCTTCCGATCCAATAAACGATGTGTACATCACAGTATGCATTTGTGAGTGTTCATACTAACAAGTGTGAGTGATCATACAATTTGTGTTGTGTGGGTCTGTGTGTGCACGTGTGCGTGCGCACACGCATGTGTGTGAGCCTGCGTTTGCAAAGACAAGCAAGCACTCTGTGCATACTACACCCTGCACAAGGATGAGCAAGTTGTTCTGAAAACATAAAAAGAACCTCAAAACAATTTCAAAAGAAAACATAGCTGAACTCACCATGTTAGCCGGACAGTTAATGTAGTTGTTCAGCTGTAAAGCTAGGTCCCGCATCTGCGAGACACGGGTTAGAGAGAGGTCACAGGTCATCTGATGGGAAACAATGACAGAGTGCACAACGTCCTGTTCGTTCTGAAGGATAGTGGACAGAGCGCTGGACTGCGACTGCGAGTTGACTTTCTGCATCTGTTCTATGATGCGTGCTTTTTCCTTCTTGGGTACTCGACCGAATCGCACAGCTGTCAAGGGATAAATACACTGTGTGAAGGGCACTGAAATTACCTTTTTTTTTTAAAAAGAAGATGTATGTTAGTTGGGGGTAAATATAAAACTTAAACAAGATATCTTTTCTTGTACTTAACATTTCTTAGCAAAGAAAATAAACATAAATGTAAAACTTTTAAACATTTTCTACTAGATATTTCTTTCAAACAATATTCAAACTGAAAATACAAACTTAAAACAATACACTTTCAACCTTACCTTTTCAGTTAAGGAAAGTATTTTTGAAACAGCAAGAAAAAAAATAGCTCTGCAACAGCAAAACATTATAGGTTGATTGTCTCAAATATAGGTGATAGAATATTTACTTTATCATGGACTTCTGAAAGACACAAGTTGCATGTGTATGTGTGTTTGTGTTTGTTGTGTGTGTGTGTGTGTGTGTGTGTGTGTGTGTGTGTGTGTGTGTGTGTTGTGTGTGTGTGGTGTGTACACAATTGATCATTTCTAAACATCTACACACCTATTTTCAACTCAGATTAAAATACTGCCTGAATTAAGTGATATTTAATTAACAACACCAATTAAACATGTACATATATTTAAAAAAAACTCTCAAAAGTTTTGCTCACCATCTCGTGACATGCCGACTGAGATGCATTTTTTCAACCTGTTACAGACAAGAAACAAAATACTATTGCCTGGCATGAAAGGCTATTGTGTAAATCACTTATCATCTTATGAAATTACAAATACACACGCACACACACCTGTTCACACACACACACACACACACACACGTTTAGATGTAAAGCACACAATTTTGTCAAAAAAGTAACTTTGTCCTATTTCCTCAACTTTACTCATGTGTCTCACTGTTCCCATTTCTAGAAGCTTCTAGTTCTACAGTTAACACAATATATATATATGACTGATTTATAAAAGTAATTCTTTATCACAAACATGACAACATTTACTGCTTTGCAATGCAGTGCTGCCATCTGATCCACTTATGCAAGTAATATTCTACAGCAAATGCTACAACATTTACTTCTTCGCAATGCAGTAATGTAGTGATCTGATGACCATTCTGTTAACTTGTAGCTCATGATAGCACCAACTAAAGATATCAAAATAAGAGTAGGAATGGCAAAACAGAAAATGATCCAACTCAGTAACATTAGGAAAGACAGAAACATACCAACAGCCCTTAAAATTTTAAAATATCTGATCTGGCCTGTAATGCAACATGGCTGTGGAGCCTGAATATGCAGAAAACCATCTGAAAATAAGATTGAAGACCTGTGTTCTACAGGCAACTCCTTAGAATCAAATGAACTAATAAAAGAACAAATGAAACCATTTCAAATGAACTCAAAGTCCAAAGTCAACTGCTGGCAGAAATGAACATAAGAAATATGAAATACATCCACCATGCAACCCAGAACACCAAGACAGCCCTAGTGACAACACGTTTGAAAGAAAATGCTGAGACAAAGAGAAATCTGGGCAGACCACCCACCTCCTATATGAACAACATCACCAAGATCAATGATCTGAAGATCCACTAAGTAGCACAGACAAGTCAAGACCTAATAATGGGAGAAGAGTTATTATGACATCCGCTGCAGCAGCTACCACCAAACTTCATGACGCTGACATGTGACCAAGATATTGTGATATTTATACACTAAGAAAGAAGTAAAGATAATCTCTCTCTCTCTCTCTTCTCTCTCTCTCTCCCCCCACATCACACACACAAGCATACATGTGCACTCGCACAAAAGTACACTTATACATTATTATTTTCATATCCAGTATCACTTACAGTGAAAAAACATTAAATGACACAAGAAACAAATGATAACACAAACACTGGTTATTTTGAAACCAAACTTTTATCTCACCTGCAATACTGACATCGATTGCGATTCACCCTCATGATATTGCACTGCTGATTTTTCAGACATGGCCGATATTGAATCTTCTGCTGAATGCTGCGACGGAAAAATCCCTGGAAAAACAAAAGTGTGTTAAAAAAAAAACATGTTCATATAAGGTAGTAAGTACAAATTAATTTTGATAAAGTTACTAGTTCATGTATTAGGTATGTATGTTCTCTCTCTCTCTCTCTCTCTCTCTCACTTCACACACACACACACACACACACACACACACACACACACACACACACACACACACACACACATACACACACACACTCATGCGCATAGGACAATAAACTGAGGTATTATGTACAGCACGCACCCAGCACACGTTAAGTGCCCATGGCAACAAAGGAGTTGTCCCAGCAAAATACGATAGAAAATTCACTTTCATAGGTAAACAGAAAGACGGCATACAAGCAAAAGAAAAATGCGTAGAACTGCACAGAGGTGATGCACTCTCCATGTGGACAGCAACCAAAATTTTACTGTGACCAAAACAAAAACAAAACAACCAGAAAAGACACGCGCAAATTTTCGGCCAACTGGCCTTTGTCAAACGTAAGATCACAAACACACAACAAACAAATACAAAAATTAGGAGAAAAAGACTGAAACTTCCCTGCTGCTTCATCCAGAGTGAGAAAAAGACTAAACTGACTAAAAAAGACTAAACTGACTGGTTATGATGTCATTTTAGTCGGTTTAGTCTTTTTCTCATACTGGATGAAGCAGCAGGCAAGTTTCACTCTTTTTCTCCTAATTTTTGTGTTTGTGTGTTTGTGATCTTACTCTTGACAAAAACCAGTTGGCTGAAAATTTGCGCCTGTCATGTCTAGTTGTATTAAATATGCATTCTGATTCTTTTTGCATGTTTTTTCTGGTTCATGTTTGCTTGAACATGGGCAGTCACACTTGTTTTGAAAAACAAAACAAAACAAAACAAAACAAGGATGTAAATAAAAACTACTAAACCAATATCAAAACAGAATGAGATCAGCACAAAGTAAACACACAAAAATATAATACAAAAGAAAGAAAAGTAATAACATAAGAGTAAATATATCCAATGCTTACTTTGCATCCTTCACAGGCGTGAACACCATAATGAAATCCACTGGCTTTGTCCCCGCATACTCGACACAACACAGTATCTCCATCAAACTCTGAAACAGTGATCGACAAACACAACATGTAATACACAAAAACCAAACTTTAATGGAGTATATGTAAGATTAAACCACTAAAACTGTCACCACATAATTAATACAAAACTGCATTGCCATCAGATTTGAAAAAAAAATCAATGAAAACATCCATGGAGCAAACATGCATATAAAGAGGACCTGCCTGTTAAAACAACAAAGTTTTGTTTCAAACCAACACTTTATACACAAACAGCATTTCTTCTGTTACCTAATCGTCTAATGCAAACAATAACACAAACTGATATTTGACTGTATCATCATCGGTATCTTTAAATTCTCAGCTTTCTGTATTTTGTGGATCTTTTAATTATAAGATCCTAATGTTACAAGGTGAGCCTACCTGGAGAACACCACATATTTACAATGCTGCTAACTGTACTTTATAATTTACATCTCTTTTCCTGCATTGCTTGTAAATCCATAGGAAAACTAAAATATCTTGGCTCAATGTTTAAGATGATTCTAAGCACAACAGTACGCTCTGCAAAACAAGTTGATCAAAAAGCAGAGACCTTAAACTGAAAACTGTGATACAATCAACAAAAATAACTATCCGATAGTTGAGTGACAAGATATGAGTTGGTAAGTGGAAACAATGCATCAGTAAGTGGAAACAATGCATCAGTTGTGCTAGCAGTGCAAACTCTTGACTCACAAATAGTGACAGGTTGTCTGACAGGAAGAGACAATACTTTGACCGTGTTTCTCGGAAAAACCAGATTCTATTAACAGCCCACACATCACCCACACATCACTCTACAGTGGCTAAAAAAGGAAATTGCCCATAGTATTCAAAATGTGGAAAACCTGGGCGTCCAGGCACATAACATTGACATGATACATTAGAATGCTACAAGTAATCACTATGATACAGTGCACTGGTCTTTGTCATCTGGTTTATTCTCAAACAAAAGTCCTACAGCAACACCTTATCACTTTTTTAATGATCACTGCACAGAAGTCCTACAGCAACATTTTATCACTTTTTTTTTAATGATCACTGCACTTAGGCAGGGTTCTTTTTTCTGTGCTGACCATCTTGTTTTCAATTTCCTGTCCCATTTTTTTGTTTTGTTTTCTGTGCCCCTTCAATGGTCACAGACAAGCATGGACAAATTTTCACAACCCTATAATGATTCTGATGAAGGGGATGACAATCATGATGCTGTGGAATTCAATTCTGAACAAACTAATCTCAGACTATGTGACAGAGCTGCACTCTGTGCTTCCTTTCATAATATATCTTGGCATCAAACAGGCCTGAGAGGCAGATACCTGCAATGCTGGTCAGGAAATGTGAACACCACCCTCAATAAATGATACATCCATAAAATGGATGACACTCAACTGTGTGGTCCTTGATTTTCCAACAAACCCATAGCATGCTCAATTCTGGGTAAGAGATGACTGAGGCCAAACAATCCCACACTGACTGTGACAACTCATAGGAATCGAACCCACAAACTTGCAGTCATTAGTCTACTACACTAATCACTACAGCAGGGTGACTGCTTACACAAGATTAGTATGTTATCTACATTCTGAAAGGCAAGTTACACACTCACAAACACACACGCTCAACACACACACATTATCTCTCTCTCTCTCTCTCTCTCACAACACACACACACACACACACACACACACACACACACACTACATGGTTGCTCAAAATCACTTCAGTGAACAAACATCAAGTCAATGACCACCACCACCATCACATGCACACTGAATGAAAGAGAGACACAGAGACGTAGAAAAGGGAGTATGGAAAGATTTATCCTCATCCGGTTCATTTCAGATTAAAGCAAATCATCTTTCAAGTACACAGAACTATTGTATAAAAACACTAGTATATCATACAATTGTAGAATTCCATCTATTTTACTCTCTACTAAAACTATATCACATTGTTTAAAATTATTGGGGGGCAGCAATGTGACTGTGATAAAATATATGTTACAAACTCATGTCTCCATATGACTGTCTGTAGATTCTTTGTTAACACAGATTATGGTTACCAGGTACGAAAATACATATGAATCGACCAACCAACCAAATGAAAAATGGAGAAATCAACAATTAAGGCATAAAATTACCCTGGTCTGAAAAATGTTATTTCTAAAAAAAATCGATTAATGCATTCTGCATAAGCCGCCATCAACTGAAAATAAGCGCAATGATCAGTTTCAATAAATTAAGCTAACTAGTGCAAACTCTTAAAAACAAAATTTCTTTTTGTCTTTTTTGGAAGAACAATATAAATCTTATGTGGATTAAAAAAAATAATGATTATAAAGACTTTGCTGATGCTGTAAACTATAGGCTTAACTAATCCATCCTTCAATACGTAAATACTGTATCCTGTTTTGTAAGTCCTCACTTGTATTAATAGCTTTAGTACGCAAAACACATCATTGTTTATATCTATGAATACAATTACTTTAATTTAATAACATACTCACTATAGTTTAAACAAAAAACATTAAAACTGGGGTGAGTCACGACATCGAAAAAAATTTTTTTTTCATTTGTTTGTTCGTTTTTTTTTGGCAAGGATTAAACTTCGTTTACAAAAATATTTATTTAAAGAAAAATCAGTCATGCCATACCTTCTTCGTTCATAGATCCCATAATTATCATGAAGGCACGAAGAAAGAAAAACAAGCAAAGGCGGTAGTTTGTTCAAAAACAACGATAATCCACCAGAATCAAAAACTGCACATTAGGGTTATTAAGTGTTCTGTGCAGAAACCCGAACAAGACACTTTTCAACACAACAATGTACAAAAACTGTTTATACACAGGGATATATTCATCAGTCTATAGCAGGCTCTACCACTAACAGTAACAAGCTACTGCACAACCGGCATTGTAAGGTACGTTCCCATCGCTGTCCCGGCGCCGACTGATCAGAGAATAGCTAAGACTACGGCAAAAAGGGAACCTATATTGTGTGACACTGACCCACATATTTTCAACTCCGCGCAAGGCGTGGGGCCCTGCGAGGGATGCTGCACGAGACATTGCTTGTCCTCGCTTGAAAATGTCACTTCGTTTTCCTCTTTCGGTGCCAGAGATAAACGCGGGTTGTCAACAGGAATGGCCTCTGGAGTTTTTCACGCGCTGTCTGCGACACCGGAGGCCAAAAAAGTCAGGGGGGGGGGGTTGTAAACAACGTGACCTTTTCAATTTGGTTAGAGTCGGCGCGCGCGCGTCTCGTGCTTGTGTTTTTCTGATGACATCATACTCGACAGCGCTCGGCCTTGCGTCACAAGAAGTGCAGAAAATCGTTCAACAGGCCCTAGCGGGCAGACAACCTTGCTGACTGTCATAGTGCGTGTGTAGGCGTTGTAAAGAGGGTCGAAATTACGGGCCTTCTGATTCCCAGGATACAATTTCGGGTAAAATGCGACAAAAAACACAGCGTGTTAAGTGAGTGAACCTGATCAACTTCTTACAGCAGCTCTCCCAGGTCATTTATTAAGTGGAGTAATACCGTCTAGCCAACTTCCTCCCGTTCTTCAGGGAACCCTCATCACAATTAGCCCGGATTTCTCACGCATCAGAAGAAAAATACACATACATGAGTTCAATGGTCAGAACTTCCTTTTTCTTCTACAGTTTGTTTATGCAATTCCTGCCCCCACCCAGTGTTACTAAAATCGTGCATGTTTTCTCGTCATGCGGGGGGGGGGGGGGGAGGTGAAAAAATCATACAATCACTTTGTGGGGGGCGAAAAAAAACTTCTGGGGGGTGAAAAAAAATCATACATTCTCTTCGTGGGGGGTTTAAAAAAAAAAGATCAGACTATGCTGGACACAGGTTTTAAACTTAATACATGTCTATTAGAATCTAGTAGTACCATCTGTCACATATGTTTGTGGCGATTTAACAATAACTGTCCACGCTTTCTTTTAATTCAAAATACTAGAGGGCTTTATGTGATTTACAATAAGGTGTCTGTTAGTTCAAGGTCACAGAAGTCAACCATTTTCAAGGTCACAGAAATTACCATTTTCAAGATCACAGAAATCTACATTTTCAAGGTCATTGAAGTCAACCATTTACAGAACGTTCAGTAACTATTCTTTCATGGTTTTAACCATGGTTTTTGTTAGCCCTAACTATTTTATTAATGAAGATTTTAATATTTCCACCTGTTACTAATACATTAATATAATAATATAATAATAATAATAATAATAATAATAATAATAAAATAATGTGTGTGTGTGGAGAGAGAGAGGGGGGGAGGGGTGCTGGTGGTGGTAAGAGCTTTCCGACACGCACATGACATATTACTGCTGACAGCAAGCACTTCAGGCCACACTATTCCCTACTCCTTCCCCCACCCCTGCACCCACCACCCATACTTCTCTCTCAACTATCTCTCTCTCTCTCTCTTGTCTAATGGATGCAAGCAAGTGCCAACATGCGCGTACACGCATCCTGTTCTTGACACCACCTTCACCCTCCCAACCCCGATTTTTTTTTTTTTAAGAACACGCGATTCCGTCAGCAAACAACCGGAATAGAGAAGTGGTGGTCATGAGTCAACGAGCTCTGCTCCCCAAAAGCCCCGCGACCCGTGGCAAGCAAAAATTGTGGACCACAAAGGACTAGAGACATGAATCGAAAGATCGGGCCCTTGCTCACCATTTCGCTACCGAACACGTTTTGCTTGTATCAACGTCCTCACTTGATCAACGACCACGTTGATGGGCGCGACAGCCAGGTGGATAAACCGTCAAACCTTCAACCCGAAGGTATGGGTTCGATTCTGCCTGGGTACCCCCCACTTTGTGGAGAAAGGTGGGAGATTTTTCTGACACGGCCGTTCATGCCTGAACCCTCCGTGCATATATACGAACGTAATATCAAATACGTGCATTCACATTACAGTTAGTTATGTCAGTGTCTGGTGGTGACTTATGAAACATCAATAAAAACACCAACAAATTCAACATGCATCCCCACAAAAGACAGTGTATGCAGACTCTGCAGCAACACATCGCCTGTCAGTGTGGAAAAATCGATATGCAAACATTATCTGAGAGAATTTGGATGTTAAACAATGTGCCCAATATATTTTATATATATATATAAGATTAACGATGGACCACTTTAAAAAAAAAAGAGGGGGGGGGGGAGAGAAAAGGAAAGAAACGAGAAACCTCTGAGAATTTACTACTGTGAAAATGTGCGGTTTTAGTACTGCTACTGCTGGGGCCTTTGCAACATGGCACATGCCTGACCACCACTGTGTGGCTGATGCGGGTGTGAACATATGCCTTCATATTCATTTGTTTTGTCACAGTTGATTTTTCATGCGAAACTCGGGCTGCTCTCCTTTTTGAGACCATGTCGCCACAGTGTAGCGCCATCTTTTGTGTGTGTGTGTGTGTGTGACCAAGACTTCAATAAGACACGAAGGCTAATCGATCTTCAAGGGCAGCGACCTGGGAAATCAACCCAATCAACCTATCCCTCCAACGTTTTATACCAAGGCAGCTGGGCAATGCCCTGCTCATGATTTTCATCTGCCATGGGATCTTTACGCAGGCTAGAAGGCACACTGGTCCAACTCCTTGTTCATCCCCTTCCAAAGGACTAGAATCTAGACATTCATTTCACTTTTCCAGTCAAACTGAGCAGAAATTTTGAGACCTCAATGGGGAGCAAACCCTACAACCTCGGTTTTATTTCATGGCAGGCGAACATCTGAACCAGTCTGCCACTCTTCTCTTTCAAGTGAAGAATGTTCTTGTATCATGTACGAACTATGCCGCTGTTTTCCTTGCTTCTTCTGCAGCTTATCTATATCAATCACTTATTCTTGTCGAATGATTAATATGTAATTGTTAATAACTTATCATTTATATACACCCTGACACATGCTGTGAAGTGCAAAGCGCTATCACCTTCACTATCATTACCTAAATTGGAAGTGGCCCGCATGCCAGAGAACGGCGTTACCGATCTTTCTCGCCACATCTCTGGAGTGGCAGGAGCGAAAGAGGATTTCGTCACGCATCCGCGACCTTGTTCACCTGGCGCGAGCGAGCAAGCGGCTGACCGCCTGACCGGTCGTTGCTCGGGTCAGGCTGGTCAGCAGGCCGTGGTCAAGTTAAGGTCAGAAGGGCTGCGGGCCACCCGGATTTTTTTCCCTTCTAATATGGAGGTCAACTGGCGAACGATTGGTTCGTTAATCGGGACAGGATGGGCTGCTTTGCTTGTGCCCGCACGATAAACCGTTCAGGCATTGTGTAAATAAACCTACGCTATGATTGCAAGCTTGGGGTAGTGGGGAGGGGGGGGGTGTTTCTTACTGCCCCTCAGTTCCTTTTCATACCTACTCCTCGTACACAGTGCGTATTGATAGGACTATTTAGGAATTAAAACCCCAAAAGAACGAACACAAAGACCCCCCCCCCCCCCTCCCCAATTTCCAACCGGACCCCATCTGGTACACGAACTGTGCGCAGCGCAGCGTAGTGCTGAATAGTTAAAGTACTGTTTTCGTTAGATTGTGCGTCTATCTTACCACCAATCATACCCCTTCGCTCCCCTCCTCCTTCCTCATCACACTACTACAATCAGTCCAATGAGTTCTTACAGACTGAAAAAATACGGAGTACTTCCCCCTCATGTGTATGAGAGTGTATCTGTGTCTGTGAGTGCATGTGACACAAAGGGAAGAGAGAGAGGACGGAAGGGAAAAGAGCCTGAGTATTTCTCTGAGATGACAAACACACAAACAAACAAAAAACGCCAGACATACATTCTCTCTCTAAGTCACTGACAGTCACACGGACCACTTCCACAATACCAATACTTACCTAGACCCTCCAGGCTCGCCTCCTTGCCCATAGTGTTCATACTATAGTCTGCACACCAACACACACACTCTCTCTGCAACTGGGCGCTGCAGTGGTTTGCAGATGTCGTTTCTTCTGCTCCACTTGAAGTAGGGCCAGCCAAGACTGACCCTTCAGTGTCTCGTCCGTTTTTAGGTCCTCTGAGGCTCGATTACGTTATCTGATGAAAGAGAACGAACTCCCTCTCAAAGTCTCTTTCTAGCAGTTTTTTTTTCTCTTTTTTTTTTTTAAGAGAAAGATTCTTCTTTTCTTCGTTCTCTCGTCGTGGACAACTTGAGTTGACGACACAGTGTCTACAACGGAACTCACGCACTTGAGTCGTTACGAGGTGGTGGAAGTGGAGGTGGTGGTGATGGTGGTGGTGGTGATGGTTGTTGGACCTTGATTACTACTGATACACCAAGCGACCTGCACGACAAAACAACAAGCACTGTATTGTAGGGTTGTTGGGGCTCTTTCTGTCTGTCAGTCTATCTGACCCTGATGTGTGTGTGTGTGTGTGTGTGTGTGTGTGTGTGTGTGTGTGTGTGTGTGTGTGTGTGTGTGTGTGTGTGTGTGTGTGTCAGTGTGTGTGTGTGTTGTTTTTGTGTTTTTTGTTTTTGTGTGTTGTGTGTGTGTGTGTGTGTGTGTGTGTGTGTGTGTGTGTGTGTGTGTGTGTGTGTGTGTGTGTGTGTGTGTGTTGAAACCTAGCGAAGCAGCATGACATTGTGCTGACATATCTTTCAATGTAAGCAAGAGTGTCATTATTTTCTGTTTTCTTCTTTGAAACATTTCAGCTTTGTTGTGAAATGTTCAATAACGCCAGTTTCCCACATTTAAATTTTTACAAATTGTATTGTTCATTCAAAGCATTCAGATAGTTTGTTTTATATTTTGATCAGAATATTTTATGTTTGATTTTCTTTTCTTTTATTCATCGACCCCCACTTCCCATCCCCTCTGTCTCCTCTCCCCTCCCCCTTTTCTTTCTTTGTCACCTATCTGTTCACTGCTGGTAGTTTATCTGAGGTGTTGGTGTAGGTTACACTTACAGGCCTAAAACAAAAAGTCTATTTTTTCACAAACCAGTATCAATCGTATTGTAAGGAGATCCACATAATTCATACTATTTCTTTTTTGTTTGAATACTGTACAATATTTCTAATATCAATTAGACTTGCCTACTGGCCTCTGGCTAAGACTTTCCACAGATTTTAACACTTTCCTGACATGAATGATGCAAACTTTTGCCTTAGAAACAAATCATTATTTGATTAATATGGTTAAGCTTAAACTAGAACATAATAATCAACTTGAAATAATCATTCCCTGTTTTCTTAATTTGATTTAAAAAAAAGTATTGCCTCGTTTCACATGGTTTCAGATGATTATTCAGACAACTATTTACGCACACACACATATCCCCAATGACATTTCCTTATGCCAAAGCATGATTACAAACAAAATGTATTTAGAGATCTATAAACTTCCTGTATACAACTTTAAATTTAGAGACAAGTATAGACTATTAGAAGGAATGCCACAGGGAAGATGTCTAACTCTTTTGTTACTTTGTTGTATTATTATGTCAATTTGTTTTTCTTCTATTCTAGGGTACTGTAAATTATGTGTCTGTTGTTTGCTAACTTACAGTTGTGCGACAAAAATCTGCAGTGACAGGCTCTTAAAAATATTATCCAGTTGATGGCACAAGAATATAAAACATAATCAAACACACAATTTGGGTTGGGAACAAAAGCATGGAAAAATGAAAATATAGCCTACAGTCAACAAAACAAAGGAACAAAAAATAAACAAGCACCATAGTGGAAAAAACATCTAGATGTATGCTTCTGACGTGTGTTTATCCATACACCAGTTATGTAAAGGAACTGAACCGAAAGTATCATCTGATGTATGCATTTGTATCCATTTCCTTATGACTATTAATTTTCATACATCTAATACCAGTAGGCAACATATCACATGCATAAGAAACGCGAGAAATTATTAGCATACCCAAACCACTAACACACCAAACATCAAAATACAATGTAACCCAACAACGAACAACTGAAAATAACTCATTATCATTACCACCAATGGACACACATTGCAACGTACGGAAGTAAAAACAGATAAAAACGATGGAAACGCTTAACTGAAAGAATTTTAAAAAAAGAATTTATAGGCTTATGCCTATAAAACTGCTACTGCAAAGCAGCGCATGAAAAACAAGTGGTAAATGATGTTTTTGGTTTTGATTCTTCATCATCGAACCCGTACCGTATGCTATCGAACCACAAAACTTAATCAACTGCCTCTCCACTGAAAATGCCTTTTATTTTGGCCTACGAGGATGACAATACAATCGGATAATGTTAACATTAACAATGAACGGAAACGGCGGGTATAAGAAGTACTTATCACATGACGAGAAATGCCCGTGCTCTTTTTACATCACTGCTAAAATAAATTATTTGGCGATCCAACCGTTAACTTGGAAAACAGGCCACGGGAAAAGCCCCATGAGCGAAGAGCGAATCAGAATTACGCGTCTTTTGAGAGGATTTCCAGTAGGCGGTGAGTCCAAAAATTAATAATAAACAAACACTATAAAAGAAAAAAAAAAACGGTCGTGCAAACCAATTTATAAAATGGAATACTTACCGATCGTTTACCCAAAGAAAACTATCCGCCTTCATAACACAACACAAAAATCTACTCCAGCAAATTGGCCGGTAGGTTCATCTTGGTCTCGCCACGCGAGCGACTGAACTCTGAATGACAGAGTGACATACATTTTGGTGTGTGCGAAACTATGACCTACTTACGACCTCCACAAAGACGAGCTCTGATTGGTCAATAGTTCGAAGCCGCTCGTGTTGCAAAAGGCGGCGCTTGAGTTGGACGCAAATGACAAATCAAGATTAGCAAAACAGGCAGACGCGAAGCGCTGAAAATTAACGCGACTGAAAGTGGCATATTCATAACTTGAAGGTACAGAGACAGCGATCGAACATTAACATATTTTTGACCTTCCAATCGAGGTCACGCAGTCAGCCAATCGTGAGCGAGGTTACATTCCCCCCACCCTCCCCTTCTTTGAGACGAAGTATGTGCTACCGTCACTTCGCAGACGAAGTAAACAACTAAAAATAGTGATGCGTGGGAGCCCGTTAGCACAGTGGTATACAGGCACCAAAAGCTTCTTCGCTGTGGTCAATGGGCAATTTCCCCAAAAGGCGGAATTTTGAAGCACCGTATGTGGGTATTCATTATGTGTATGCTCTCTCTCCTCTCTCTCTCTCTCTCCCTCTCTCTCTCTCTCTCTCTCTCCCCTTGGGAGAGAAGGTGGGGTTGGAGGGGGAGGGGGCGTAGCATGCAAGGATTGAATCCTGGAAATAAATACAAATACAAGCAAACAAGCAGCTCAGTAAGAAAAAAATCATGCAAAACAAGCAATAAAAACTATATCACAATAATAATAACAATAATACTAATAAAGCATCTCTCACTCAGGCTTCTATTCTCATAATGTTTGAGAATGTGCACTGCTTCCTAAATTTGCGAGTGGAAGAATTGCTAAATAATCTGACTAGTAAGTATATTATTATACAACGCACTAAACAGGTTGAATATACAGAGTGCTATTATTGTGAGCAACTTTTACAACACCTAATACACTGTATCCCTCCTTCTCCTCCCCTACCTGCACTATATTTCAAAAATAGAAACGAACAAAAAATCAGACATCTATTTCTATTTATTTATTTATTTATTCATTCACTTTCTTCCCATCTGTTTGCTTTATTCTTTTCACTTCATCACTCTATCCACTAGCATCCTGCACCGTCATCAATGATGGCAAAGCTGGTGGGTAGGGTGAGGAAGTCAAAGGGTTAAGTTTTTGCAGCTGGTGGCTAAGGTGCGGGAATCAAAGGTTAAATGTTTTATTAGTAGTTTTCTGTTATAAAAGAGTCTTCCATAACCTCTTAGGGAAGTGAGATGGTAGACACCTCAACTTTTTTCGGGGCCAGCATTATAAGGGCAGTTGCCTAACTCTTCTCTCTTGTTGCTTTACCTTCCATAACTTTAAAGAAAGGGTTAAGTTTACAATGCTATGTATATAGACGGATGCACTCACCATTAGATCAATACAGCATAAACACTTCATTAAAAAAAAGTCAACAACAGATCATATCATGAAATTAGCAATAGATGATAGTTGGAGGTTGTCTGAGAAGGATTCATCAACAAAGCAAAAATTAGTTACCCATTCACAGATGAGTAGACAGAGGCCGGACAGATATAAATAAACATGCCCAGGCATGATACGCGCACGTGCAACCTCGTGCAGGCAGATTGTAAGACGGGAGTTCTACCTCTGCGCCACCCGGGTCTCAAATTTTACCTTGTAATAACAGAGGCATACAAATGGCTTTTAAAAATAGGTAACTTGTCGAACGGCCCCATTCGCATTTTCCCCACTCCCCCCCCCCCCCCTCTCTCTCTCTCTCTCCTGGTCCCCCCTCTCTTTCCTAAAAAAAATAAAATAAAAAAAATAAAATCCCACATTGATTACATTTGCAATCATCAGATTTCCTTTGTTTGCTTTTTTACAAATTCTTTGTTTTGTTCAGTTTTGTTTGTTTCTTTTGTTTGTTTGTTTTTCCGTTCGCCTTTTTTTTTTATATTGTTGTGTAAATGTGTGTGTGTGTGTGTGTGTGTGTGTGTGTGTGTGTGTGTGTGTGTGTGTGTGTGTGTGTGTGTGTGTGTGTTTAATTTAGTTATTTTTTATTTGCTTTTTAGCCAGGATGAGATACTGCTCTCGGTAGACGCTGTAAGCAGAGCAATCTTGTCAAAAAAATTGTTGATTTTTTTCTTTTAACTCGTTTTGGCAATAATAATAAATAGTGATAAAAATAATAATAAATAATAATAATAATAATAATAATAATAATAATAATGATAATAATAATGATAATAATGATAATAACAATTCTAATTAGTATACATGAAATACTTCATGTCAAAGAATGCTCACTGCTCTTTTCTGCATAAAAAATAAGGAGGAGGCTGGGTTGCTATGTATATAGATGGATGCACTCACCAAAAATTCAATACAAAATGAACACATTTAAAAGAAAATAAATAAATAAATAAATGTAACAAGAGATCATAGCATGGAATTAATAATAGATGATAGTTTGGAGTTTGTTTGAGAGGGGTTCATCGCTCTCGGGCAACTCCATTTGCGCTCCGTTCAAATCAGCAGTTTTATGGCAGTTTCGTTCAGCTTGCACAAAACCCTATGCAGACAGGAAAAACCTTTAACTTTTTGACTCCTGCACCCTGTCCACCGCCAGCAAAAAATGGAACCCTATGACTCCCTCACCCTACCCACCATCTTCAGAAGCTAGTGGATAGGGTGAGGGCGTCAAAGGGTTAAATTTTTGCTTCGTTGTCATGGTTGACAAAGCTAAGTATGCCAGTGGATAGGCTGAAGGAGTCAGAGGGTTAAATAAGGAGGGTGGGATGGGGATGGTGGGGGGGGGGGGAGGAACCTATGAAACACTAAGCTGACGACACCACCAGAATGACTGATGCATAAAGATGGGCATCTGAAAGGCCAACTTGAAATGTTGTAAGCAGGGATTGAATTCCACAAATCAGCTCTGGAATCTATGGCTCAATCAATAGAACCACCCAGGCTACATTTATATAAACGCTTTGACCCGTCCGAGGGTAGAACCACAGTCCTTGTGTTATGAGCTTTCTGCTTTATATTAATATTTTGACTCCCGCACCCTATCCACCAACTGCAAAGACCTAAACCTTTTTGACTCCACCCGCTTCATGCAGAAGCTGGTGGATAGGGTGAGGGAGTCAAAAGGTTAGGTTTTTGCAGGAAGCCGGTGGATAGAGTGAGGGAGTCAAAGGGTTAGGTTTCTGCTTTACTAGCATGGTTGGCGATGCAGGATGCTGGTGGATAGGGTACAGGAGTCAAAGGGTTAAAGGATTCAAGTTTCACGATGACTCTGCATTGTGAAAAGAAAATACTGGACATATTTTGGTACTCCAAAGAAAGGAAAAAAGAAAGAAATGGAGAATGAAAGAAAGAAAGGAGTAAAGGTTTTACCTCAGAGCTCAAACGCAGTAATATACGTAAGTAAACAAGATAAAATGAACAAATAAATGTATTAGTAGTCACAGGCTCCAGGGAAAAACAACCAAACAAACAGTAGGCTATTGGGTAGATCAGGAATTGCATTAACACATTTGCTCGATATGTATTCGAGGGTTTCGAACCATGGCATATCTCCCTTGTTTATTAATTTTGAGATACACCATTTTGGCAGGTAATGTTAAAAAAATTGTTCTCCGATTTTCTAGTGCAAGTATAAGATCAAACATACACGATGATGATGATGTACACTGTAGCTGGCATAGTCTATTGATTTTGCACGAGAGCTAGTGAGCGAATGGCAATTTTGAAAGGTCTTTCATAAAATAGATGAAAGAGCAGATGTTAAAAATGTAATAATAATGATAATAATGTGGATTTGTTCCACAGTCCTATGGTCTTAGGAGTTATTTTTTTTCTGTGTGTGCACGCGCGCACGCGCGCTCGTGCGTGTGTGTGTGAGTGTGTTTTTGTTTTCTTTTTCTCTTTTTTAGGGCGATATCTGTCCCATTCCCACCCCCCTCTCTCTTTCTCTCTCTCTTTCCTTCTCAGCCTTAAACGGAATAAGGTATCCATTCGCAGCAGACTAAACTGATAGCCGCAAACGCAACGACTTTTCTTTATTTATTTATCTGTTTTTGTATAGTCGGATCTGAACCCGTGCAATCAAGCTTGGAAGGCGGGGAGCTTTACCTCCGAGTCGCGTCTGACGAGGTGAAAGTTATGCATGGAGGTACATTGGTTGAACTCGATTGGTGAGCGAGAGAGGGCGGGTAGGGGTAAGTTTGCGATTGTGGGAGGGGGAAGGAGCTGCCGAGGACTCCGTCCTGATAAATAAAATACCTGATCTAACTTAAGCACCGCCTACTTTCCACGAATTTACCGGCAAACCCACTACTAGTTGTATCTTGTACGAGCTGTTGCAGGCAAAGCAGGCAAGGTCTTTCCTTGTGTTTGGCTGTGAGTGCGTGTGCGTGTGCGTGTGCGCGAGCGAGCGAGCGAGCGAGAAGCCAGACTCGCCCACGCTTCGGTTTGCCAGTAGAGCAAGACTTCACTATTCGACTGAGACAAGGCAAACAAAAAAAGCTGAGCCAAGTGATGTCATGTGTTGCTGTTTATACACTTTTCGTCCTTCTCCCCTCCCCACCCCACCTCCACTCTCCCGCTGACCGCTACTTGACCCCGGACTTTGTTGTTCGCCACGCGGTCCGCGCGTCGAACAGTAGAAGTAGCGCGCGCGTTGATGAACTGGGACTAAGTTTATACTGCTGGGCTTATGTTATGTTCGTGTCTCTGTGAAGTACGCAGTCGTTTATTTCTGTCCAGATCGAGGCCACAGGTGTCTCGAGTGCATTGCCCTTTAGCTGCCGATCCCGACATCATCAACGGACAGAAAAATAAAGCCTGTGGCTCGATTTTAAGTATCGGCCATATTTTTAGCTGTTGAGTTCAACTGCAAAACGTCATTAAATTGTGAAAGGCATTTGATAAGTACTTAGTAGTATGCATAAGTATAAAAATGTATTTCAGGTTTTATGATGTTACTTTGCATTTGCCCTTGCTATTACGTGGCAAGATGTCTGCAGTTACTCGTTTCATTTTTCAAATGCTCGGTTCGGTTTTGTGTTTTTCTGATAGTTGGCTGCTCTCTCTCTCTCTCTTCTCTCTCTCTCTTTCTTTCTCATGGTGAGCGATGGTTAGTGTAACTGTCAATATGCACATTTTGCAGGTCAGCGTTCAGTTAATATGTTTGTGTTAAATTAATTACGGTGGTTAATGAAGAAGGCTCATGATCACACGATGGCATCTGTTCCTCTTTATTTCAGTTCAAGGTGTTATTGTTTCATGTTTCTCTGTACTGAGCTTATGTACAGGCAGGTTCAAATAGGGCTTTTTTTTAAACTTGATATCACAACATGTCTGCAGTTATTCGTTTCATTTTTGAAATGTTCAGTTCGGTTTTTTGCTTTTCTAATGGTTGGGTGGACTCTCTGTCTGTCTGTGGTGTCTGTCTGTCTGTCTCTCTTTCTACTCTCTCTCTCTCTCTCTTGGTGAGCGATGGGTAGTGGAACTGTCAATATGCACATTTTGCAGGTCAGCGTTCAGTTAATATGTTTGTGTTAATTACGGTGGTTAATGAAGCTGAAAACCTTTTTTTTCAGTTCAAGGTGTTATTGTTTTATGTTTCTCTGTACTGAGCTTTTGTACAAGCAGGTTCGAAAAGGGCTTTTTTTTTTTTTAACGAGCGATAAAAATCTTAAATGAACTGACTGGTGTCAAGGTTGGTTTGAAATCTCACGGTTTTTCCCTTTTCAAGATTTACCGTTAACTCTTTGACTCCCGCACCCTATCCATCAACTGCAAAAACTTAACCCTTTAACTCCCTCACCCTATCCACCAGCTTCCTGTAGGAAGCTGGTAGATAGGGTGAGGGAATCAAAGGGTTAAGTTTTTGCTCAGCTAGCATGGTTGGCAATGTAGGATGCTGGTGGACAGGGTGTGGGAGGGAAAGGGTTAACATGTGGCGACATACATGTCAATCCTGGGTTCCCAAAGAGACACACTGCGGCAGACGTAGGTGAACAATGGCCGGAGGAACGATGTGGACAAACAGGCAGCAGGGGACAGCAATACAGCTGTACGTGACCGGTCTGCCAGTGTTGAGTGAAGAACCAACTCGCCGCGATGTCACGAAGATGCTTGACGACTGTATGATACGAAAATGGACACGAAAGAATTGAAAGCATCAAATAATCATATGGAGATGGAAACAAAAGAAATTAAAGAGCGATAAAACCGTTGTCTGAAAATGACTATCAATTGCCTTGAAGACATTGAGAAAAACGCCGATGATCTGCAATCTTGTTTGAAAAGGAATAACTTGATGTTTTCCACGAATAGATAAAGAAACGTTCTTGGACAGTGTGGATGTTGTGCACAATTTACTAACAGGTAAATCTGATGATATGTCAAGGGACGTACAATTTGATCTGGTGCACCGCCTCAGCGGAAAACCAAACTCGCTCATCATAGCTCGCTGCACCGTCTGCAAGAACACAGTGCAAATCTTAAAATAAATAAATAAATAAACAAAAATGAACAAGTGAATAAATGAATAAATAAATGAATAAATAAATAAATAAATAAATAAATAAATAAATAAATAAATAAATAAATAAAACAAAATCGATAAAAAAGAAAAGAAAGGAAGAAAGACAAAACGAGAAGCAGAAACTAGGAATTTATCTATTTATTTATTCATTTATTTATTTGTTTCATTCTATTATATATATGTGTATATTATATATATATATATATATATATATATATATACTTTATTTTTTTTCCCAAGGGTGAGGGAGGTAAGGGGAAAGTTAACCAGTCACCTGAAAGTAGCCCAAGGCTGAGGGGAAATGGCCTACCATTGGAAAATGGTGTATCATCGCCTTCTAATGGAGGGGAACAGGTTATGTTTGGACAGATGAATCTCGCCTGTCCCGGGTTGATGTCACTAATTGCATAAAATATCCAGGTGGAGTAAACTGATCGGCAGTAACAGAGGAAACCAAATCACCGTCACAGGTTCTTGTTGTTCGCGCGCAGTGAGTTACACAGTGCAGTGTGATGTGGCTTCATCACACAAATATATCAAAATGGTAATCTTGAGATGTCTGAAATGATCAGTGGGGCAACAGGTAGATATGCACACTCTTGAGAGCGAACGAAAATCGTCGTTCTTTTTTACATGGGAATATTTGTGATCTTATTGCAAACTTGAGTGATTCAGACTGTTTGAATTTCATTTCATCCTTTGAATTTAGATCTATACTTTTAAAAGAAACTTTTACTTTCGCAGAGTTTCGAAAGTTGAATGATTCAGATCGTTTGAATTACATTTCACCCTTTATTTTTGTATTTTTAGTAAAATCTTTCACTTTCGTAGACTTTCGAAAGTTGAATGATTCAGATTGTTTGAATTATAATTCATCCTTTGATTTTGTGTTTTTGATATAAAAAAAAATTATAAAAATTTTTTTTGTAGAGTTTCGAAACACGTCCGTTTTTGTTTTTATTTTTGTTTGTTTTTGTTTTTTGTTTGTTGTTGTTTTTTTTGTTTTTTTCCTAATCATGCTGTATTTTGTAAATCAAACATTAACTTGTGGAAATGGAGCAGACGTTCTCGAGAGTTCCATGTTTAATGAAAACAATGTTGTCTCGTATGTGAGAGAAATCAAGTGTCAGAGTGAAAATGTTTCATGTTTCTTATTGAATAAACGGATAGTTCGATTCAGTAAGGATGTAGTTTATGTGTTTATAATATACATGTGTCACCCAAAAGGCTTCTTTTTCAATCCAGTTCTGAGAGTGAGAAGAGAATTTTATCTCTTGAAGTAGACTTTGCTGATGCAATCACATCACTCACTGGATGATGTATATGTCACTTTATGCAGTGACCTCAGATTTAACAATTTTCCAGATCATATGGAGAACGTTAGTGATACATCAATTACACAGTGCCCAGAAGGTACACTGTTGAATTTCTTTGGTAAAATAATTATGAATTTCTGCAATGAATTTGGTTTGTGCGTATATATTCTCAAAATGGCGTTTGTCATGGCCACCAACAAGGTTGTTACACATTCATTTTAGACATGGGCAGTAGTATGAAAGATTTATGTTCTTGTATCTGAAGAGTTGTTCACTTTTATTCATGAAAACTGTTAGACTGTCTATTAATTATGTGTCTGACAGAATTGAAACAGAATGGTCAACGCCAGGGGCATATCCCCTATCTTTATCATGTGTGTGCGAATTCATTGATATGTGTATTAAATATTCTTGTCCAGTATTGTTGAATGAGGGTTAACGAGGTGTTATGTATATTTTGAGATGGTTATATCCCTGATATGGCCCTGCGCAGTCGGCTGTGCTTTAAACAACAACAATGATAATAATAAAATAAATAATAATAATAATAATAATATATGATAACAACGATAATAGTAAATGATGATGATAATAATAACAACAACAATAATATATAATAATAATAATGATGATAATAATAATAGTAGTAGTAGTAGTAATAATTATAACAATAATAATAATAATGATGATGATGATGATGATAATAACAACAACAACAACAACAATAACAATGATAATAGTAATGATAATGATAATAATGATGATGTTGATGGTGACGATGATGATGATAAAAATGACTGTGGACAATGAAGACCGTTGGGTTTTTGTTTTTTTGTTATTGTTGTTTGTTTGTTTTTGTTTGTTTGTCTGTTTTTTGGCTGCTGGATGATGATGATGTGATTTTATGACTTTGATAAGCGAATGACTGATCGTTTGGTTTTGAATGTTTGTGTTCTGACAGAAGACAAACTGGTATACAGGTATACAAAATCGTTGCATCTGGCTCGTGGAACTTCGTATATGTGGCCAACAGCCTACACAGCTGTGAACGGGATCTCCAAGGACTAAGAAGGTTAAAGCAGCAAGGCAGAAGAGCGGAGTGGGACCAAAGTTCAGTTTTAAAACGCTGACTTGAAAATAGATACTTGGCGACGGAAAGAAAAAAAAGAAAAAAAAAAGGACTCAAGATCCTTTAGCGTACCTAATGATACCATACAGGGGCTAGCCCAAACAGACTGGAGTGGCGGTTCTTCGTCGCTGCCCTACACACCAGTGGCACAATGGAAAGTAAGTAAGCATGTAACTCCTTGAACAACTTCAGGATTATGGAACGATCTTTACCTTTGGTTCCATCGGTTTCAGTCGGTGGACGTCAGAGGGCTCAGTCCCTCAGAGATGGTCACAGTGCTTTAACCCTTTGACTCCCGCACCCTGTCCACCAACTGCAAAAACTTTAAGCCTTTGATCCCCTCACCATATACACCAGCTTCCTGCAGGAAGCTGGTGGATAGGGCGAGGGTGTCAAAGGGTTAAGTTTTTGCCTTTCTGGCATGGTTGGTAATGCAGGATGCTGGTGGACACAGTGCAGGAGTCAAAGGGTTAAGGCTTTTAATGAAATTTGTTACACGCAAGCTGTTGTATACAGAACGTGTGGAAAAACTTTAAACATCCATCAACGAACGAAGGAATTTCTGGTTGAACAACCCTGACCTGCCTCTTGTAGTTTGCTAGCTTTTAAAGCTGTGAACATGAACCGTAACTGAAATGTAGGCAATCTCACTGGTCTTGTTTTTCACTTGATATTAAAATATATGAGACTCAAGACATAAAATGGACATTACTGACTATCGCCAACGGCCCTTCACAACGTCAGGCAGGATTTTCGATGGACCTGGGGAACAAAAGCAAACACACACAACACACACACACACCCCACACACACACACACACACACACACACACACACACACACACACACACACACACACACACACACACACACACACAACCTCTGAAGAAAACTAAAACTAAACCAAACCAAAGAAAAAAATAATGATGTGGGGGATATTTCAATTGATTCACAATATCGTATTTAGATATTGTATACATAGAAATGTAAACCATGTTAAAAGATCAGCCCCCCTACCCTTAGAGAGGGAAGTCAAGAAGAATAACTGGGGAGTCTTTAGTGTATTGGGGACTGAAGACTGCTACCTCCACATACTCTTCTTCAAAATGCGACATCTGCCAATCACTTGTCAGTTGGGGAGTGTGATGTTTTAGTGCCCACCCAAATTATGGAAGTGAGGGATGAATGTGTTATGCGAGATTTCGATATTGTTTTCATTGCAGATAATAAAATACAGATCCGAAATTCGTTCACTTGGCTTGCTTCCTCATAGACTTATGTTCCGCATAAGACAGAAGGAGAGGGAGAGAGAGAGAGAGAGAGAGAGAGAGAGAGAGAGAGAGAGAGAGAGAGAGAGAGAGAGAGAGTTTGTGCACGAGTGAAGTTAAAAGGGCTCGCCAGAGTTGTTTAGATTCCAAAACCCTGTTAGTGATAATAAATTTATTTAAAATCCCAATGCCTGTTACTGAAACAGTTGGTAAAAGAAGTGCTATGCACACACCCAGTGGGAGAGCATGCCGATCAGTGCTGACTACTGGAATAGTGATAAGGAGACGGCCATCAGTCCATCATCAAACCAACACCACTCCTGATGGATGACCTTGGCCGGGAAATGCACCATTCACTACAACCCTTGGTACTGTAGTCACCCATTCTGATGTTTAGCTGCTACCATTAATTTGAGCTTCTTACCCCTTTCACCCTTCCCCTATGCACTAATCGACGAATCACTTTTTTTAAATGATGATTTCAAATTTTCGATTTCAGACTTCAGAAAATGCGTTCTCTTGACGAGTATGATGAAGATGATGACGATGATATCAGAAACGACGACAATGAGAATGATAGTAATGGTAACGATAATTATGATGACTATGTTCTCTTGACGAGTATGATGAAGATGATGATGATGTAAGAGACGGCAACGATGAGGATGATAATAATGATAATGATGGTAACTATGTCAGCAACGTAGTCGTCTTACGATACCGCGACGTGGCATATTCATTCATACGCTACATGTTGGCACGAAAACTGAGAAGACTAAAGAGATCTGTTTGCATAGAAAAATGAAAACACGATGTTCTCTGGAAAGAGATAAAAGAAAATAACTGTTTCCATAGACAAACGAACGTTAAAAAAAATGTTTGTTGATTTGATTTGTCTTTTTGTTCTTGTTTTTGTGTTTTGTTGTTGTTGTTCTCACCACCACCACCCCTCCTCTTTTCTTCTTCCATCCTCCTCCCCAACCCGGCCCTCGTGTATGTATGCTTGAGTGGGCGCGTGCATGTTTGCTCATTGCGTGACTGACAGCATTGAGGAGGAAATGGGTTGTGGGAGTTGTGCTGGTTGGAGATATTCGTGGCCCTGTTTGACAGACAGCGTGGTTACGCCAGTCTGCCAAATTTCTTTTGCTCCGATTTCATCATCATCATCATCTTCCTCTTGTTCTTGTTCTTGTTCTTCTTTTTTTCTTCCTCCTCCTCCTCCTCCTCCTTCTTCTTCTTCTTCTTCTTTTTCCTCATCCTCTTCTTCTTTTTCTTCTATTCTATCATCATCTTCATTTCTCTCTTATTTCTTTTCCTTCTCCTGTTTGTCTATCTCCCTGTTTGTATATTTGATTTAATGTCTGTTTGTCTTCCTCTGTCTCTTCCTTTCTCTTTCTGACGCCCTTCCCACCTCTCCGTCTCTCTGTGTCTATCTCTGTCTCTGTCTGTCTGCATGTCTGCATGTCTGCATGTCTGTCTTTCTGCCTGTATGTCTGTCTGTCTGTCTCTCTTCTTCTTTCTTCTCTCTTTCCAGACCATTTTGTACTTTCTTGTCCAATACGATTTATCCCCAGAAAACGTGTTTGTTCAAACTGATTTTTATTAATGTTATTAGTAGATGAAAACATTGTAAAACCGTTCGCTATTTATTTGTATATAGCGTTTAAAATAAAAAGTTGTATTTCGACATAGTTGCTGTTTGTATGAATGTGCGATTTGTCTTTGTTACGTTTCTTCTGAGGAGCAATGGCTTTTATGAATAAGTCAGATGAACTATGATCTCTCTCTCTCTCTCTCTCTCTCTCTCTCTCTCTCTCTCTCTCTCTCTCTCTCTCTCTCTCTCTCTCTCCAGAGTGATATAAGGGTGTCTGGTTTTGTCCATCCGTGGACGTGGCACAGGCATCGTCGTCTCCTTTTCTTCACCTTGTTGACAAAACTACTGATGCCATATCGTCTGGCCACCACTTTCTTGGAAATGTATTGCTCCTATCTAATTTTCAGGATCCATAATAGACACTTTCTTTCGAAGCACCCCAGGTGACCCGATCTTGCAGTTAGTTTACCATGTCGTAGAAAACACAGGGCAGGACTAATCGAACATTGGACTCGAACGTCTTCAGCTTCTTGATAAATAGTGGACGCTGTTTCAAAGATCAGGTATTTCCAGTTTGATTTAAGTTTCACTACAATGCCACTTATTCTAATGGTGTCAGCTTTCGAATATGTATTTTTTATTTTATTTTAGTGGGGTTTTTTATTTGTAGGTCTTAACCTGATGTGTTTACCACATTAAAATTTTCAACTGTCATCAACAACCAGGAGATGAAGACCGTAGACAAAATCTGTTTATTGGGCAGTACCACTAGTGAGCAGCAATGATCTCTTGATGGCGCAGCGTATTTCTCAATACCAGCTCTGCCTTTGGAAGGTTGACTGAGAGGTTGTGGCAAGACCATACATTAAAACCAGTGGTGGTGGCAAAACAGAGTATGAGGGCGTGAGTTTGTATGTATGTATGTGTGTGTGTGTGTGTGTGTTGTGTGTGTGTGTGTGTGTGTGTGTGTGTGTGTGTGTGTGTGCGCGAGCGCGCGTATGTGTGCATGGATATGCGTGTATGCAGGCGTACATCTGTGTGTGTGTCTTTGCGTCCCTCAAGAAGAGAACTAATGATATTAGCGTAATTAGTTGTCATCTGCTCATGACAGCAACACAGGCACACAGCAAGAGATCAAACAGAAACACAGGTCGTGCCCAATCATTATGTTTATGGTGAGCTCTGACAAGGACGAGCTAGACAACAGAAAGACTACACGACCGGATCTGGGAAACGTGGGGGAGTGGGTTGCGCCCGGAGTCCAGGGGCAGAACCCTAGCAAGGGGTCGGAGAGTAATCTCCCCTACAGCTGAAGCATCTTTGCCATTTAAAACAACCAACCAACCAAATGGCCCAGTTTTAAACATTTTCGTCTCGTCTTAGTCATACAAATCAAAGTAAAAGTTGAAACAGCAAAACGCTTAACACACCTCGGGGAAAAATACAATGGCACACCAGAACTCAGAAGTCTACTTGACCAAGCCCCCTCTGAAAGTGTGAGCGTACAACATGTGATCATGACAAATAAACACCAATTCCTTTT
>CM060306.1:54719735-54722235 GCA_030674185.1 Monoplex corrugatus | reverse complement strand
CACCAAATCATATAAAAACGGGCACAAAGTACCTAAAATTACTATCGCATATCTCACCTTCCTAGAGCCAAAAATGCCCTTATATATAAGACAATGATTTCTAAGCAACATATCCGTCACTAAAAGAACCAACCAACGAGAAAACAAACTAAAAAAGATTCATAATGCCAGTCACCTTTAATTCGTGCCGGAAAAGACCTAACTTGTGAGCGCAGTAGGCGACGGCTTTAGGCGGTCCTTATCCGTCTGATGACTCTGTCATAGGACATAACGTATTGGGTGTGGCCTTGACAAGTATGACCCCTCCGTGTTCTGATAGAAACCATCATCAGTCGATCTGAGACTGCTTAATCGATTGATTGATTGATTGATTGATTGGGTTCAGGTTTTACGTCGGCACCCATCTCAGGTGATATGGCTGACGGGGATAACCATCCCAGGGAAGTGGGGGAAGGGGGACTGATCAAATCCTATACTGACACCACCAGAATAACAATGATGTAAAGACGGGACAGTGACAAGGCCAGTTTTAATTCGAACCCACTACTATGAGCATGTGAAACCGACGCTCAACCAACTGAGCTACTGAGGTCCGCGACTGCTTAATTTAATCCTTTGACTCCCTTTTCACCAACTGCAAAAACTTAACCCTTTGACTCCCTCACCCTAGCCACCAGCTTCCTGCAGTTTTTGCTTTACCAGCATGGTTGGCAATGAAGGATGCTGGTGGACTGGCTGTGGAAGTCAAAGGGTTAATCGTCCAAGCAAGCCTGCTTTATTTCGCCGTTAACCTCCATATCTGAAGGCCGTTCACCCTCCGCTACCTACGGCCCACTGCGTTGGGGATGGTCTCCTCACACAGTAGGCCTACCAAGTTGGAGGCAGCAGGAGACCACATAAAACTACACATATTTGTAGATGTGCGATTATTGCGCGTGTATGTACATATCGATAGCTGTCTTCGATCAAACGAGAGTGATCATGAGCGGAATTGTGTAAATGCCGATTTTTCTGTCCAAGTCAGCGTTACCTGTCTTGGCATGTCATAACTCATATCAAGTCTTGTGTCATACCAGTCGATGTGGTGTAGTGGTTAGCACAACGGACTACCGACTGGAAGGTTGTGGGTACCGGGTTCGAATCCCCATCAGTCCGTTCAAAAATCATTGTGGTATTTTTCGGCTGTAACCGGCTCTTGCCCAGACTTGGGCGTGCTATGGGCTCATTGGGAAGACTGTGACCACACAGTCGAGTCTCATCCACTTCACGAATTGGCATTAAAGCAACAACGAAGTTTTTCCTCTTATGTCTGTTCTGGGCCAGCCTCTGTACAGCGTCCCACGTGTATTTCAAGGCCTAAGGTCTCCTATTTTTCGTCGCCAGATCATTTAATATCAGGAAGAGAGTTCTTGAATGTTACATAGAACCGATACTGTTGTACGGATGTGAGGCGTGGACAATCAACATGCACAGTCAGAACAAGATTGAGGCAACTGAAATGTGGTGTCTAAATAGAATGTTGAGAGTTCCTTGGACAGCAAAGAAAACAAATGAGACAGTCTTGAAGGAGGCAGACACAGAAAGAACATTAATGAAGAAGATAAGGAAAAGACAAGCAACATTTATAAGACAATCTATGAGGCAAAAGAAATTAGAGCATCTGGTCACAGCAGGAAAGCTGAAGGGAAGCAGAGCACCAAGTAGACCCAGGAAAAATATTGGACGGACCTCCAGAGTAGCTGAGAGCAGAGAGGGTGGGAGACGTACTTGCAGCGACAAGGGATAGATTCGTATGGAGTGCCTTAATCGCCAAATGCCATACGGTAGGGCACGTGATGATGATGATGATGATGAAGATGAGATATTCTTGGGTCGTTCTGTCATACGTCTTCCTTCTGATGTCCAGTGAAGAGCAGTCTGGGCGATGTTATCTTGCTCTCTTCGATTTATGTGCCCAGTCCAACTCTACCGTCTTTTCATGACCACAGTGCCCATACTCTCTCGACTGCAATGGGCAAGTAGTTTTTGGGCTGGACATGGTCTTGAGCCAGGAGATTCGTATAATGGTCCGGAGGTTCTACGTGTAGAGGGTTGATAGTTTGGTAAGGTCGTGCTATCTGTTATCGTCCAGCACTCTGAGCCCGTAATAACGGTGATCATAAACTGACAGTGTTGTCAATATGCACTTAATACCATACAATAAATGAGGACGATGGTATGATTCGACTACCACCATTGATGGTAGTAATAACTGTCCGATCTCAGAGATTCCCGTTTCTGATAATGAAAATAACAATGCATTTTGTATAATGTTTTGTTATCGGTCTTTTTGTTCTGTTATATTTTGATTTTTCCTCCCCCCCCCCCTCCACCTTCTTTATCAGTTTTCTAATACATTTTTTTAAATGCAGGGAGGGCCTTGTAGTTAGAGCACTTGCCCAGAACGCGAGAAACCTAGGTTCAATTCACGGATCGGACATAGATCTAGACTTTTTTCTTT
>CM060306.1:54697235-54717235 GCA_030674185.1 Monoplex corrugatus | reverse complement strand
GACTTAAGGCCGACAACTCAAGCACATACCAAGACCAAGCGTTTGATCGACCAAAAGGAGCAAGGTTGTTATGAAATGTTAATAATCAATGATACGCTGCCAAATTCTTATTCTAAGTGAACGCAGAAGGTAGGAACTGACCTTCCATGACAGAAATTGTTTACGAACAAAATCGTAATATACAAGACGTTAAATATAAATGGCTACAAGTAGGAACTGTGCACATAATTCTTGGAACAAATGTCATTTCGAAAGAAATGGGATTTGTGCTTTCTGTGACACTTGTTTGAAAACAAAAGATAGCATCGATCATGTATTTTGAAAATGTTTACGATTCTGGAAAAGGATTGAAGAATTGCTGATATTAGAATGTGTCACTGACGCAGCTCTCAGACTAACTGGAAACATGTACAGTGTGGCATCGATCATAACATGGACACAGATTCGATATTTCATTCGATTATCCTTCTTGGACAGATGTACATCTATTTAACTGCAAACAGAAAAAGACTGTTCCAAACACAACCTCCGTTAAAAAAACAACTTCAGGCTTCAAAAACAAACAAACAAACAAACAAACAAACAAACAAACAAACAAACAAACAAACAAAATAAAACAAAAACAAAACAAACAAACAAACAAAACAAACAAAAACCAAACACACAAAAACTGACGTGAAACGTCAAGCTTTTTTAAAACAAAATGGCTGCCATACTTACCATTGATTGCAATTGAATTTTGATACCATTTTACGTTTATTTGTAATACACACATAATCAACATACCTCAGACAAACGAACACTAAGTCTGATTTCCAAATAACCTACTCGTGTGTGAATCTATACATCTTTTTATGCTCTCCGGCTGGTTATTAGGCTTTACGTCCATGAACAATTCATTTCTATGACGGAATATGCCCCGAACAGACGCCCTAACCTGAACATAAACAACACACAGCTGCCTCCCCATCGTAGCACATACTCTAAATTATGGACCTTGATATAAACGCTGTATCTATTTACTCATTATTCCGTGAACATTAAAAAGGTCAGAAAAAAATATACACGCATTCTTCCTCTTATCACCAACCTCAGTACCCAATCAAGGCTGCCTAGAAGTGGTAGACCAGATGTATGATAAACAATCAGAGACAGTCGATCCGTCCTCGTTATTAAACAAACCAAGTGCATCAATCTCACCACAAGACTGCGTGCGTCAACTTATGACTTTGTTAACAGTAGATTGGTACACGTGCTTGACCAATTAGTAAAATAAATGCGACCCGTCCTTTCGTTTATTCTAGAGTCGTGGCCGTCCCCTGTGGCCTGCAGGGTCAGTGGGACTCAAGTTTTATTAATGTATAGGTTATAGGTTGAAGTGAATACCATTAACTATCACTGTAATACTGGATCAGAATCAGAGTCCACAGGTGACCGAGAAACAATACTGACCAGCTTAAAAAAGAAATCACAAGAAGTTAACAAGAAACACCACGAGGGTGCGGATGGGACCCGAAGCACCAATGCCCCGCCACTCTCGGGACACCCACCTTTCCAAGCTCCCGACGCCAGTCAACAGTCATTTCTTTAAGCAAAGGCGTTGCATAACCCATTCGGACCCAGTCATCAGTTACCTTGTTTAGAAACCGGATGGCAAGGTGGGGAGTTGACAAACCCCTGGACACAGCCACACAACGCGCACCAACCAGGTCCAGCCCAGCCTCCGGACCAAGAGAAAATGGAAGACCCCCCCTCCCCCCCTCTGGTCTTCATCTCTTTTTCGAGCAGCCCGCCCTGCCACCAGTTCGCATAGCTGTTTGCACCTTTCCCCTTACCACAGTCTCAACATTTAGCAGTCGAAAGCTCCCAACGTTGTCTTACAGGGGTTGTTCGAACGTTCGCGCATTGGTGCTCCGGGTCCCATCCGCACCCTCGTGGTGTTTCTTCTTTAACATTATAAATGAATAGGGTTATTGCTCTTTGTAAAGTCCCTATATCGCAGCAGCGGGCGCCCTGTGGGCCAGAATCCCGCAGCGAGCTCTCCTTACAGGATAGTTTTGGTGGATGTAGCCTGTTGTGTTATATGGAAGTGAAGGATGGACTCTTTAAGCTGCAGATAAGAACAGAATCAATAATGCAGAGATGTGGTTCTACAGAAGACTCCTAAGAATAAGCTGGACTGAAAGACGAACAAACCAAAGCATTCTGGAAGAACTGAACAAACAACCTGAACTTTTAGGCCTAGTTAGGAAAATGAAAATGAAATACTTTGGACATGCTATGAGACATCAGAGCTGCCATGTAATGAAGACTGTGGTCCAGGGCAAAATGGAGGGCAAGAGACAAAAAGGAAGACCGCCAACTTCCTATCTAGAAAACAAAGCCAAGTGGACGAAATTTCCGAAAGACGAAATCTACGGAAGGACTGCAGACAGAAGCGGATGGAGACAGCTGACGGGGCATGCATCAGCGGCTACCATCAAGAAAGATGTCGCCGACAGGTGAACAGGTGAAGCCATCCTGCATATGACGGACATGACCAAACCATCGCAGTTGTCGTTCTTAGAAGAGGGCGCACATGCTTGGCATGTTTGGCCTGGTCAAGGACGTTCTTGTTTGGTACAAATTCCTTCCAGAAAATTCCCAAAATCCGGCGCAAGCACCGCAGGTAGAAGCTATCGAACCGGTGCTTTTTGGCGTACGATGGTTGCCTAGCTCTCACAGTCGTAGCAAAAGGATCCTCAATATTCAGGCTCTGTACACCCCAGCCTTGATGGTGGTGGTGAGCTTATTGCCAGTACACACATAGTAATCCAGTACATGCCATTCTTTGTCTATACAGTCAATACAACTGTGATGAAATAGCATTATTAACCATCAGTTGTTAATCAAACAAACAAACAAACAAACAAAACAAAACAATTCCAGAAAAGCCATTGTTAATTGAGACATTTCCGGAAGCATTCACAGTCCACACGCACAGCCACACTTCAGCTAAGGTCAGTTACTATTCGCCTTCAAGTTATCAATGTTAAATAACCAACACTGGTTAAATTTTTCATCCGCCAGACTTTTCCAGTGCCAGACACGTTACTGTTTTTACAACCAAGGCCACCACACACAAACCCAACAGCCTCCACTTACAGTAACGTACAGAAAGCGCCTTTTGACCCTCACAACAGAGAACAAAGCAAAAGAAACGCCATGTTGCTTGTATTTAGCATAAGTAAACATATATGAATAAGTAACACAAGTACTAAACCAAGAAATCTATTTCAATATAATAATGCAGAGTCTGATAGCTTTATAGTTTTTAGACTTAGAACAGTTACGTCCGTAAATATATAAACAAATCAATCAATCAATCAATCAATCAATCAATCAATCAATCAATCGATATATACATGTATATATACAACACACACACACACACACACACACACACACATACACGCACACACATATATATATATATATATAGATGGGGCTATATATATATATATATATATATATATATATATATATATATATATATATATATATATATGTAGATGGGGCTCATCAGTCTGGGAAGACAGCTCATCTAAGAGAAGGAAAACTCTGATTTCAAACCTCCGCTGCCTTGCGGCCATACCCACTCATAGGAAAGGCTTCGGGAGTCAACCCTGAGGAAAAATCCGAAGTCGGAGTCCCTAAGGCAGTACGCCGTTGTCTACAACCTCGTTCTGGCAACTCCTGCGTCGCCCCTGGTACCAGGCGTATAGGCCTCCGTCTTTCCCCTGGATTCTACTAGTGGCGAGGAGAGGGGGGATCTGCTGCATGGGCAACAGCTCGTCCTCCATATTCACTTGCCCAGGCCTGCACCTGGAGAGGTCACTCCAGCTTCGCTGGTAACACAGCATCGACACAACACGGAAAGTAGCAGATACCGGTTTTAAGCCTAGGCTTTTTTGGCGTAGAGCCGGGCGCCAGGGGTTACTCTCGACGGTGGGAGGAATCTTCCCATTCCATTGGGTGGCTACCGCCCGCCTCAAGCTGGGCAGCCCCCAGTCAGTAAGGTGTTACCCCGCCACAACCTGTTTGCTCCAATGGGTGCTTGGAGCTTAGAGGAAACTCGACAGGCAGGTTGTAAATACCAGGCACCAGGCAACACAAAGACGAAAAAGAAGATGCCAGCTCTTCTGATATCAAGCTGGAATGTAAGGACAATGTGTCCTGGATTTGACAGCGACCTACAGCTGTTAGACGACACACGGAAGACGGCCGTGATAGACAGGGAGCTTCAGCGACTCAACATCGATATCGCTGCATTACAGGAGACAAGGCTACCTGGGGACGGATCACTGCGTGAGAAGAACTACACGTTCTACTGGCAGGGGAAGAACCCAGAGGAGCCACGTATTCATGGTGTGGGCTTCGCTGTAAAGAACTCCCTCCTAGCAACCGTAGAGCTCCCCACAGGAGGTACGGAGAGACTGCTCACTCTGAAAATAACGACCAGTTCAGGCACAGTCAACTTCATCTGTGCCTATGCCCCAACATTAAGCTCCTCACCCGACGTCAAGGACAAGTTCTATGAGGCCCTGGATGCTGTTGTCAGAGGAGTTCCCAGCAAGGAAGGTCTCTTCATATTGGGAGATCTGAACGCACGCGTAGGTGCTGATTTTGAGGCCTGGCCAACCAGCATTGGACATCATGGTGTTGGGAAGCAAAATGAAAACGGTCAAAGACTCCTGGAACTTGCTCTTACCACAAGCTGGTCATCACCAACACCTTCTTCAACAATAAGGAGAAGCACAAGGTGTCATGGTGCCACCCCAGATCCCACCACTGGCATCAGCTCGACCTCGTCTTAACAAGGAGGTCGGACCTTAACAATGTCCTCAATACGAGGAGTTTCCACAGCGCTGATTGCGACACAGACCACACCCTGGTACGCAGCAAGATCAAGCTTCTACCCAGAAGACTGCACCACTCAAAGAAGAAAGGTCATCCAAGGATTAATGCCTGTCGCACGTCCGATCCGACCAAGGCCAGGGAGTTTGTAGAAACCCTGAATGTAGCGCTCAAGAGTGGCTCAGAGATCCAAAACGCTGAGGAAAAGTGGAATCACATGAGGGACACAATCTATCAGTCTGCCCTGAGTATATTTGGGAAAAAAGAACGAAAGAATCCCGACTGGTTTGAGGCAAACTGGCAGGAAATGGAATTAGTGGTGGAAGCGAAACGCAAGGCTTTACTTGCGTATAAAAACAACAATACCCAAACTACTCGTGACGCTTACAGAGCTGCCCGCAGCAAGGCCCAACAAACTGCTCGGCGATGCGCCAACGACTATTGGCTACAGTTGAGCGCAAGTATTCAGCAGTCTGCAGATTCAGGCAACACTGGCAGCATGTACGCTGGCATCAAACAAGCGACTGGTCCAGCAGCCTCCAAGTCAGCTCCCCTTAAGTCCAAAGCAGGAGAAAGCATCACAGACTCTGCAAAGCTGATGGAGAGATGGGTAGAGCACTACCTGGAGCTGTACTCCACGCAGAACTCTGTCACCGATGCTGCCCTGAATGCCATTGAGGACCTGCCTGTCATGGAGGAGTTGGATGCTGAGCCAAGCCTCGAAGAACTAAGCAAGGCGATTGATGATTTGGCGACGGGAAAAGCCCCTGGTGAAGACGGAATACCTCCAGAGGTCATCAAGTGCGGGAAGCCTGCTCTTCTCAACGAGTTGCATGAACTTTTGTGCTTATGCTGGAAGGAAGGCTTCATTCCGAGAGACATGAGAGACGCCAGGATAGTGACTCTATATAAGAACAAGGGCGACCGCAGCGACTGTAATAATTATCGCGGAATCTCTCTCCTCAGCATTGTTGGGAAAGCATTCGCCAGAGTCATCTTAACCCGTCTTCAGAGGCTGGCAGCTCGCAATTACCCTGAGTCCCAGTGCGGCTTTAGGGCCGGAAGATCGACCATCGACATGATCTTCTCTGTCCGGCAACTACAGGAAAAGTGCCGCGAGCAGCACATGCCCCTTTGCCTCGCCTTCATTGATCTCACGAAAGCGTTCGACCTGGTCAGTCGGAGTGGTCTTTTCAAGCTTTTGAAGAAAATCGGCTGCCCCCCAAGACTATCAGCTGTCATCGAGTCTTTTCACGAGGATATGCATAGCACTGTGTGCTAAAATGGTGCCACTTCAGAGCCTTTTAGAATCAGCAGTGGAGTGAAACAGGGATGTGTTTTGGCCCCAGCTCTGTTCGGGATCTTCTTCTCGATGTTGCTGACCTTTGCCTTCTGCAGATCTGAAGAAGGGGTATATCTTTATACAAGGACCGAAGGAAAGCTCTTCAACATTGCCAGGCTTCGTTCCAAAACCAAGGTGGAAAAGAAGACCATCAGAGAAGCTCTCTTTGCAGATGATGCTGCGCTGGCTTCCCACAGTGAACAAGATCTCCAGAGGCTCGTTGATCGCTTCGCCCATGCTTGCAGAGAGTTTGGTCTCACAATCAGCTTGAAGAAAACTGAGATCTTAGGCCAAGGCTGTGAAGAACCACCATCTCTACACATTGGAGACTACGACCTCAATACTGTCCACCAAGTTCAGTACTTGGGGTCCACCATAAGTGACAACCTCTCTCTGGATGCTGAAATCGGCGCCAGAATTGCGAAGGCCTCATCTGTTATGGCTAAACTGAACAAGCGGGTCTGGTCCAACAGCAGTCTCACTGCGAACACCAAAATGCAGGTGTACAGAGCATGTGTGTTGAGCACACTACTCTACTCAAGTGAAGCCTGGACCACATACGCCAGCCAAGAAAAGAGGCTCAACATTTTCCATCTCCGCTGCTTGCGACGCATCCTCGGCATCCAATGGCAAGACAAGGTGACCAACACAGAGGTCCTCCGTCGTGCGGGCCTACAGACCATCTTTGCCCTTCTAAGCCAACGCCGACTACGCTGGCTTGGCCATGTGCGTCGAATGGAGGATGGACGCATACCTAAAGACGTTCTCTACGGCGGACTGGCAAACCGGAAGCGAACTCCAGGACGCCCACAGCTACGCTTTGTAGACGCATGCAAAAGTGACCTTAGAAGCTCAGGGATTGACCCAGGCTCTTGGGAGACTCTGGCGGAAGACAGGGCAGCGTGGCGGACAGCCGTTCAGCAAGGCGTTGTGAATGCGGAGAGGAGGAGAGCGGAAAGCGCAGATGAGAAAAGGGCTCTTCGCAAACAACGTTCCAGATACCAGACAATAGCGACTCAATTTGTATGTGGCAGATGTGACAGAGATTGCCACTCAAGAATCGGCCTGCACAGCCACAGCAGAAAGTGCACGTCATGACCACAACGTCTCCTGGTGCAGACTATCATCTCCTGAGATGTAAAGAGGCCGACAATATATATATATATATATATATATATATATATATATATAGAGAGAGAGAGAGAGAGAGAGAGAGAGAGAGAGAGAGAGAGAGACAGACAGACAGACAGACAGACAGACAGAGAGGCAGAGAGAGAGACAGAGAGACAGAGAGACAGAAAGAGACAGAGAGAGGGGAGAGAGACAGACAGACAGACAGACAGACAGACAGACAGACAGAGAGAGCTGCTCTGATCTACTAATACACTGGCACAAGAAAAACAAACAAAAACAAAAATCAAAGCAATACAAAAACAACAACAACAACAACAACAACAACAACAACAACAGCAATAATTCCCGACGTCAAACAAAAACAACAAAAACAGCAACAACAACAAGAAGAATAATTCCCAACATCAAACAACAACAAAAGTTTTGACCTTACTAAAGAACATGTGCGTGCTTGTGGCTCCATAGCAACATCCAAAATGGCGAGCAATGTGCACTGTGAAAGCTGTGTGTGGCAAAAGGCGAACTTTTCAGCTATCTCTGATTAGACACTGTCTGTCACTTTGTTAGATATCAGTCGCTAAGTACTTTTGGTTTGATCTGGTGATCAGTAATGTCTTGTTTGCTACCTCGCACACTATATCCCGCGCACTCTTCTCCTTCCCCCTCACCATTATCTCTTAAAAAAAAGTGGGAAGAATTACCCCCCTCCCCCCAAAAACACACACACACGCACACACAAACACAAAGCGCTCATACATAGAGAAAGAATGAAAACAAACGTTAAAAACATGCCAGTATCTCATCTCTTGTTGGTGTGTGTGTGTGTGGTGTGTGTGTGTGTGTGTACTTGTTATTGTGTGTGCATGTGTGTGTGTGCGTGCGTGTGTGTGCGTGCATGCGTGTGTGTGTGTGTGTGTGCGTGCGTGCGTGTGTGTGTGTGTGTGTGTGTGTGTGTGTGTGTGTGTGTGTGTGTGTGTGTGTGTGTGTGTGTGTTACACGTTTCGTTCGATACTGATCCTAGAAAAACAAAACTAACAAACAAACGAACAAACAAACCAACAAACCAAGATGGTAACCATTTTAACGATCTCAGTTCTTAGAAAAACCAAAAAGTATTACAGAAAATCCAGATTTTGTACTTCTCAAGGTCACAGTGACGTCGAAATAGCTTTGGCTGAAACAAAAGTTTTTGCTCTTCGAGGACAGTGTTAGACCGTACCAACAGTGAAAACGGATATTAGATATCGTCAAAAGTTCTTGAGAAAGTGCTGTTCACAAACCTTTTTCAAAAACATTTAGGCACTTTTTAGTCCTGTGACTTTTGATAATGGTGCCATGACTAACAGTTTATGCATTTGTGGCTCCTTGAAAATTTACACTTTTCACCCCTCATTTGGTCAAGATCTACCCAGGAAAATGTGAAAACTCGCATTCATCTTTCTTGCGGGTATCTTTCCTTTAGTAAGGCAAGCGTCAGTATGTGTGTGTGTGTGTGTGTGTGTGTGTGTGTGTGTGTGTGTGTGTGTGTGTGTGTGTGTGTGTGTGTGTGTGTGTGTATGTGTGTTTGTTTGTTTTGTTTTGTTTTTTGTTTTTTGCTGTTACTCTGCTCATTTTTCGTTTTAAGGAGAGGTATTATCGCATAGACTGTCGCTCTGCTCTGTCTTCTTAGGGTGAGTTGTCAAGGGAAAAGGTAAGAAATTCAACCTGTCCGAAAAGCCTAAAAGTCTCGTCTAGTGTTCTCTTCCAGTACTCCAGTCTCTGTAGCAAAGCTGCATCTCTTTAGCCTGCCAGAAGGGAGCTTCTGAAGACAAACATTCACTGAAGTATTATCATTATTGCTGTTTAAAGCCCAGGCGACTCAGGGCTATAACGGCTTCAAAACACAATATTTCAACAGGAAAAAGAAAAGAAAATCAAATACACATATCAATGCATTCGCGCACATACTCTAAGGACATGCCCCTGGCGTTGATCACTCTTTCCAATTTATCGCACTGGTGATTTAAAAAAACACACATGAATACAAATTCAAGCATACTTAAAGACGAAAAGGAACCAGAAGAACAAGAAAACCAATGTAAGCGCGTATTTAACAAAACAAGACAAAACAAGCGCAAATTTTCGGCCAACCGGCCTTTGTCAAGAGCGAACGCACGGTCACAAACAGATCACAAACACCGTTCGCGCTTGACAAAGGTCGGTTGGCCGAAAATTTGCGTTTGTTTTGTCTTGTTTTGTTAAATACGCGCTTACATTGGTTTTCTTGTTCTTCTGGTTCCTGTTTGCTTGGGCGCGGGCGGTCGCACTTGTTTAGGATCTCATACTTAAAGACAACAAAGTATATATGAAAACGGGTATAAATTATCTAAAATCGCTTCCGCATATCTCATTTCCCTAGTGCCAAAAATGCACTTAATACATGTACCCAATTATCAATCCAAAGAAAAAGTATGTAAGACTTTATTAAACACATACATGTGAATGGACCAGTAAGGCAGAAAACGATAGGAAGAAATGACAGAAAGCAAAGGAACAAGGCAGAAACAAAAGAAGTGACAGAAAAGATAAAATTTCGAGCACAGAATTTCCAGAAGGTGGGTATACTATTTATACTGAAAGAACCCCCAGCATCGCCACAGGGGTATTCATTGAATGATCTTGAGTGCAAGTGTTCTTGACATGATAGCGTGCATCACTGCTTTCTGTTCTCTTGTTTTACTCAGAGGAGATGTGCCGGTTACCTGTTCCATCTTCTCTACTGGTAGTCACTTCATTACGCCTGTGATGAGCCTCAGCGCTTAGTTCTGAAGTTTTTTTACAGGGTGTGCTGGTGTGTCTTGGCCGTTGTCATCCAAGAACTTGACCCGTGTTACAGGTGTGATGATATGGTCCACTGATAGACTATCGTCACGATCTTTTCGTTTGTGCCCAAGTGTGTTCCTGCTAGCTTAGAATAAATAATAATAATAAAAATAATAATAATAGTAATAATAAATAATAATACAATAATAATAATAATGTAACAACAACAACAACAATGATTATGATTATAATAATAATCATGATGATGATGATAATAATTCTAATAGTACTACTACTACTACTTCTTCTTCTTCTTCTACTACTACTACTAACAACAACAACAGCAGCACAGCAGCAGCAGCAGCAGCAACAACAACAACAACAACAACAACAATAATAATAATAATAATAATAATAATGATAATAATAATAAGAAAAAAAAGAAGAACAAGAAGAAACAAGAAGAACAAAAAGAACAAGAGCAAGAAGAACAAGAACAAGAAGAAGAAGAAAGATAAAAATAAAGAGATCAATACTGTTATATAGCGCAAATATACATGTCAGATAACGTGTATTGCACTTAACAAACAGCCTAAAAATTGCGATGTCAACACATAACAAGAGTATAACAATCGGTACATACACCAATACATCGTTCTCTGATGTTCAGCTCTTTTCTGTCTGTGTGGGTTTTTTTCCCTTCTACATGTATGATGTACTGCTTCCACATTAATCTCTTGTCAAAAGTGACTCCCAGTTATGTTTGCTGGTCAGATGTTTTCAGTGGCAAATTGCAGACGTATCTGGACAACATTCAACAAACAGCCCAAACACACACAACACCAACAACACACACACCACACACACACACCACACAACCACACACACAACACACACACACACACACACACACACACACACACACACACACACACACACACACACACACACACACACACACACACACACACACACACACACCACACACACACCACAACACACACATACACACACACACACACACACACACATACACACACACAACACACACACACACACACAACACACACCACACACACACACACACACCCACACACACACACACACACACACACACACACACACACACACACACACACCACAACACACACACACACACACCACACACGGTTCAGCAAATTTGCTTGCTCTGCAGATGTCTTTTCCTTTTCTTCACTTTTCCTTTTATCTTTGTTTCAGGAGAAGTCCAAACACTTTCCATTCCACGCTGTACGAGTTGGTGCAGAGTTACTTTTGAGATGATATCAATGTTGGTCTGATTCATGATAGCTCTTTTTTCCTTTCATAGTGGTGTATCGCCACGGTGTGTCTGTCAGGTTGGGCTTTGGGGAAGAACGAGAAAAGAGTACGACGCTTCATTCATGCTGAGTAAAAATGTCTATACCGATTTCCTTTTTCCACCCTTCATGACCACATTTGAGTTTTATGTCCAATTCATCACCAAAATTAAGTTTTATACCTGATTTATCATCAACTTTGGTCAAGGTCGCGATGGCGGCAGCTAAACGCGATACTGAGTTATCTGAGATGTGGGATGGTTCGTTGGTGTGGACATTGCACTGATATTTTCAAGTTGTGCTGATGTGACATTTAAGTGATTCATGTGTGCAGGGGTATGTTATTTTGCAGGACGTTAGAGTTGACTTTAACACTGCTTTTTGTATAATCGTTATATTTGACAGTTTTGCTAGGTAAATTTCCTCGTGTTTTGTTCAAGTTTCAGCTTTACCTGCACTTGTATCACATACACCTTCACATTCGCCTGCACACTCACATACTTGCACAGATCGATATTGTGACTCAAGGATTCATTTTTCACCAGTTCTCACTTGCTACACCACGTACTGACCTGTCGTTGTATACGGACATAAACATCTTGACCATTTTCATGCTAAACGTAAACTCGAAGTATCTTCATACTAACTTTCGTGTATGCATGTGTTTACTGTTTCTGAACCTTGCTGTATAGCCACAGGCCTACTGTAAGAATACAATACTCCTACTGCTTGATCATGTATCAGAGAATTGTACAAATTCCATTATCAGGTGAAGAAGACAAACGTCAGTGAGACCGGTTCCCTTGGTGACAATATCGACCCCGAAGAAACTGGACTTTCAGGAAGCTTTTCATTTAGCACCGTTGATAGCCAGACAGCACTCGGAATGGCCACTGACAGTTCTTCTTTGAAAGTTATAAGTCTTCACAACGTGAGGAGATCAAATCGGCTCCAGCTGATCTTCACGTTCTTGGCGTTTTCGGCTCTATCGTCAGTAAGCGTGGTCACTCAAGTACTGCCCCCTCTTAGTTATGCCCCTTCTATCCACCGTTTAACGCCTATTAAATCATGTTCTGTTATAGTGCCTTTCCCCCCTCCCCCTTCCTCCCTCTACCCTCCCCCGACAGCAGATAATCTCCCGAACGCTGTGTTGTCATTGACAAACCTCTAATTATACAGTTCATTATTTTGTCATGCTTACGTTTTCCTCACAAATGTGCCTCTTGCTGTATTTTGCTCATTTTTGCCTTTCTCTTTTTAAAACTATAAGATTTCACTTTCCTTATGAGCATCAGTTATTTTTATTCTCGCAGCACCGACTTAAAAGCAGGTAATAATGAACTAAATACAGATGTGTCCTTTCAGAGACAATTATAATCACTTTAATCTGGGGATTTCGAGACCAGTCTAGGACCAAATTATAAGTCTGACTAATACATTGTACACGTAAATGCGAGAAGTCTGAAAATCAAGAGATTTGATAGAAGCAGAAATGGTAGTTTGGATATGATAACTCATCTGAATCACGGCTTTCAGACCATGAATGCCATAGTTCAGCGTATTTATAACAAATTTTTATCTACCAAACAGACTTGATGACACCAATGGAGGGGTTGTTATTTATGTTGAAAAGTAAAAAAAAAAAAAGAAGAAAAAAAAAAGATGTATTGGCCGTGTAGGCGGAAACTAAACTACACCAAACAAGTCTCCTAGTTGAATCCTTTTATCGACCACTTACTTGAACTGTCTGTTACAGTAATTTGATATAAGATACTATTCTTTGGGTCAACAACAAGTCGTCAGACTTTCACACAGATTTCCTGGACACTTCTTCCCATCGTTTATCAGATATCCTAAATTCTTACAGTTTGTCACAACTGATTAATGAATCCACAAGAAATCCAGAGACGACAAGCTCTTGTTTGGATTTAATTATTCCAAAGAGCCCTAGTATTGTTAAATCAACTGAAGTTTTGCCAGCGGTTGCGCCAGTGATCATAACGTTCTTTACACCACCATCAATAATCCTATATAATTATAAAAAATAATTATTCCAGATACAAATATTTAATTGCCATGAATTAAATATAGAAAGATTCACTACTTTACGGACCAATATCGACTGGGAAAGCGCCCTTAATATTTAAAAAATAAAAAAATAAAAAAAAAAAAAAAAAAAAAAAAAAGATCGATTCATGTGAGTGCTAATCTTTTCTCACACGTAATAACAGTTACATTTTACTTCTTACATTTGGATCTACAGTTCTTCCAAGTACGGACGAACAAACACTATGGTATCAAAATTCAGAGCAACTGCAAGTTGCATAAGCTGAAAACAAGTGTAACTGAGAGGGTTACAAGAGCCTTCATTTTGCCACGCCATGACTACTTGATGAGATTTGAGATGATTGTACATTACCAAATTTGATTTCCATACCCAATCCATTACAAATTTTGAGTTTGCACTCAATTAATTGCAAACGTTGAGTTCCATTTTGTATACATGACCAAATTGAGTTACATACCTATTTCATTACCAGATCTGAGTTACATGCCTATTCCATGACCAGATTTGAGTTTCATGCCTGATTCATTACCAAATTTGAGCACTATGCCCAATTCAAAACCAAAACATGAGTTGTATGCACAATTCATTATCAAAACGTGAAGTCCATGCCCAAGTCATTACCAAATTTTAGTGATATACCATATATATATTTGCACTTCCTCAAAACTAATGAATGTATACCATGAGGAAAACAAACAAACAAAGCTTTGCTCTGGATCTCCGGGCCGTTCCTGAAAACAGCTCATCTGTAAAAGAAAATGACGTAAAAAATTCTAATGAACATGCGTGAAAACGACATGCAACTACAGATCAAACCGAACCGGCCAGTGATTGGTTGATATTTTGGTTGATGCAGCAGACATCTTGGTTATGCATATGTAGAACCATGACCTGAAGGAACAGAGTCACATGAGAGGCATGTTGACCTCACATTTACCGTCGCTCTGGACAAACCTGCTGAGGAAACAGTGCGAAAAAAAAAAATGCGGGATAGATCTAGCCGTCGGAACACGCGGACGCAATCACGCGGGAAAGATGCGCTTCCAGGATTACCGGGAGATAAGACAGAATATGTACATATTCAAGATATGATGCCACGCACGTGGTGGATATTAGTTTTAGGTTGTCGATCATGCGATTCCGTTTACTCAGGTCATAGTTCGTACATATGCATATACAAGATGTCTACCGTGTAATCGAAAATATCAACCAATCATTGGCCGTTTCGGTTTTCATTTCGAAGCAAGACGTTGAACTATAAAGTAGCCTAATGTTGCCTACATACATACATATATACATACATACATATATATTTTATATATATATATATATTATATATATATATATATATATATATTTGTGTGTGTGTGTGTGTGTGTGTGTGTGTGTGTGTGTGTGTGTGTGTGTTAAAAAATAGAAATAAATTGCATTTAAGCAACGGTACTATTTTATTTTCCCTGATGAGACTGAAGATGACCTCATTTCAACAAAGTGATGCTGATTGATGCTTTAGCAACAGACAGATCTAGGCATAAGTCTTAACTTCAGGTAAATATGGGTCCAATGTTATTGGTAGTTTTGGTTTGTGCTCTGTCTAACGCAACCGCGCGCGCGCGCGCACGCACACACACACACACACACACACACACACACACACACACACACACACACACACACACACACACACACACACACACACACACACACTGAGATCTTTTAGTTTCCTGGACAGAGAGCAATGAGACATGCTTGTGTTAGAAACGAATCTGTCTGTCTGTCTGCTGTCTGTCTGTCTGTCTGTCTGTTGTCTGTCTGTCTCGTCTCTGTGTGTCTCAATCCGTCTAACTACTGTCTGTCTGTCTGTCTCTCTGTCTCTCTCTTCAAGGGGAGACCGTCTTGTTTTTGAGGTGGGTGGTTGGGGGGTGGTCAATTTTTTTTGGTCCTGATCTCTTACACAAATTGGGATTGTTTCAAATAAACCGGAAGGGTATGTGTATGTTTGCATGTGTATGTATGTGTATGTGCGTGCGTGCGCTCGTGCGCGTGTGTGTATGTGTGACAGAATGCGTGGATACGATTTTCTCAGCTTTTTATTGAAGCATTTTTTCGAAATTTTGATCAAAGGTTGTGAACCAGTTCAAGAGTCGAAGAAAGGGTTGGATTAGAAGGTAAGGCACCAAGGTTAGGGTGACACGGAGCAAAACAGTGCCTAAAATCAGCACTTTTGGAGAAAGGTGTGTCAACAGTACTTTCTCAGTACTTTTTGACAATATTTAGAATCTGTCTTCGAAGTTGCAACAGTTTTGCTATTGCTCTTAGTGCAGGTCAAGTTTTGTTTGTTTGTTTGTTTTTTTTGTATCAAACTTCATGAAGCTTTTTTCAAGGTCACAGTGACTGATTTTATAGACCAGTGGTAGTAGGCCCCTAAGTAAGAAAGTAGTAAGAAATTCCGGGGACAGCCAGACAGCAGAAGGTCCTCAGAGGAGAAACCCCTGTCAAGCAAGTGTTTCGGCCCTTAACTCCAGACACTCTGAGGGGGCCAGGCCGCATCCGGGTCATGACTTCTGGAAGACCTTCTGCAGTCGCTGGGGCATCTTTATCTTCATGATTCACTGTCTAAAAAAAAAAAATTGTCAACAATTCAAGGAATCGACATTCTGTAAAAGTTTAAGAACGGAAGTTGCTTTCTAAAATCATACGTAGATTTTCTTCATTGTGTGTCTATTGATGGACAACGGTTTGGCCTCAGCGGCGAATAAGAATATCACCACTCTACCGCAAAAAGTGTGGGTTTGGTGTCTTCCACTCCACTTCGACAAAAGCTGAACTTTAGATACTGATGGATACATATCAATGGAAAAGTTAGATATTATGGCCCCGAAGTATCTTTTGTTCTCATATGTATATATCGACTGGCACTTCCTATGATTTCTAACGAATTTAAAATATTGTTGATTAAGGTAGGACCTGGCTAGCTTATGGGTTTATGCGCAGGCTTAAGGCTTGTGCCGTAATCATTCTGGATCTTCTCCATCACATGGCACCTGTGACGTTAGTGCATATGGAATTCATTCCGAGCGCGGAGACGTCATCTTGGGAAACTGAAACTGAAACTGTAACGAATTTATTCCTAGTTAAAAACAAAAACATGCAAACAAACAAACGAACAAACAAACATGCGTACGCTCAACAACAACTTCAGTTTTTCAGCTCTAGAGCTACGTTCCTGATGTGACGTAAAGATTAATTAGACCTATAACGTGTGTAAAGACGTCGTCTTTGATCCTCATTTCGAAGTGAGACGACGAATAACAAGATGACACTGTTTTGTAGATTCGCTACACTGTTTAGGCGGTATAAGCTCTGGGAAGTTTAGGTGAGTGTACATCTATATTTATTTTTCTGGCTACACACACACACACACACACACACACACACACACACACACACACACACACACACACACACACACACACACACCACACACACACAACACACACACACACACACACACACACACACATACACACTCATATATTATATCTATGTATATATACATATACATATACATATACATATACATATACATGGGGGGTGCAAAAGTAGGTATACAGTAAGTATCACATCATTATCATAATGCTTAAATTCCGCTCGCGATTAGAGGAGTATGTGAATACCGACGGCAAGCAGTTTGGGTATCTGAGGGATTAAGGCTGTGCTTGTTATTACATGTATATGTAATATTCATTTGCTTGTATAATAAATGCAATGAGTATTGTACGTGTTTTCTTTTTTCATAACTGTATACCTACTTTTGCACCCCCCCCCCCTGTATATACATATATATCCTCTCTCTCTCTCTCTCTCTCTCTCTCTCTCTCTCTCTCTCTCTCTCTCTCTCTCTCTCTCTCTCTAGCTGAGTCTCTCTCAGATTGTGTGTGCACAAACATGCGTGCGCACGTTTTCTTGCACAAGAATGCTATGATAAATGTTCGTAAGCGTGTGCTTCATTTTTTCCCCACATTAATAGATTTATCTTTAATCATACATCAATTTCACAGGATACGCGATCCCAGACAACTGTATGAAATATGCTTCCTCATGGGGACACACACAAACACACACACACACACACACACACACACACACACACACACACACACACACACACACATACACAACACACACACACACACACACACTCTCTCTCTCTCTCTCACATACACACACACACGCAAACACACACACACACATACACACACACATACACACACACATACACACACACATACATACACACACACATGCACACACACAAGCACAAACACACAAACATACACACACACACACACACATACACACACACAAGCACACACACAAGCACAAACACACACACATACACACACACACACACATACACACACACATACGCACACGCGGCACACATACAGGCGCGACACATTCGTACTAAAGTCAATTTTAGATCAGGTGCCTGCGTATTTTCAGGTTCTAGTCCATGTTTTCCATAATCGTAGCACTTCTATGTACAAAAACATGTAAGTGTCTTCCAAAACCTTTTAGCGCTATGGTTTATGATTAGATTACAACGACCGATTCACTGCTTAAAATCATCAACAGTGGCGTTTATCACACATGTGTACCTTTCCCACATGGTTTTCCCTTTTCTCTTTCCCACGTAATTTCCATCCACCCATCCACTCCCTCCCCCCCCCCCTCCTTTTTTTTTTCTTTTTTTTTTTTTTGTCATCGCCAATTTTCATAATGGGTGTAAACACGAAAACTGTCCCTGTGTGTATATGATATTAACCTTTTGACTCCCACACCCTGTCCACCAACTGCAAAAAAACTTCACTCAAAGGGTTAAGGTTTTGCTTTGTTGGCATGGTTGACGATGCAGGGTGCTGGTGGACAGGGTGCAGGAATCAAAGGGTTAAAATACCGGTGAATTTTTTTTTTTTTATTAGCAGTGCCGTTTTAGTTTCTCAACCGCACAGAGATTTGCAATGAGAAACGCGTGTTTCATAAACGAATAGTTGTTTTACTTTTGGTATACAATGGGAGAACATAGAATAGCTTAACCGTCTTGTCCTTCTAATTTATCCGTCTCTCTACTCCGCTTCATTAAGAAGGAAGGCAGGAAACTCAGTGCGAGAGTGTGATGGGAACAGAAGGGTTTGGTAGTTTAAAAAAAAGTCATGGCCTTAGTGTGGGTATATCGACTCAGTTCGTTGGAGAGGGTCACTGAAAGGCGAAACCTTGTCCGCATATTTGGTCAGGCCATCAGCGGAGAGAGAGAGAGAGAGAGAGAGAGAGAGAGAGTCCTTGACTGATCTCGACTTACAAGCCACTGCAGCAGTCAAACGCGGTCATTGTATAGCTTCGCTGGCTCGTTGACCTTTTGACTCGGTCAGATATTGACTGACTGACTGACCAGTGGCTGCACTGTTGGCCTTTCATCAACTGTTGTGTCTCGACTGGCTGCATACAAGCGTCGGACAGCGCAGTGCTTGCTGCGCGAATCGCATTGCTTGCTTATTGCTTGCTGCTTGCTGCTTGCTGCTTATTGCTTATTGCTTATTGCTTGCTGCCAGCCTGCCCGCTGAACAGTTTTAACCCTTTGACTCCCGCGTCCTGTCCACTAGCATCCTGCATTGTCAGCCATTCTGTCTGTCTGTCGGCGAAACCATTCTTGACGGTAGCCGCTGCGCTGATGCATGCCCCATCATCTGTCTCCATCTCCTTCTGTCTACAGCCATTCTAGCAAAGCAAACACTAAACCCTTTGACGCCCTCACCCCATCCACCAGCTTCCTTCAGGAAGCTGGTGAATAGGGTGAGGGTGTCAAAGGGTTAAGTTTGCAGGAAGCTGTGAATAGGTGAGGTGTCAAGGGTTGAGTTTGCAGGAAGCTGGTGAATAGGGTGAGGGTGTCAACGGGTTGTCTGCAGGAAGCTGGTGAATAGGGTGAGGGTGTCAAAGGGTTAAGTTTGCAGGAAGCTGGTGAATAGGTGTGAGGGTGTCAAAGGGTTGAGTTTGCAGGAAGCTGATGAATAGGGTGAGGGTGTCAAAGGGTTAAGTTTGCAGGGAGCTGGTGAATAGGGTGAGGGTGTCAAAGGGTTAAGTTCGCAGGAAGCTGGTGAATAGGGTGAGGGTGTAAAAGGGTTAAGTTTGCGGGAAGCTGGTGAATAGGGTGAGGGCGCCAAAGGGTTTAGTTTGCAGGAAGCTGGTGAAGAAGGTGAGGGCGTCAAAGTGTTTAGTTTGCAAGAAGCTGGTGAATAGGGTGAGGGCGTCAAAGGGTTAAGTTTTTGCAGTTGGTGGACAGGGTGCGGGAGTCAAAGGGTTACCTACACCGCCAAACGGGGAGCATTGAATTGAATGGAATATAGAAGTACTGAACTGAAGT
>CM060306.1:54684735-54687235 GCA_030674185.1 Monoplex corrugatus | reverse complement strand
TTGTTTTTTTGTTTTTTCTGGTTCCTGTTTGCTTGAACTCGGGCCAGTCACATTTGTTTTGGATAGAGATGTAAAACCCATACGCTAGGTGGGACCTTAGGACGTTGACAACGCAGAGGGCTTACGTACAGGCTTAAGGCTTAACCCTTTCACTCCTCACCCTATCTACAAAAACTTAACCTTTTGACTCCCTATCCTTTCCACTAGCTTCCTGCAGGAATGCTGGTGGAAAGGATGATGGAGTCAAAGGGTTAAGTTTGTGCTTTGCTAGCATGGTTGACAATGCAGGATGCAGGTGGACAGGGTGCGAGAGTTAAAGGGTTAAGTTTTTTGCTTTGCTAGGATGGTTGACAATGCAGGATGCAGGTGGACAAGGTACGGGAGTCAAAGGGTTAAGCCAAGCTCATGGATCTTTTCCATCACATGGCGTCAGCTGAGACTATACATATGGAATTCGTTCCGTGTGCGGAGACATTATCTTGAGAAACTGAAACTGAAACTGGGTTCGAAAACCCCTTGCTTGATAACAAGGCGATTGAGTCACATAAACAGTGCGACAGAGCCAATTGCCTGCCTCTCTGTTCATGTCTATGGTCCTGTAGGACGTATTTATAGGGGAGGGGGGGGGGGGAGAGAAAGGAGGAGGTCAGAAGCTTTTTTTTTTTTTTTTTTTGTAATAATAAAATGGAACTGGACTCCAAGTTGACGTCAGGTTCACAAGCTGAGAGTCATTTTTGAGCTTGCCGGCCAATTATTAAAATGTCCTTACTTTTGTGTTTCCGTTGTACCCTTGTGAGAGAGAGGGAGGAGAGAGAGAGAGAGAGAGAGAGAGAGAGAGAGAGAGAGAGAGAGAAGAGAGAGAGAGAGAGAGAGAGAGAGAGAGAGAGGTGTGTGTTTCAATTTCAGTTTCAGTTTCTCAAGCCGACGTCTCCGAGGCTGGAACGAATTCCATATGCACTAACGTCACAGGTGCCATGTGTATGGTTATCATGGCACAAGCCTTCAGCCTAAACATAAACCCATAAAGAAGAAGAAGAAGAAGCAGAAAGAAGCAGAAGGAGGAGGAGGAGGCGGAGAAGAAGAAGAAGAAGAAGTAAACAAAGACGACGACGACGAAGAAGAAGAACAAGAAGAACAAGAAGGACAAGAACAAGAACAAGAACAAGAAAGAGGAGGAAAAAAGAAGAAAATCATACTTACTAGGGTAGAGGCATAAGTACAATAATGATTTTTTACATCCACCCCTCGCCCATGGAGAGTCTACACTAACACAAGTAAAATAGGTAGCAAGAAACTCTGGACAGAGCCGGACAGCAGAAGGTCCTCAGAGGAGAAACCCCCGTCAGCCAATGCTTCGTTCCTTAACTCCTGACACCCTAAATGGGGCCAGGCTGCATCCAAATCATAACTTCTAGATGCCCTTCTACTGTCGACATTTTTTTTACTGGAATGTGTTCTCCACCTGGGCCTGAGCCTGCGCATGCGTCTTACGAAAGCCTTACAAAATTCACTTTTCTTATTCCTTGCCCAGATCCAGCTGGAAGTCGTTTCAGCTGCTTCTGCCACTGCCTTTAAGGCTCTGGAACCTCTCTCTCCCAGAAATCGAGAGCTCTTCGTGAGGTCATAGGAAGATGTGCCCATCAACCCCTTTTATCCAACCTCTGTGGCGAGGACTTTGGCTTCAAAGTCGCTGGCTAGCCTGGCATATCATTCGGTTCTGTAGATATGGGCTTCCTCCATTCTACTTTCATATGGTATTGTGAGTTCAGTCAGAATCATTTGTTTTGATGAATTGGATTGGACAGTCATATCCGCTCTCATGGCCACTTTTTCTGATGGTTTCTGGGTATTTTCTTTTTTCCATTGTGGAAGATCTGCTGTGCATTCCCAGTCGATCCAGCAGGCTCCACTTCAATGCTCTGGATGTCACATCTTTTCAGCTACGGTTTGCTGCCTCCTTCCGTGTAGAAGTATGGGGGAGCTTCTGGTGCCATGTTTTTTTTTCTCCTGACAGTACTGATCGCTTGGGCGATCTCTTGAAACATTTGATTGTGCTTCCATGAATACCTTCTTTGGGTTAGCGCTACCTTGCATGAGCTCAGGACATGTTCCATTATTTGTTTGGCCTGGCAGAGCGGGCATGCCGGGTCATGTGATTTCCCCCATTTCACCATATTTGCATTCGAGGAAGGACAAATACATACAAATCTGAGGATGACACTGATTCTGAGAGGGGCCATATGCCACATGTCATCCCAACATAGCTTCTTTGGAGTGCATTTTCCAACGTCGTCCACTGCCCCTGTTGGCCTTGCTGACTTGCCTTCTGGATTCTTTTGGCATCCTCTTCTTTCTTCATCCCTTGTATCATTATATTCCTTTTTGCCTTTCCCTTGGCTTTTGACCACCACTGCATTGTAATATTCGTAGAAAATTTACTTTGCTATAAATTAAGTATAATAGTATGAAGACATAATGTAATACAAAACTGGAATGGAAT
>CM060306.1:54672235-54682235 GCA_030674185.1 Monoplex corrugatus | reverse complement strand
CCGGTGCAAAACATACACAATACTTCAACAGTACATATATCAATGAATTCGCGCACATAATCTAAGGACACGCCCCTGGCGTTGATCACTCTGTTCGATTTGTCGCACAGGGGATTTAAAAAACACACCTGAATACAAATTTAAAAACAACTAAGGACACAAAAACATATATAAAACTGGCCAAAATTACCTAAAATTGCTTCCGCATATCTCATTTCCCTAGAGCCAAAAATGCACTCCAACATATGTACCCAGTTATCAATCCTAAGAGGAAGCTGGTGGATAGGGTGAGGGGTCGAAGGGTTAAGTTTTTGCTTTGCTAGCATGGTTGACGAATGATGCTGGTTGACAGGGTCCGGGCCGCAAAGGGTTAATGATCATGATATCCTTGCTTCAACCGTTCATGTAAGAGTACACACACCTTTGGTAGGATAAGCCCAGATTTTAACTCTTTGACTCCTGCAGCCTGTGCACCAGCATCCTCCATTATCAACCGTGCCAGCAAAGCAAAAACTTAACCCTTTGATTCCCTCGCCCTATCCACCAGCTTCCTCTTAGGATTGATGACTGGGTGAGGAAATGAAAGGGTTAAGTTTTTGCAGTTGGTAGACAGGAGTCAAAGGGTTAATGCAGTACAGCTGGGCGCCCAGGAAAACTGCTCTGCGGTGAACCCGATGCCACAGTCTTGCCACGAACCCATGGTCAGCCTTCAAAAGCCTGCCTACAATCAAATAATGTGTAAAACATGTTACTATGTCCTACCACCACCCTACCGCCCTCTCTAACTCGTCCCCTCCCCACCCCCAACCCCCGTGCAGCCAAGGACAGGGCACCGTTCACCACCAACTCCCTACCGCCATCACAACCACAATCATCACCACCCTCAGTCATTATCACCACCAATAACCACTACCACGTTTGATCACACCATGCCATGTATATATCTTTTTTTTCTTTTGTATTGTTGTCTTCATTTCTTTTTTTGTCTCTTAGTTCGGCCACGGCTTAATAACTTTCACAACAAGGGCGCTCCATCCGTTGTAGGTCTCTTTACGAGCCCTGGACGTTATAATGAATTCTCCGCTTTGCAGTCAAGCGAGTTTGATCTCGCTTCATTATCATTATTTGATCTCGCTGTGCATCATTAAACGTTTTGTACGTGTGGTGGGGTTAGAAAGAGGAGGGGGAAGTGGTGTGTTCGGCGGGGGGGGGGGGGGGAGAGGAGTTGGAAGTTGAGTGGGGGAGGTGTGGGTTGGATCATGAAATTGCACATTTAACTTGTTAGCCACTCCAGTATCTGCGTATAGATCTATCTCGCAGCTTTATGTTTGTACATTTCAGCCATGTGAAGGGGTAGGGAGTGGGTAGGGGATCCAGGAGGGAGGTGGAGGATTACTGTTCAAATGAACAATGGAGAAATTGAATTATATTGTTAATGGAACCGGGCAGAAAGAGGGAGAGAGAGGGAGGGAGAGAGAGAGAGAGAAAGAGGGAGAGATACAGACGCAGACACAGACACAAGGACACAGACACAAGGACAACACACACACACACACACGACACACACACACACACACACACACACACACACACACACACACAAACCACGTGGTAATGGCTTGATTGATCGTGTGGTCGTCTGACTTATTAAACTTAATGACCATGCATGCATGCATGTGTGTGTGTGTGTGTGTGAGAGAGAGGAGAGAGAGAGAGAGAGAGAGAGTCGGTCCATTGGTCAAGGTCGATAGCCTTTGTTCGCGCGTGCGCGCGTGCGTGTGTGTGTTAATGTGTGTAAGTCTGTGCGTGTGTGCATCACACAGTGCGAGTGGACTGGAAGATCAAAAGACAGGAGGACATATGAAGGGGTAGGAGGAGTGGGGTGGAGGGGTCGGAAGTTGGTGAGGGAAAGGGGGGAGGGGCTATCTGTGTGGAAAGTTCGCTTGTAGTTCGTACACAGTTTGTGAACATATTGACCACTGCAGTGATTTTTGTTGTTGCTACTGTTATTATTGTCCAAGGGAATTGACCATTTGTAGGGGTCATGGTCATAACTTTTGTTTCATATTCATTTCGATGCCTTTTTTCTTCTTTTTTTTTTTTTTATTATGTATTTCTTTTTCTGACTCTTTGTCATTTTAATTTTCATTTTAATCTTTACGTTCTCTTTTATTTTTTAGTTATTTTTTATTCTTTCTTCATTGCATGGAGCTTTTTTTCTGCGCGCGCGAGTGCCTGTGTGTTTCGATGTGTGCGTTTGCAGGTGTCCTGCGCGCGCGTGAGGATGTTTGTGTGCATATGTGTTTGCATGTGTGTAGCGAGCGAGTGTATGTATGTGTCGGAAACAGTCTCAAGCATGAGCAGTCCAGTACAAAGGCAGATAACTAAATGTACGCCATCCATTGCCTTACTTTCCAAATTTTACTTTGATATTAATGTACGGTGTATTGCATTTCACTCTCTGTCTCTCTGTCTCTGTCTCTGTCTCTCTCTCTGTTGTTTGTGTGTGTGTGTGTGTGTGTGTGTGGTGGTGGTTCTTTGATTTAATGTCTATTCACTAAAGTGATTTTAGACAAAACAAAACAAAAACAAAACAAAAAAAGAAGGGGGGGGGGGTGATAGAGGAGGAGTGAAGAGGACGTTTGAAAATTGTCAATTTTGGTTTTGAGAAAAGATGATCCAGAAAAGAACTGTTTCGAGGAGGGGAAGGTAAAACTAACAAATAACGTTACCATAATTAATGATTTAAATAAACTAACTAAGTAACAAACAAAATTGATAAATTTCAGAAGAAATGAATAAAAAATAAAACCAAGAATTGACTAACTATAACAGTGAACAAGTGAAATAGCATTTTAAAGGTAATTCGCTATAGACTTTTGACAGGCTAACAAAAAAAATCATATAGTAATGATGATGAGGCAAATATGTCAGAAACTGTACTCATAGATAGTGTAGGAATATGTCGTTTTACCCTAACGCAAGAAAGAATATGACTATGTGTTATCTTCTTTCTACACAAACACACTATGTTCTTGGTGTATTTTGTTTTGAATGCATCAAGTTTCCATCTGTACATAAGAGATTGTATAAGTCTGTTGGCAGGAAGCTGCTTAAGTATTTTGCTGACTTCAAAGTTCATGTGACATTTATCATACTTTTTCTGTTTTAATTGGAACTGCTTCCAGACATACTTGTCCACTAAAGTGTAAGTCTCGTGCAACGAGAGAGAAAGCTGGATATTGTTTGAATCTGGTGAGTTATTAGCTCCCCGTTTGGCAGCCCTATCAACTTTATCATTATAATAAAAAGAACTATGAGAAGGTATCCAGCAGAAAGTAATATATGTGTCTCTTGAAGATAAACTATGAATCAAGTGACTAATTTCCAGAATCATTTCAGGTCTTGTTTGTAATTTTGATAATCTAAGAGCCTGAAGTACTGATTTTGAATCGACGCAAACAAGTATCTGAAAAATTGTCCGAGGAAGACTTATAAATTTTAAAGCCATTAATATTGCAAAGAGTTCAGCTGTAAAGACAGATTTATCAAATCCTATATTGAAAGATTTTTCAATTTTGAGAGCAGGTATTAAAAACGCTGAACCTGCTTTTCTTTCAATTACTGATCCATCAGTGTAAATTTTCAAGTGATTGGGATATAAGTCGTCTATATGACATTTAACCTGACTTGCCAGTAAGTTTATATTGTCTTCTTTTTTTAAATTAGTGTGGTGTACGTCAAATTGTGCTCTATGGAGTTCCCAACTGGGTATGGCGAAAAGGAAGGTCTTATAGATACAGGATCTACGTCTAAATCAATTCCTGAGCCTTTCATGACGTCAGATGTGTATGTTGCAAGTGTGACCTGTGAAGATATTGATTTAGCTCTTTTTGGAAAGTCGGTATCTGATCTCAGTTTAGTTTCTGTTTCTGTGATGTTTTCTATGGTGGTATTTCTTAACAAAAATTTAGTAGAAGCGACTTTCCTTTGCTCTTCAAGTGGTAACAGATTGATTTCATTATATGTACGAAGACAGGAAGCATGCATTGGAAGACCCAGCGCAAGTTTGAAACCTTTACAATCTATGCTCTGTAGTTTTTTTTAGTGTTTTCGGTGCACTGAAGAAGATTTCTTGGGCATAGGTTAATTTAGATCTAACAAGCGATTTACAAAGATGAACAAGTATTGATGAATCTTGACCCCATGTCTGTTTGCGAACTATTTTTAAGAAATTTAAACTTTTCTGAGCTTTGGTTAACAAGCATTCAATATGCTGATTCCAAGATAATTTTGCTGTAAGGAAAACTCCTAAGAATTTAATTGACTCGTTAAACTGAAGAAGAGTGTCTCCCAGTTTGAAAGTGGGAATATTTGCTGGGTTTGCTCCACTATTAAATAAAACTATTTTTGTTTTTTCCAGGGATAGATGCAGTCCATTTTCTACCATGTATCGTGCTATTTTATCAAGTTCTAATTGGTAACATTTGCGTGTATAATTAATACAGCGCAAAGTTTTCCTTTTCATATTTACCTGCATCCACATGCACAAATCGTCAGCATATTGAGCTAAAACTACATGTTTAGATAATTTACTGGGTAAGTCATGCATTAATATCATGAAAACAAGGGGAGCTATAACGGATCCCTGAAGGATACCCATTTGAAGAATTCGTTTTGTGGAATATACATTTTCAATCCTCGTTTGAAATACTCTGTTTTCTAGGAAACACTTCACATAGTCAAAGACGTGACCTGTCAGCCCAATACTTTTAAATTTAAATAACAATCGGGAGTGCCACACTTGATCGTATGCTTTAGTTATATAAAAAAATGTAGCTAAAACGCATTGACGTCTTGCAAATTGTTGTTTTATGTTAGTAGTTAGCTTTGTTAGGATTTCTACTGGTGACCTGCCTTTCCGAAATCCTGCCTGATTTACTGGTATTATTTTATTCTTTTCACAATAGTGCATCAATCTCTTTAAGATTATCTTCTCCATTAGTTTACATACGTGTGATGTTAATGCAATTGGCCTGTAGTTTTTCAAATCAGTATTACATTTACCTGGTTTTAGTACAGGAACCACTTTGTTTCTTTCCAGTTGTTAGGCATTTTCCCACTATTCCAGCATATTTTAAATATGTTATGTAGTAAGATTATAAAATTTTCTGGTAAATTTTTCAGCATCTCATTGAAATTGCATCTGGTCCAACTGATGTCTTTTTACTTGGAATTGACTGAATGGCATCTTTTAATTCTTGAAGTGTGAGTGATGCATTTATGTAGTGATTATTGTCAGAGGCAGGATCCTTATATACGTCTTTCTTTTCTTCTCGTGTGTATGTATGTGTGTGTGTGTGTGTGTGTGTGTGTGTGTGTGTGTGTGTGTGTGTGTGTGTGTGTGTGTGTGTGTGTGTGTGTGTGTGTGTGTGTGTGGTGTGTATGTGTGTGTGTGTCTGTCTGTCTCTTTCGAAATTTTGGTTTGATATTAACTTTCGTTGTATTGCAGCTCTCTGTGTCTGTCTGTCTGTCTGCCTGTTTGTCTGTCTGTCTGTCTGCCTCTCTCACTCTCTCTGTTCTCCCCCCCCCCTCTCCCTCTGTTTAATTATTTTGCTTTACCTGTTCGAGTGGATCGTCCTGTATACCTTTGCCAAACAGAATTCAGGACTTACTTGCCGTAGACTCTTTTACGTGCGTTGAATGACTTGTGCACAAAGGACAAAAAAATAGCATCTACGGCACCACGCAAGATCTGATGAGTGAGGGAGAGAGTGGGGCTTGGGGAAGGAGGGGTGAGGATGGGAGGGGATGGGTGGAAGATCCCCTGTTCGTTTCGGTCGAGAATCAAACTCAACCTACAGCATTCTAAGAGGACGGTCTAAACACAAGGCTACCGCTCCTCGTAAAGGTAAAAATATGGAACTGTCTGACTGTCATAAATCTCTCTTGACCAAACTCCAGACTCTATGTGCCTGCCTGTCTTCTTCTGTCATTATTATGGGCATTTTCTTCCTGCCCCATCTTCTGCACTACACCGATCGTTGGTTCTTTTGATAAAGCCACCACCACCGTCCACCCCGTGGGGATGCCGGGGGTTAATATTTCTGGATTGTTAAAATAGTATTCCCCATTCTTTTTTTCCTGGGAAGTCTGTGCTAGAAATTTCCTCTTTTCTGTCACTCTCTTTGTTTCTGCCTTGTTCCTTTGCTTTCTGTGGTTTCTTCTTGTCATTTCTGTCTCGCTGGTCCATTCATTCACCTGTATGTGTTCGATAAAGTCTTACGTACTTTTTCTAAGGATTGATAATAGAGTACATGTATTAAGTGCATTTTTGGCTCTAGGGAGGTGTGATATGCAGAAACAATTTTAGGTAATTTAGGTCCGTTTTTAATGTTTTGGTGCCCTTAGGTATGCTTAAATTTGTATTCAGGTATGTTTCCTAAATCCCCCGTGTGATACATTGGACGGAGTGGTCAACGCCGGGGGCATATCCTTAGATTATGTGCGCAAATGTACTGATATGTGTACCTAATTTTTTTCCTGTTGACGTTTTGTGTATGTTTTGAACCGGTTATAGCCCTGATATGGCTCTACGCAGTCGGCTGAGCTTTCAACAACAATAACAATAATGATAGCACCATGGGCTCAAAATCCGATTATTTCGAGTTCAGTCACAGCCAGCAACGTTTAAAATCTGGCTGTTCGCTGCCCATCTAAATGTTTCATTCACTGTGATGGTCTCAGCTTAGTGTTTCATGGATCTTTTCCCCAACACTCTTTATACCAAGACCTTACCAGCTTATAGGGGTTTTGCGCAGGTTAAGGAAGTCTGCCAGAAAAAATGCTGACAGATTTGGATGGAGCGCATGTGGAATTATCCGAAAGAAGCTGGTGGACAGGATGATGGAATCAAAGGGTTAATTTTTTGCTTTACTAGCATGGTTCACAATGCAGGATGCTCGTGGACAGGGTGTGGGAGTCAAAGGGTTTTAAATCTCACGTTGACAAAAACACCACCACATTTCACACCATTGGTTTACTACTACTACTACTACTACTACTACTACTACTACTACTACTACTACTACTACTACTACTACTACCATTATTATTATTATTATTTCTTTATATTCTCTGACTGATAGCTTCTGCCATGAGTTCTACGTTGCTCAAGACGGCTTTACTGCGCTTGATGGGTTCCACAGCTACAAAACCACATTTAATGGCATGTGAGGGAAGGTCAGAAACAATCATCTCCACGTGTAATCCACCGACATTCTGCATCTGAGACATTACCGTCGATTGCAAGGGGCTTCGTAGGCACTGTCCTTGATAAGTTGTACCATAGCAGGCACTGTTAAACGCCACAAACTCTCATGGAGTTTCTGGCCCTGGGACTTCTACTGAATAACTTTGAAGTTGTTAGCGTCCTGAGGAACCCGAATGAGTGGCTAGGATCAACAGCTCTGAAGATGAGCGGACAATAGGGAAATGACAAGCAAACCACACATGCACGCACGGACACACACGCATACTCGCACACACACACGCACACACATACACACACATACATACACATACACGCATACACACACACACACACACACACAAACAAAAACAACAACACACACAAAATAAAACAAAAACAACAAAACACACATACACACACACGCACACACACACACATACACACACACAAATAAAAAACACACACAAAATATAAAAACAAAGCAAAACGCACACACACACACACTTAACACACATACACACACACACACACACACACACACACACACACACACACACACACACACTCACACACACACACATTCAAAAAAACTAAACATTTTCTTGTTTCTTATTCTTTCTTCCTGCCGGTTAAACCGCTGGGTGTGTCGCGGGTAGAATCACTGGTCTGAGGCGAGTTGGAAGGCCTGGACAGGTGGGCTGTCCACAGCAGAGGTGTGCATTCTGATCGTAAGGTAGTCCAGAGAATCCGACAACACATCGGTATCCCACGGTGCAACCAAAATGTTTTCAGGTGTCCTTGAGCAACATTCTTTTAGCTAGTCCTCATATACTCTGAGAGTGGTAGAACTCTAACCCTTTGACTCCCGCACCCTATGCATCAACTGCAAAAACTTAACCCTTTGATTCCCTTACCCTATCCACCAGCTTCCTACAGGAAGCTGGTGGATAGGGTGAGGAAATCAAAGGGTTAAGTTTTTGCTTTGCTGGAATGGTTAGCAATGCAGGATGTTGATGGACAGGGTGCGGGAGTCAAAGGGTTAAATTCAGCAAAACAGAACAGATGTTCTGGGAAGTCAGTCTCTTTGACGCCATCAGTCCAGGTCTTCCTTTGTCGTCCTCTTTCCCTGTGGCCAGACGTCACAGTGTTGTATGCACGGTGGGCTGGGTGGTAAGTTGGCATTCGTGCGAGGTGTCTGGGCGATTTGACTCTCCGCTGTTGAATACAATGGTGGAATGCAGTTGCCCCCACCATATCATTGGTCTCCATGTTGCGGATCATGTTTCGACGTGTTTTTGTTGACAGCAGCGCCGTCAAAACAAAACAATACAAAACAAAACAAAACAAAACAAAACTAAAACCAAAACACAAAACCTACAATGTTGCAATTTTCTCGTTCTCAAATTTGGGATGGTATCAATTACGAGTGCACATCATCTAATCATTGTTTCGTGTGTGTGTATGTATGTAGTGTGTGTGTGTGTGTGTGTGTGTGTGTGTGTGTGTGTGTGTGTGTGTGTGTGTGTGTGTATGTGTGTGTGTGTGTGTGTGTGTGTGTGTGTGTGTGTGTGTGTGTGTGTGTGTGTGTGTGTGTGTGTGTGTGTTCGTTCATTCTTTGATTTAACGTCTTTTCACTATAAGTGATATTAGACGGGTGTGTCTGTGAGTGTATGTCTGTGTGTGTGTACGTGTGTGTGTGTTTGTGTGTGTGTGTGTGTGTGTGTGTGTGTGTGTGTGTGTGTGTGTGTGTGTGTGTGTCTGTGTGTGTGTGTGTCTGTGTCTGTGTCTGTGAGTGTATGTCTGTGTGTGCGTGTGTGTGCGTGCGTGCGTGCGTGTGTGTGGATGTGTGTATGCGTGTGTGTGGGTGTGTGTGTTTGTGTATGTGTGTGTGGATATTTTGGCTTTGAACTTATCTATGAAATTAGCACGTTTAAACCAAAAATAATCACTTCTCAGCTCGCAGGGATCACAAGACAGATTATCTCTGATAAAGAAGATCACTGTACTATGTCTCAGACCTGTCACCTGCCTCGCTACTCATGGGCAGGTCATTGTCCAGAAGCATTATCTGCATGTGATGTCTTGTCATCAGAACACTACAGCCAGCAGAACAGGGATTGGCAGTCCTTGAGCATTTAAGAGAAACACCTCATAAAATAGTACTTTTTCTCGTCACGAAATGTTGGGTCTTCTTGTCGTAATATGGTGTTGCTTTCGTCATCATAGCATAAAATAGTTCTGCTCCCGTCATAACAATAAAACTAGCGGAGTCAGTGAGCATGTGAGAGAAGATGGCCCTTCATTATGACGGGTGCCATAGTTGTGTGGTTAGGATCCTTGTCTGCGTACTGGGTGGTTTGGGTTCAAGGCTGCTTGGGTACCTTGCCGCCTGGTGAGTGAAGGGTGGGGATTTTTCCTATCTTCCAGGTCAGCATCATCAGTGCAGACCTGCTAGTGTCTGGCCACCTCCCCCCCCCCCCCCCCCCCCCCACTTTTTTTTTGCTTGTGCATACACACGCTTAGAACATTATACGCAGTTTAATTCTTCGTCTCCCGCACCCTATCCACCAGATGCAAAAATTTAACCCTTTGACTCCTCATCCTATCCACCAGCTTCCCGAACCTATCTACTAACTTCCTACTTAACCCTTTGACTCCCTCACCCTATCAGTTTAATTCTTTGTCTCCCGCACCCTATCCACCAGATGCAAAAATTTAACCCTTTGACTCCTCATCCTATCCACCAGC
>CM060306.1:54664735-54667235 GCA_030674185.1 Monoplex corrugatus | reverse complement strand
AAACTAATACATCCAGTAGTTGACGATCTCCCATGACCAACTCTATCATTATAGTCCGACTGACAGGGTTCGTTCGACTTGGGGCGTATAAATGTCAGTCCTGCAAGACATTATTAATCTAGTCTCCGCACCCCTTCCTTGTAACTGGGTGCCTCGTGCGTCATACAAACAAGCCCCTTATATCACAGGCATCCAGGTAGTTAGGGTCAGTGGGCAAATGGGGACAGTGACCTCAGTGGGCAGATAAGATAAGGTCTTCCCCCTCTCTGACCTCTCCTCCTTCCTTGTCCTATCCTCGCTTGCTTCGCTGTGCAGGGCACAAAAACCCACTGCTTGTTTATGTTACCGGTCTGTCCAAACTCACTCTGGGTCTGATAAGCGCGGACAAAGCTGTGTGTGGATGGGTAGGCTAGATAGTTTTACCTTGAAACCAGGCCAGTTTGCACTTGTTCAGTGATATTACTCGTTAGACAAAATATGTATGTACGTATAATGTCAGGGCCGATTTACTCGTAATCAGGTGACCTTGCTTTTTTTTTTTTTTTTTAGTTAATGATTATCCGGTGTTATTATAATCTCGAAACCAGGCTAGTCAGTTGTTGAGTAATTTAATTTGGTCAAGGAGAGAACAGAACTTTTTTTTTTCAATCTCTAGTTATAATGTTATATTTAGGTATATTTAGGGAACGAACCAATTTTGTTATGGATGTTGTTGTTGAAACGTATAAACTCGCATATCACCGTCATATGCAGCTGAAAATTTGCACACATTCCATACTGATGGGTTTTTGTTCTTTGTTTTTGTTTTTGTTTTTTGTGTTTGTTTTTTGTTTTTGTTTTTTAATCATACAGAAACTGAGATTTTGTCATGAGTTACAAGGAAACTGGGCTAGCTGTTGTTACCTGCTTGTTTAAGTTTAGTCAGCGTATCAAGTGGTATCATCATCATCAAGTGCCTTGCCACATGGCGTTGGCGATCATGACCCTCCATATGCATCTGTCCCTTGTTGTCACAAGCACATCTTCCATTCTCTCTGTCCTCAGCCACTCTGCAAGTCCGTCCAATATTTTTTTCCCTGGGCCTACATAGTGCTCTCTTTCCCTCCACCTTTCCTGTTGTGACCAGGTGCTCCAATTCCCCTTTACTCATCAAATGGCCTATAAATGTTGCCTGTCTTTTCCTAATCTTTCTTATGAGTGATCTTCTTGTATCTGCCTCCACCAAGACTGTCTTGTTTGTTTTCTTTGCTATCCATGGAACTCTCAACATTCTTCTTAGAAACCACATCTCGGCTGCCTCAATCTTGTTCTGGCTTTACTTGTTGACTGTCCACATCTCACAACCGTATTACATTATCGGTTCTATATAACATTCAAGAACTCTTTTCCTGATGTTAATTGGTAGGCATTTGTTGGTAAGAATTCTTTTCATCTTCTTGAATGCTGTTTTGGCTTGGTCGATTCTGCTGGCTATTTCTGATCTGCATCTGCCGTCTGGTGAAATGATCGTTCCCAGATATTTAAACTTATCAATCTGTCTCAAGGTTATGCCATGTGCTGTTATTTTGCATGAGGGGATTTCATATTTTTTACTGATTACCATGACTTCAACAAGGGGTATATATATACATGGTACACCTATAGTCCATGGGCGATTTTTGAGGCAACGAATGATATCTATTTTGGATTAACTGACAATTTATCTGGCCTTATGGTTACCTTGAAACAAAGACCAGTCGTTGACAATTTCCTGTAGTGTAATCAGCATTTTGTTTTCCTTCTACCGTGTTTTCTTGTGGATGGGTACACAAACACACAACACACCACCACACACACACACACACACAACACACACACACACACACACACACCAACACAACAACACACAAAACACACACACACACACAAAACACACACACACACAAACACACACACACAAACACACACACTCTCTTTCTCTCTCAATCTCCCTCTTTGTCTCTCTCTCTCTCTTTCTTTCAAATATAAGTACGCGCGCATCGCACACGCACAACACACACACACACACACACACACACACATACACAAATACATACATACACACACACATACAAACACACACACACATATATAACACACACATACAAACACACTCACGTACAGAGGTCACTGACACACCAATAAACAGACAACGTGCCTTCCCCAAACCTTCTGGGGGAAAAAAAGGCTGCAGGAACAATACTATACCCAGTTTCTATTGTGATAAACAATGGATGCACTGTGCTGATAAACTGAAAAGGCCCATGACAAAATGAGCACTGACAATGGAAACAAAACCAGAAACAAAAATAACGCGAACTCAGAGAGGAGAGAGAGGAGAGACAACACACAGAGAGAGAGAGAGAGAGAGAGAGAGAGAGAGAGAGAGAGAGAGAGAGAGAGTATGACAACTACAATGACGATCATACGATGATTCATATCTTCCAACAGCTGAGGTTATAAGCGAATAGCCATTTGTCAA
>CM060306.1:54644735-54659735 GCA_030674185.1 Monoplex corrugatus | reverse complement strand
CAGACAAAACCAAAAGTAGGTCGGGATAGGGAAGCCAAATTGTATCAAAGAAGTTTAAATAAACATTTCTAACTTAATCGTGGCCTTTTCATTTTCATTGTACACGCATTTATAATCGTCCGAAGCAGTAGTCTATGTTGAAACACTGAGCTTTGGATTTGGTAAATACTGTGTATGTTGTTTTCAACGAAACATACCGACAAGGCGTTAACATACATACTCCAAAGATACTGTAAACCACTGTCTCTGTCCTCTGGCTTACAGAAATATGAAAACAACCAGCATGCACACCACCGAAGAAGGAGAAAGCAGATTGTGCGGGAACATATCGCCTGTACGGTGTGGACACAATAACGTGTAAATACACATCCCAGAGAAATCGGAATGCTGATAAGAATGAATCGATAGTTCTGGCAATAAACACCGAAAATGTAATGGCCTTGGGAAAAGTGAGTACAAAACCAAGATTGCCAAGCCATTCTCTCTCCCCTTTATAAGCAGAATTCATTATCAAGAAAATCTACATTCTGTACTTTTCAAGTTTATTTATTTACTTTATATATATTTGTTCCTTTTTTTTAAAGATAAGATACACAGATACATATGTCATTTACATGTAACCAAGATTATTCCAATGACAGGCTGATACAATTCCAGTATAAGTATAGACTATGTAAAACATAGGTCAGGTAGGGCCTCAGGACCTGGCCAGCTCATGGATTTATGTGCAGGCTTTTAAGGCTTGTGCGATGATCACCATACGCATGGCACCTGTGACGTTAGTGCATATGGAATTCGTTCCGAGCGAGGAGACGTCGTCTTGAGAAACTGAAACTGAAACATCAAGTCGTTGTCTTACAATTCGAAGAAGCTTCGGACGAAATATAACTGGACGTGAAACGAGGACAATGGTGGACTGTCACAACAGTGAAAACAAACAGACTGTCAAATCTTGTCAGCAGTCCATGTACAAGTGTTATTTACACATGTTCCTTAGAAAGTGCTGAATTTAGACACGTGTCTGATCCATCTGACCTTAACCTTCCTGTCGTGACTTTCAAATAATTATATGCAGTAGCGATTTGCTCATCGGTGGAGGCATTTGGTTGAACTGCGGTATAAAGACTCATCCGTACACAGCCGACGAACCTCTTGCTTTCACATGTTTTGTTACTGATACACACACTCAGGGACACACAAACATTTGTCGATCGATATGAAACATCATAGATACACACATACACACACACACACACACACACACACACACACACACACACACACACACACACACACACACACACATACGAACACACACACACATACACACACACACACATACGCATGCACGCACGCACACAGACACACACGCGCGCGCGAACACACAAACACACGCATACGCACGCACGCACGCACGCCCACAAGTGCATACACACGCACGCACGCGCGCGCGCGCGCACACACACACACACACACACACAGACATTTTGCCGATCGATATGAAACATCTCTCTCTCTCTCTCTCTCTCTCTCACATACACACACACACACACACACACACACCACACACACACACACATACACACACACGCACCCACACACACACACACACACACACACACACCACACACACCACATACACACAGGGACACACAGACATTTTGCCGATCGATATGAAACAATCTCCATAAAATGGTGGTTTGGGGAGTCAGTGGCTGTATAAATTAAACAAGTCGACAGCAGACACAAATCACGGTCCTCTCGCACGCCCACGCTCTTTTCCAGTATCGTGTATCATCTGCCTTTGTGGTCATTGGTATTTCAATAAAATCGTTTTTCTATACAGTTCTTTATGATTTGACTTAATTAAATGACTCTGATTATGGAAATGATTTTGTGTGTTTGTGTGCCAGTTTCCGTCACACACACACAACACACACACACACGGAAAAGAAAACGAAGCACACGCCAATGCGTTCTCGCTCATAAGGATATGGCCCTCACGCTGACCATTCGTCCAAGGGGGTTTAAAGAAACAAACCTGCAGAGAGATATACTAATGAATCTAAGTTCATTAAAACATACATGAAAACGGGGCCTAAATTACCCAAAACGGCTTGTGCACATCACATTTCCTCAGAGACAAAGGCTGCTAGTCAATACATGTACCCAATTATCAATCCTAATAGAACGGGTGTAAGATTTTACAGAACACATACAACTGAGAGGACCAGCAAAGCAGAAAATGATACAAAGAGACAAGGGGAGCAAGGCAGAAACTGTGTGACAGAAAACAGAAAATTTTCCAGCACAGGATTTCAAGAAGGTGCGGATAATATTTATACTTGAAAGAACCCCGGGCATCTCCATGGGAGGAGAAGAACAAGAAGAACAATAACAAGAACAAGAGAACATAACAAGAACAAGAAGAACAGATGAAATAAAGCTACAGTGTAGAAAAGTTAAGAAACTGAAACCTGAAAACGCTTGATTACTCAAAGGTAGTTACATCAAGCCCCATTGGATTTATCTTATAGGCCTCTCTATCATACATGTAAATAAATAAATAAATAAAAAAATGAATAAATAAATAAATAAATAAATAGATAAATAAATAATAAATAAATAAACAAAAAATAAATAAATAAATAAATAAATAAACAAACAAACATAGATGTCAGTAAATAAATAAACGAATAAACAGACATAAATAAATAAATATACGTAAGATTATAAGATAAACACGTCCATTAACTCTAAACTAATAGAATAAATATTCCTGATTCATTAACTGTTGTATTTGAAATAAAAACGAGCGGAAGGCGAAAGCGATATGTCAACCGATGATCGTTGGCAAATAACAATAACTACTTACGAAGTCATACTACTACTGCTGCTGCTGTTACTACCTCCAACTTGTATGAAATGATGATGATGATTGTTATTATCATGATGATGATGATGATGATGAAACTAATACTAAGAATTATTACAACTATTACTACTACTGTTACTACCACTAATTCTACTAATGATAAAATACTGCTACTAATAATTATTTATTATCACTGTAATCATCATCATCATCGTTATATTATTATCAGTATTATCATTATCATTATCATTATTAGTATGATTATTATTATATCATCATCGCATCATCACCATCATTATTATCATCATCATCATCCATTATTATTTTTAGTATTTTTTTTATTTTTGTTGCTGCTGCGTGTTGTTGTTATTGTTATTATAATTATTATTATTATTGGTAGTAGTAGTAGTAGTAGTAGTATTGTTATTATCATTATTATTTGTTTCTGTTGTTGTTGTTTCACAGTGTATCTGCCCATTATCTCAGTTGTGAGAGTGCCATGCTCATAAGGCACAAGTTGTGGGATCCACCCTTTTGGAACGGCCTAGGTTTTATGGACACGAAGACAAGATATAAGACCTATATACGTTACGTAGGACATGAAGACTTTATTAACACCTAGGGCTTAAAAGTGCAGTCTTAAGGTGATTATGCCATGATCAGTGTGGATCTTCTCCATCAAACGACATCAATGGTGTCAGTGCAAATGAAGCTTATTCCCAGGCATACAAAATATCTTGAAAAACTGAAACTGAACCTGAAATTTTGAAAATACACAGGAAATGTTTCTCTCTATCTCTATGGGTCGTCAGGTATTGTCTTAATTTTCTTCAACGGTTAAAAACAAAACTAAACAAAAACCGAAAACAAAACAATAACAAAAATAAACAAAACAACAACAAAAAACAAAAAACAAACAAAAACAAAAAACAAAACAATAAAAAACAAAACAAACAAACAAAACAAAAAACAAAAAAAAAAAAAAAATCCCGAACACACACAGATCACATGGAATGTTTACAACATATCATTACCTTTCTTTCTGGCTCTTCGTCTCAACCGAGTATGAATGTATACAAAACAAACGTAAAGTAAGCAAACAAACACACGATCAAACGAACAAAAACGATTCGACAAAATAACCAAAAATGAAAAACAAAATCGGCATACGCAAAAGACAACAACGAATAAACTGATAAAAAATCAAAGAATAAATAAATAAATAAATGATTAAATGAAACAAATAAATAAATAGATATGTAAATAAATAATAATTCACTCACTCAATCAATCAATAAAAGAGTAATTGAATGAATGAATAAACAAACAAATAAATAAACAAATAAATAAATAACGAATAAATAACATTCAAAATACACAAATCAATAAATGAGTAGTAAAAAACAGTTAATAAGTAAAAATGTAAACAAGCAAAATAAATGAATAAACAAACAAACAAATAGATTCATAGACAAATCAATGAACAAGCAAAGTCGGTAACAAGGTCATAGATGATAAACATAAATTTGGATTTATCACCGCATTTGGCGCGTGTTTATTTATTCTTTATTATCATTTTTTTAAATTTTTATTCTAAACTTTTTTATTTGTTCGTTGCAAAAATATTTTTCTTTTCTTTTTCGTTTTCTCTTGGCTGAGCTGTTGTGTGTGTGTGTGTTTTTTTTCTTTCTTTTACATTTTGTAATATTATATATTTTGAATGTGGTAGAATACTAACAGGTTCAAGATACACCCATCCAGCACCCTCGGCTGTTTCTTAGTAACTGTACGTGGCAGAATATCAGTTTAAAACAAAATCCGGAGTTACTTTCACAAGCGGATGATGATGATGATGATATTAATAATGATACTACTTCTACTACTAACAATGATGATGATGATAATAATAATAATAATGATGATGATGATGATGATATGATATCATCATCATCATCATCATCTATGTACGCGACATTTCCCAAGAAGTCTCATAAGCAATGTACAGTTTATGGAAAATGTTAGGCATAAAAAGATAAATCAACAATCAGTGATGTAGGCATGAATTAGAACAAGAAAACAGCAACAACTTCATACGCATACAGTACGAGAACACACTTCCATATGAACGCATACACATGACACACAAACATACACAAACAGGCGCGCGCACACTCACATAATCACACACAAATACATGTGTAGGCCTACGCAGATTGTAACAATTATCACAAAATAAAATGCACGTTTAACATCCGTGTATGATTTATGTTGCAAACTAACAGTCGTTGTTATGTTCTAAAAGATTTCAAAATGTTAAAATCAAACAAAGAGTTTTAAAACTTCGCCCTAAAAATCAGACTGCATTGTGATGTGAAGCTTAATATCCCAACTGACTTTACATGTCAGGTTTACGAGTTTCGCTTCCTCCTGCTCCCCTTAGTTACAACGTCAGACAAAAATAAAATTGTAAGGGGGGGGGGGGGGGAGAAAAATCTCACGGCAACACACACCCGCTCACTCACACACACCAAACGATAAGAGGTGGAAGAGGGGGGAGGGGGGAGACAGTGGGAGAGGTGAATAAGGGGTGGGGGAAATGGTGATGAAACGAGGTCATACAAAGGCAACTAGGTCAAGGCGCCGGTGCGCCACGGTGGATGCGCAGTCTACACCCTTGGCTGACGTGATTGGTTGAAACGCTCGCACGAGAGGCGCCGGACGCCGGCTGGCAAGGACGTGCCACTTTGTCTCTTTGTCCTGACTACAACCGCGCTATTCTCCCGCCTGGGAAAGGACCCGCCCAGCGCCATCAATTTTGAATGAATGCCTTGCCGATCAATGCACTCCAAGGCCAAGTCATGGCAGCCTTCCAGCCACTCAGGAAAAAAGAATAATAAAAACCGCTGCATGTTCAGAATTCACAAAAAATAAAACTGATAAGAAGCGACTGAAGATAGTTATAGAAGGTCAGAAAATGATACTGGATTAATCGTTTAAGAAAGAAAAATTAAAACCCGTCGACTGTACGTTAAATATCAAGGAAATCTTTACAACAGGAAAGAGAAGTGCTCCGACATGAGGTCCAAAACCCGGACCACGTTTTCCGAGCTCGTGCGTCAGCTTGAAGGTCATATGCACCGGATTGACGGCGTGACCGACTCAAAGAGTTCAGTGGGTCGCGCCCTGCGCGTGTGTGTGCGCCATCCTGCGATAAGTAAGCACATAGAATGCGCTGCTAAAATACAAAAAGCCCACTTTGGTGCCAGATTAAGGAAACGCATTTCCATCTGATGTAGATCTAAAACCTTGAGAAGAAATCACGATTTGGGGGTGCTTTGTTTTCTATTTGATTACTTTCTTTTGTAGCGTTGGCTCTACTGTTGTTTCGCTTTCTTTCTCTGAAGTAACCTACATACAGTGTGGCCTTGTACTTTGTGTATGACTTCCTATTTTTGTATGTCTGTGTGACCTTGTACTTTTCGTTGTGACCCTTGACATTTACATGGGATTTGTCGGTGAAGCTACAGTTTAGGTCTTCGATCTTTGGATGAGACCTAAACAGTATTGTTCCCATTTGTCTAGATACTGTATGTAGAAAGAAATGGTTATGTTCTACCATAATTAATAAACACTGTCACGCATATCATGTTGTGTTTTGTTGGATTTTCTTTTTTTTTGTTTTGTTTCTTGTTTTGTTTTGTTCCCTTGTATGTACGTGTGTGATTTCGTTTGCTTATGAAATTGTTCTCTTGGCACAATTTTACCAGGAACAATTATTTTTGTTGTTGCGGGATCTTTAACGTGCGCCAAATGCATGCCGCGCATGGGAACTTGGTTTGTCGTCTCGTCCGAAAGAGTACTATACCCAGACCACTAGTGAAGTGGGCGTGGGAGGGGGGAGCAGATGGGGCTATGGGGCTGGGGAAGGACAAGAACAATCCCTATCATCTTACTGGGAGTCGAACCCGGGTCACTTGAGGGTGCTTTGTATGCTGGCCATTCCACTCACAAGTGTCTTTGTACTGACCTCCTTATGCTGATATCTGGCAGGGAGGTTGGAATGAAGCATGTCTACATTCCTCCCACTTTTCCACGACAACATTCTCTCGTATCTTGTATTTTTTTTTTTTTTAGGATGATCACACTCAGACAGTTTTCTCAATTTTTTTTCATATGTCATTTTCTATACGCCACGTTACAAAAAAAGGCCTCAAAAGCGGGACAATTTTCATACTGCTATAAACATGATAATAACGATGAAGATGATAATCATAGTGCTTTAGAGTTCCACTTAGAACTGCGACTGTGTGACAGGGCTATATTTACAGTTATTATCATATTTTGGCGTCAACAGGCCCGAGAGATACATACACTTATGATGAGGCATCAATGAGGTGGATGAGACTCAACAGTGTGGTCCCAGTCCTCCCAATGAGCCCGTAGTACACTCAACTCAGGGTAGGAGCCGGTTGAGGCTGAAAAATCCCACTAGCATTATTGACAGGTCTGATGGGGATTCGAACCCACAACCTTCCATTCGGTAGTCAACTGTGCTAACCACTGTACCACAACTGCTGTTCTCCTGCATCACATTGTCCCAGGTCCGCATTTCTTTGACGACTTCAGCTGAGCAGATTTGGCTTGAGTGCAGGCTGGTTGGCTGTATTGATAGAGCTGTGGACTCGAGATTTGATGTCTCGAGTTCAATCCCAGCCTGCAGCATGAAACACACACACACACACACACACACACACACACACGCACGCACGCACGCATGCACGCACGCAAACTAAAAACAAAACAAAACAAACAAAAAAAACCTAACCAAACCGAGCCGAAAAAGGATGAAACAACACGACCACGACACGACACGACACGACATGACACGAACACCAAATCAACAAACCCATTAGCTTCCCATCTGAATCCTCAAATTGTTATGGTGGTGTTAGTTTAGTGTTGCATAAATCCCGTTTTTCCCTCCTCATCCACTCCATCCTCACATCCCACCCACCCACTCCCCCACCCCCGTTCAGGACTTAGTCGGTGCAGAACTTTAGGGATTTGTGTATGTGCAAGGAGTTTGTAAGATAACTACTGGAAGATCTGGGCTGAGCAAACATGGAATTGCCCGAGTGCGATGATTCTATACTGAGTAAACTCCAAACGCTATGACTAATTCGGTTTGGTCTGTCTTTGTCTTCACTTGCCTTGCCGTGGCTTTCATAGCCTTGTGTTCACGTGCCATTGTGTCCATAGGTCACTGTGTCCATCTGCCTCCCCCGTGGGGATGCCTGGGACTCTTTCAGTATAAACAGTATCCCCACCTTCAGGAAATTCTGTGCTAGAAATTTCCTCTTTTCTGTCAGTGTCTTTGTTTCTTCTTTATTCCTTTGCTTTCTGTCATATCTTCCTATCATATTCTGCCTTGCTGGTCCATTCGCCTGTATGTGTTCGATAAAGTCTTACTTACTTTCTCTTAGGATTGATAATTGGGTACATGTATTAAGTGCATTTTTGGCTCTAGGGAAATGAGATATGTGGAAGCAATTTTTGGTAATTTAGGTAAGGTCCGTTTTTATATGTTTTAGTGTTCTTAGTTATGTTTAAATTTTTATTCAGGTGTTCTTTTTTAATCCCCTGTGCGATAAATTGGACAGAGTGGTCAACGCAGGGGGCATCTCCTTAGATTATGTGCACGAATGCACTGATACGTGTGCTTAATTTTCTTTTCCTTTTTCCCGTTGAAATATTGTCGTATGTTTTGAAACGGCCATAGCCCTGATATGGCTGTACCGTGGCCTTCGCGAAGAAATGTATTTTGCGAAAGCCATGAATGGCTCTACGCAGTTGGCTGGACTTTAAACAACAATAACAGTAACAGTAACAGTCCATCTGCCATTGCGTCTAAATACCATGGTGGTTCAACGGGGCCAACGGTCATAGTGCCCCAAACGGGGCATGAGGGCTAAGTTGGGCTTTAGTAGATGCGCTATACTAGATGCAAAGTGTGAGTTGCCAATGAGACGAATATGGATATCCGGTCTCTCTCTGTGTTTGCCCTACTTCCTCACTAGAGCACGTACACATAATGATTACCCACGCACACACACATTTACACGTGCAACACAATAACAAACATATACATACATACATACATACATACATACATACATACATACATACATACATGCTTCCATACATACATACATACATGTACATACGTACATACATGACATACATTACGTACATACATTTCGTACATAATTACGTAAGTACATACATACATACATACATACATACATACACATACATACATACACACATACATGCACACTACATACATACATTCATCCATCCATCCATCCATCCATCCATCCATTCATCCATTCATCCATACACACAAACTAATGGATCATTTCTCGTGATCACCACAATTCAGCTACTAACAACTGCTTAGTTCTTTCTACCCGTCTAACTTCAGCCCTTCCATATGACCACTCTGTAATTCTCTGTTCTCTTGACATTTCTCCTCCTTCCCGTACCACACGCACAGTGACTCGACGCAATCTCAAATCTATCGACCTCTCCACATTTTCATCTGATGCCTCCCGTCTCCTTTCTGAAAAGTCACATAACCTTGCCGATGAATTCTATACTACTCTTCACCATCTTCTGGACACTCATGCTCCAGCCACAACCCGTCTTTTACCTGACCGCCCCCCTACCCCCTGGCTCACTCATGAGATTGCCTGTGCAAAACGTGCCCGCCGCAGAGCAGAGCGCCGCTGGCGCAAATCCAAACTCACTGTACACAGGCAACTTTTCCAAGCCTCTAAAACAAAAGTATCCACCCTCATTGCATCTGCAAAAACAAGCTATTTCCAAACCAAAATCCTGAATGCCTCTTCTTCAAAAGAACTCTTTACAACCATGAATCATCTCCTTGGCACACGAAAAGACTTACCTCTCCCAACAAAACATACAAATGAAGAACTCCCATCTGTATTCTCTAAGTATTTCACCACCAAAATACAAACTCTTCGTGACAGGCTTGACAGGACACCCTGTCAACCATGCCCACCTGACCCTTCCTTCTCTGGCACACCTCTCACTACTTTTACCCCAGTCTCACAAGAAGAAATTTTCAACACAATCAGATCCATGTCGTTCAAAACCTGCGAACTGGATCCTCTTCCAGGTTCTCTCTACTCCGATTGTCTCCCTACTCTTCTCCCATTCATCACTGACATCATCAACACTTCTTTTCAAACTGGAACTGTCCCAGATTCTTTCAAGTCTGCTATTGTTCACCCTCTCCTCAAGAACCACAATTTAGACCCAAATGAACTGAAAAATTACAGGCCTATCTCTAATCTCTCTTTCTTGTCAAAACTCCTTGAAAAGGTGTCCTCAACCAGCTGAACTCTCACCTGTCTGCCAACAATCTCCTCAATCCTTTCCAGTCAGCCTACCGCCAGTGCCATAGCACTGAAACTGCCCTACTACACATTCTCAACAATCTCCTCCTTGCAACTGATACTGGCAAAGTCTCTCTCCTCACACTCCTTGATCTGTCTGCAGCCTTCCATACCATTGACCATGGTATTCTCCTTTCTAGACTTCATCATACTTTTGGCATCTCTGACATTGCTCTCTCCTTTTTCACTTCGTATTTATCAAACAGAAAACAAACTGTTCTCATCAATGGCACTTACTCTCAACCTGCATACCTGACCTGTGGTGTTCCACAAGGATCTGTCCTTGGCCCTGTTCTTTTCACTCTTTATACCTCCCCCCTGTCCACCATCATCAACTCCCACTCTATAAAACGCCACTTCTATGCTGATGACACCCAACTTCAAGATAGTGACTCACCTGATAATATACAGCGCCTGTTGACTCGCACCACTGAGTGTTACTCGGACATTAAGAACTGGATGACACACAATAGACTTCAGCTTAATGACGACAAGACAGAAGCTATCCTCATTGGCACCCGTCAGAAACTTTCCCAGCTGCCTCCTCTTTCTCTCCCATTATGTAACACATCAGTCCCAATTTCTGATTCAGCTAAAAACCTTGGTGTCTGCATTGACTCTACCCTGTCCATGAACAACTTTGTTTCTCAAACTGCCAGATCTTGCTACTATCATCTCCATCGTATAAGCCTGATCAGGAAGTATCTCTCTGTGGAAACAACTGCAAAACTCGTTCTCTCCTTCATAATGTCTCGCATTGACTATTGCAATTCACTCCTGTCTGGTCTTCCTGCCTCCACCATTCACATCCTACAGCGCATTCAAAACAATGCTGTACGCCTTGTACTCAAAAAGAAAAAAGCTGACCACATATCTCCTCTCCTGGCACAACTTCACTGGCTCCCTGTATCAAAGCGCATACAGTACAAACTAGACACCATGTGCTACAAAAGCCTCAATAACGCAGCCCCCGATTACCTGTCAAGCCTACTTGAGATCTATGTTCCCTCACGTACCCTCCGCTCTGTCTCCGATCCACTGACTTTTCGCTTTCCACGCACTAAGCTCAATACCTATGGTCCACGAGCTTTCTCTGTTTCTGGTCCACTCTCCTGGAACAAACTTCCTCTCTCAGTCCGTCAGCAACCTACTTTTGCCTCCTTCAAGTCCGCTCTCAAAACTCACCTTTTCTCCTCTGCATAAAATCCTAACCTCACTCAACCCCCTCTGCAGCCTGTCTCCCCTCGGAGGGGAATCACTTTGTTTTAATATATAATTGTATATGATGTGCTCTCTGTGGTTTTCCATTGGTTTTATTCTTGCTTTTATTGCTTTTATTCTTTTCTCCCCATTTGTGGCCATGCATGTGTGTGGTGTGTGGTGTGTGTGTGGTGTGTGTGTGTGGTGTGTGCGTGTGTGTGCGTGCGTGCGTGTGTGCGTGTGTGTCTTTTCGGCGCTTGGATTTGTTTTTGTCGAGATTTGCGCTATATAAATATTGTAATTATTATGTATGCATGTGCGTATGTATGTATGTATGTATGTATGTATGTATGTATACGCTTAGATTATGTATGTATGTATGTATGCATGTATACGCTCAGCTTAGATTTATGTATGTAAGTATGTAAGCATGTATGTATGCATGTATACGCTCATATGTATGTAGGTATGTATGCATGTATACGCTCAGCGCTTAGATTTGATTTTATCAAGATTTTGCGCTATATAAATAAAATATATTATTATTATTATTATAATCTGAGTCACCTTGACCCAGTTTGATCTGCCATATCCAATTTGAGATATTCATGGATACAATGGCTCGTGGACATAATGACAAGTACGACGAGTGGACAAAATAGCACGTGGACACAATAGCACGTGCACTTAATTGAATGACCCTGGCCTGACAATCATGCCTTGTCTTGCTCTGCTTGAGTAGCGTACAGTCTACGACGGGAGTCCATATCACTGGACAGCCAGTACCAAGGTTGGCAGAGTGATTTTGTCGCTATGCAACGATACTATCACTTTAACTCCTTGACTCCCGCACCCTGCCCACCAGCATCCTGCGTTGTCAATCGTGGTAGCAAAGCAAAAATTTAACCCTTTGACAGCCTCACCCTGTCCACCAGCTTCATGCAGAGCTGTGGATGGGAGGCCATCAAAGGGTTTAAGTTTTTGCAGATAGTGGATAGGGATGCGGGTGTCAAAGGGTTAATCTAACTGAAGGACAGGTTCCTACGGCCGCTTCCTAGACGGTTGTTGGAAGTCTTCCTCGCTGTCAAGGGTTCCAAGACCAGATAGAGCTCTGTTGATTTATTCTACTGGGTATGAAATGTAAGTAAAAGATGCGTACATTAATGTTAACGTAACACATGTGTACATGTGATTATCAAGGTCTGATGTATTCTTTGCTGATAAATCATTGTGTTTCTCTTTTGTCTGTCTGTCTCACTGTCTCTGTCTGTCTGTCTGTCTGTCTGTCTCTCTCTCTCTCTTAATCAATCAATCAATCAATCTTCGTCTCTTCTTCCTCCACCTCTTCTCTCTGTCCCTGTCTCTCTCTCTCTGTTTCCGCCTGTCTGTTTCTGTCTGTCTGTCTGCTCTCTGTCTCTCTCTTCTGACACTCTTTTTTTATTTCTTTCTCTCTCGATCAGTCTTAGTCTCCTCTTCCTCTTCTCTCCCCTCTCTCTCACTCTCGCACAACCACACACACACGTGCGCGCGCACACACACACACACGCACACACACACACGCACACACGCGCACACACACACACACAGTGCCTTTTATTTTCCATAATTTCAAACTATTGAAGACATTTAAAACTGTTTTGGTATTACTCAACCTTTTCATCCGATAGGCGTGTAGCATGAACGAAACTGAACAATAAAATTATAGCAAACAAACAAAGAAACATAAAACTTGAACTTGCCTTATTTATCGACTGCATGAAATACGAAGAAAAATGTGATGTCTGAACTGGAGACATCAGAACCACCCTGAGTCAAGGAAGGAATAAGGAATATTTTGTTTAAAACAGTAAACCACACGTAATACAAAAACGTTCTCGCATATATACAAAAAGTGCAGGAAATTCAGCCCCTCACATCCTGCAAGTCATTTTTTTTTTTACAGTCAACGAGTGAGGTTAATATCAAGATTTACAATCAGTTTAGAGTTTGTTTAATAGACATTCATCGAAGTTGGACAGTTACATACACGCTCCATCCCGAATCTACCAGAAATAATCTGCCAGACTGTCTTCTAAGCTTGCTCAAAATTTGGCGCAAAAAATAATGTACCAACAGAATAAGAAGGGGGTGGGATGGGGGAGGAAGGGGACCTACAACACCAGGCCGAAACCACCAGAATGACTGGAGCTTGCATCATGACTGGAGCTTATATCAAGATGGACAAGTTCACAGGCTGGACTTGCGGGCTGGGTTTGAACTCGAAGACAACAGATCTCGAATATACGGCTGTATCAACTGAGCCAGCCGATCCGCCAATTAATTAATATTAAGACAACGGAGGAACAAGAGATTTTTTATTCCGCTTATCGACTTTTGGGGGCATTTGGGAGCCGTACTTTTTTTTACACAAGCACACGCGCGCGCGCGCGCGCGCGCACACACACACACACACAACACACACACACACAATTCCCATCGATTTGATGACGACAGCCGACCAACTGCTTTGCTCTCCTTTTTTTTTTCTCCCCAAGAGGCGAGAGGGCGGTGCTTAGGGCAAAATGATACCCCCACCCTGTTTCCACCCACTTCCGTACATTTTTGTTTTAACACTGTCTCGTTTCTTGTTGGTGTATGATCATCTCAAGTCACTGAAGCTTTTTATTGTATCCTTTGTCTTATCTATTTATTTGTTTATCGTTCCATTTATGTATTTATTTAATCATTTATTTATTCAGGTGTTTGGGAAAAGAAAACCCCATTTCCACACACCGTATACTATCTTTATTTCTGCGCTGTATTTTCACTCTTGCGTGACATGTTCTTTTCCAGCAACTGAAAACAAAAACAATGACGGTACGTGCCAACAACAGTTCAATGCATAAAAAGGTCACATATACCTTGTTGTAAGTGCAGTCTGAATCTGAAGAATATTTTTGTGTACTTTTCCAATTCCCTTCTCTGTGGAGGACGCCAGAATTATTTTAGATGTCCATGTAACCCTGCCTATTATTCGTCTGTTTATGTATTTATTTCATTTGGATGACAAAAACGAATTTTGGAATAAATAAATAAATGAAATGAAATAAAGAAAGAAAGAAATAGATAAAAATAAACACGGAGCACACACGAGAAGTTTACTGATTTACATTGTAGACGATATAAATGATATCTTGCGCCTTACAGGTAAACAGAGAATGCAAGTTTATGTCAGTTTTGCAATGTTTTCTTCTATATAGTATGTTGTCTTAAGATATCTTTTAAAACAGCTCATGTTGGGCACAGTCTTTGAAAATTTGCACTAATGAATGTAGGCCTACATTTTCTCAAGAAGGATTATCAAATGAAATACAGAACATGACTATATATTTTCACCAGCGCAAAACGGTACCATGTTCTCAGTTAATATATTTGCATTACATTCTGATTTCAAAAAGTCTTTGA
>CM060306.1:54627235-54634735 GCA_030674185.1 Monoplex corrugatus | reverse complement strand
AAGGTTTCAGCAAATACAACGTCCAAGCGAAAAGTCCAAATTTTGCTTGGTTATTCAAATTTCGATGTCCAATGAAAGACGTATTTCAATCGGCATGAAGAAAGGATTTTGTGATAGAAACAACAGAAACGCACTGTATAAAGGCCAGAAAGTCAATCACTAGAGGAATTCACCCATTCGATTGCCACACAGCCACAGACCTTCCAACCTATCTCAGAGGTATGTAATCCCACGTCTCATTTTATACTTTAGTTAGGGTAGGGATAGAAGTAGGTAGTATGTTTGATTTTCCACAAAGCAAAGAATAGAGTAGGACATAAGAAAGTGTTCAGCATTCTAGTGATATGCAAGTTCTGATGATTCGTAATGCATCTTAGGATTTTAGGAATATTAGGACCCAGGACAGTAGGAATGGTGAATCACGTTTATGCTGAAGTTGACTGCTTAAATAAATACGTTGTAGTTATTAATCTATGTGTGGACTGCTCATGAGAATCATGTCTAGTGTGGTTAGTGCATTTCTTCTCGTCACTCTCCTTCCTTGTTGTGTGTGTGGCTTCTAAATAGAGAAACAATTCTTCATATACACCCCCAATTCATCTACCTGTTATAGATGACTCCACTCACAAATAACCTTCCCGCGATACAGGCATCAGTGTGAACTTGTGGTTCTAATGGGTGTTGAGCCACTTGTGGCCTGTACGGGGTCTCATCAGGATCGTTTGTTGTTCTGGAAGGCGTTAGTCGTCCTTTTCTGTCCGTGATTTAACCCTTTGACTTCCGTATTCTTTCCAAAAATCTTCCTGCGTTGTCAACCATGTTACCAAAGCTAAAATCTAACTCTTTGACTCCTTGGTGGACAAGGTGAGGGAATCAAAGGGTTAATTCTTTTTGCAGTTGATGGATATGGTGCGGGAGTCAGAGGATTAAGGAGTGATTGATGGTGTGCCTCATCTGGCTGTGGCTGATGCGGTTGTCTGGTTGGTCTTCCTGGGCTACCTTGCTTGCTAGCTGATCTTCTTTGTTGTTTTCTGCTGTCGTCGCACAGTGGGCAAGAATCCTCAAGAGATTACTCTTCCGGTTCTTCTCACATGTTTGAAGGCCTTGGTCAGGTGGAGAGTTAGTCATTATCATGAATCGTTCTTGTGTAGAGCCATTGTCCAAACCTTGCACTGTTATTGTTACTGATATTTCAGTTTAAAGCCCAACCGACTGCATAGAGCCACATCAGGACTATAAACGTTTCAAAACGTACAGTGCTTCAAGAGGTTAAAAAAAAAAAGGAAAAGAAAATGAAGTACACATATCAATGCATTTGCGCACATAATGTAAGGAGATGCCCCTGGCGTTGACTACTCCGTCCAATTTATCGCACAGGGGATTTTAAAAAACCCAACAAACCTGAACACAAATTACATTGAAACATTACTAATGACGCTCAGACATAGGAAAACGGACCTAAGTGTCCTAAAATTTCTTTCGTATATCTCATTTTCCTAGAGCCAAAAATGCACTTAATACGTGTACCCAATTGTCAATGCAAAGAGGGGAAGTACGTGAGACTTTTTCGAACACATACAGGTGAATGAACCAGCAAGGCAGAAAATGATAGGAAGAAATGACAGAAAGCAAAAGAACAGGGCAGAATCAAACAGAGTGACAGAAAAGAGGAAAATTCTAGCACAGAATGTCCAGAAGGCGGGGATACTATCTATACCGAAATAGCCCCCGGCATCCCCACAGCGGAAAACCTTGGACATACTGCACATTACACATAAACAAAATGTTTGGTGGACCACACAGAACTCGAGCTGTTAGATAAGCTGTTCACATTCCACTATACTGATGCACAGTCTGCATTTTGGTGGGCGTGCATGTTGGCGTTTTCTTGTTTCCACAAACCAACTACTAATCTGACATACAGGATCTTTAACGTGCAAATTTGACACCTGCATATATGTACACGTGAAGGGAGTTTAGACACTAGCAGGTCTATACACATCTTGACATAAGAGAACGGGAAAAAATCTCTTGACTTTTATCAACCAGGTGGGCATGTCTAAGCAGATCGAATCCAGGACCTTTCGACCAGAAGCTCCCGGGGCTTGAAGAACATAGACGGCATATTAAAAGAAGACCATTTAATACTGCATGTCGTTTGTTGTTTGAACCATGGAGAATGTCTGTCTATAAATGACACTGACAATGATGGCTAGACCAATTGAATTGACGACTGATTTGTTCCAGATCAGTCTGGATCTTAGATTAGCCTACTTTTCCCGTCTATAGAAATAGAAGTAAAGGAAGGTCAAGGGTATCGACATCATTTGTAAAAAGCAGATTATTAAATGAATAATCCACAACTCCATTAATCTATATAGTTACAATGCGTGTCTCCATCAAGGAATTTTCAGTCTGGATTGTTTTGATTTGGATTTAAAACAAAACAAAAACAAACAACAAACAAACAAACAAACAAACAAACAAACGAACAAAGAAAGAAAGAAACCAACAAACAAATAAACAAATAAGAAAATAATAAATAAATAATACATAGAAAAGAAAAAATAATGAAAAACAACAACAAAAAACAAATGGTCAATCTATTGTCACTATCCGCCCTTTCAGACAAAACATATTAGAGAAAATCCACATTTTGTATAACTCAGGGCCACTGTGACCTTAAAGAAGCTCCAGTTGAAATTAAATTCATCGTTCATCGAGGACAATGGTAGAAAACCACAATAATCAAAATGGAATATAAATAATGTCAAAATTTCCTGAGAAAGTGTTGTTCACATATCTTCCTGGAAAAAAAAACTGCCGGTTTTAGATACTTACTGGTCTGGATGATCTTAGTCTTGGAGCTTTATCTTTCAAACGCATGCTTTAACGACTCCTAAACACTATGCTTTAACGACTCCCAAACGGTCCTCAGTTTTGACCAAAATTTGGTAAAATTTCCACCATTGGGGAGCTGAGAAAATCTTGTTCACATATTTTTGTCATAGATAGACCAACACAGTGGGAGGGAGAGAGGGAGGGGAGAGAGAGAGAGAGAGAGAGAGAGAGAGAGAGAGAGAGAGAGAGAGATTGAGATTGAGAGAGAGTCTTGTTCACGCTCTCTCTCTCTCTCTCTCTCTCTCTCTCTCACCCACACACACACACACACACACACACACACACACACACACACACACACACACACACACACACACAAAATTAATACACACTCACACACTCACACGTACACCCCTCCTTCTCCAGTCGAGATTAAACAGAAAGACAGACAGACAGACAGCCACACACATAGACAGACAGACACACAGACAGACAGACACACAGACAGACAGACACACAGACAGACAGACACACAGACACAGAGAGAAAGACAAACAGACAAAGGGGACAGAACAGAAAGAACAGAACAAAACAGAAACAGCAACAAAACCCAAATTTCCATATAACTCATTCATCGTCATCAACTCACCCAATCGCTGCATACTTAAAACGAACAGAAACCCTTGCTCACATAACCCGCCTATTTCATTACGCATTGAGCGTATGTCGGCGGACGGGCCACACCCCTTTTTATATCTGACGTAATTAATTCTTCAATCAATTCATTAGTATGGGTAGTGGCGAAAGGAAGAGGCACTTAAAAGTACCTCAAAGCAAGGACTGTGTGGTGGACAGACTGCTCCGACTTCTGTTCTTACACACACACACACACACACACACACACACACACACACACACACACACACACACACACACACACACACACACACACACACACAACAGTGAGAGAGAGATGAAAGAAGAGAGAGAGAGAGAGAGACAGACAGACAGACATACAGACAGAGAGAAAGAAAGACAGAGAGAAAGAGAACCAAATAGACAATCATAATTGACTGAAACATCAAGATGGGCCGTGGACAAGCAGCTAAGCTTAAAGGACTACCTTAACAACAACTATATAGCTAAGCTTAAAGGACCACCTTAACAACAACTATGGATCAAAGAACATAACTCTTGAGAGTCACGTAGGAATTATCTCCCATGTTGTAGAACTTCTCAAATCTAACACAGTTTCCGCTACCCATTCAGCTAGCATACAAGCAGATACAAAGCACAAAAACCGTGAGTTCGAACGGTTTTTGTGCTTTGCATCTGCTTCTATGCTAGCTGAATGGGTAGCGCAAACTGTGTTAGATTTAAGAAGTTCTACAACATGGGAGATTAATTCCTACGTGACTCTCAAGAGTTATGTTCTTTGATTAATATCATAAAAATTCTCCCTGCTTCCCTCTTATTTCTTTGGTATAACAACTATACAGCTAAGCTAAAAGGACCACCTTAACAACAACAACAATTATACAGCTAAGCTAAAAGGACCACCTTAACAACAACAACTATACAGCTAAGCTAAAAGGACCACCTTAACAACAACAACTATACAGCTAAGCTAAAAGGACCACCTTAACAACAACAACAACAACAACTATACAGCTAAGCTGAAAGGACCACCTTAACAACAACAACAACAACAACTGTACAGCTAAGCTAAAAGGACCACCTTAACAACAACAACAACAACAACTAAGCTAAAGACCAAATTACAGCTAACTAAAAGGACCACCTTAACAACAACAACAAAACTAAACAACAGCAATTAAGCTAAGAAAAGGAACCTTAAACAAACAACATAACATAACTAAAAGGAACACCTTAAACAAAACAAAACAACTAGCTACTAAAAGGACCACCTTAACAACAACAACTTACAGCTAAGACTAAAAGGACCACCTTAACAACAACAACAACATATACAGCTAAGCTAAAAGGACCACATTAACAACAACAACAAACAACAACAACTATCAGTAAGCTAAAAGGAAACACCTTAACAACAACAACAACAACTATACAGCTAAGCTAAAAGGACCACCTAACAACAACAAACTATACAGCTAAGATAAAAGGACCACCTTAACAACAAACAACTATACAGCTAAGATAAAAGGACCACCTTAACAACAACAACAACTATCAACAGCATAAGCTAAAAGGACACCTTAACAACACAACAAACTAATGCAGCTAAAGACCTAAAAAAAACCATCCTATAAAAACCACTAACAACAACTATACAGCTAAGATAAAAGGACCACCTTAACAACAACAACAACTATACAGCTAAGCTAAAAGGACCACCTTAACAACAACAACTATACAGTAAGCTAAAAGGACCACCTTAACAACAACAACAACTATACAGCTAAGCTAAAAGGACCACCTTAACAACAACAACTATACAGCTAAGCTAAAAGGACCACCTTAACAACAAACAACAACTATACAGCTAAGCATAAAAGGACCACCTATAACAACAACAAACACTAACACACAACACTACAGCTAAGCTAAAAGGACCACCTTAACAACAACAACAACTATACAGCTAGTTAAAAGGACCACCTTAACAACAACAACAACAACTATACAGCTAAGCTAAAAGGACCACCTTAACAACAACAACAACATAACAAACCCAAACAACAACTATCAGATAAGCTAAAAGGACCACCTTAAAACAACAACAACTATACAGCTAGTAAAAGGACCACCTTAACAACAACAACAACTATACAGTAAGCTAAAAGGACCACCTTAACAACAAACAACTATACAGCTGAGTTCTAAAAGGACCACCTTAACAACAACAACTATACAGCTAAGCTAAAAGGACCACCTTAACACAACAAACTATACAGCTAAGCTAAAAGGACCAAACCTTAACAAACAACAACTATACAGCTAAGCTAAAAGGACCACCTTAACAACAACAACTATACAGCTAAACAAAGGACCACCTTAACAACAACTACTACACAAGCGAAAAGGACCACCTTAACAACAACAACTATACAGCTAAGCTAAAAGGACCACCTTAACAACAACAACATATACAGCTAAGCTAAAAGGACCACATTAACAACAACAACAAACATATACAGCTAAGCTAAAAGGACCACACTTAACAACAACAACATTACAGCTAAGCTAAAAGGACCACCTTAACAACAACAACTATACAGCTAAGCTAAAAGGACCACATTAACAACAACAATATACAGCTAAGCTAAAAGGACCACCTTAACAAAACAACAACAACTATACAGCTAAGCTAAAAGGACCACCTTAACAACAACAACAACTATACAGCTAAGCTGAAAGGACCACCTTAACAACAACAACTATACAGCTAAGCTAAAAGGACCACCTTAACAACAACAACTATACAGCTAAGCTAAAAGGACCACCTTAACAACAACAACTATACAGCTAAGCTAAAAGGACCACCTTAACAACAACACAACTATACAGCTAAGCAATAGACCCTTACAAACACAACAACTATCAGTAGCTAAAAGGACCACCTTAACAACAACAACAACAACTATACAGCTAAGCTAAAAGGACCACCTTAACAACAACAACTATACAGTAAAGCTAAAAGGACCAGCTTAGCAACAACAACAACTATACAGCTAAGCTAAAAGGACCACCTTACAACAACAACCATGCAGCTAAGCTAAAAGGACCACCTTAACAACAACAACAACTATACAGCTAAGCTGAAAGGACCACCTTAACAACAACAACCATGCAGCTAAGCTAAAAGGACCACCTTAACAACAACAACTATACAGCTAAGCTAATAGGACCACTTAACAACAACAACTATACAGCTAAGCTAAAAGGACAACTTTAACAACAACAACTATACAGCTAAGCTAAAAGGACCACCTTAACAACAACTATACAGCTAAGCTAAAGGACCACCTTAACAACAACAACTATACAGTTAAGATGAAAGGACCACCTTAACAACAACAACTGTACAGCTAAGCTAAAAGGACCACCTTAACAACAACAACTGTACAGCTAAGCTAAAAGGACCACCTTAACAACAACAACTATACAGCTAAGCTAAAAGGACCACCTTAACAACAACAACTATACAGCTAAGCTAAAAGGACCACCTTAACAACAACAACTATACAGCTAAGCTAAAAGGACCACCTTAACAACAACAACTATACAGCTAAGCTAAAAGGACCACCTTAACAACAACAACTATACAGCTAAGCTAAAAGGACCACCTTAACAACAACAACAACTATACAGCTAAGCTAAAAGGACCACCTTAACAACAACAACTGTACAGTTAAGCTAAAAGGACCACCTTAACAACAACAAGAACTATACAGCTAAGCTAAAAGGACCACCTTAACAACAACAACTATGCAGCTGAGTTTAAAAGGACCACCTTAACAACAACAACAACATCTATACAGCTAAGCTGAAAGGACCACCTTACAACAACAACTACGCAGCTAAGCTAAAAGGACACCCTTAAACTTAAGAAAACAAGAGCAACAACTTAAGAAACTCATCAGTTACAGTCGACACAAAACATACAGCCACGATCAA
>CM060306.1:54614735-54619735 GCA_030674185.1 Monoplex corrugatus | reverse complement strand
ACTGTAATGGTTGATATATATATACATATACATATATTATTACTTTGTGATGCATTTTTCGATAGCACTTACTTTTACTCAGTAAACATTAGCATGAATATCGGACGTAATAACAATTCATGCACAGTAACGAATGCACTGTTGTATAGACTACTAAACAGAACTTATCAAGGTTAGAAGAAAAAAAACTTTTGCATTTGTATTTTGTATTTTCACACACACACACACACACACACACACACCACACCACACCACACACACACACCCCACACACACACACACATACACACACACACACACACACACACACACACACATATATATATTTTACTTTTTCTTTCTTTCTTTCTTCATTTTTTCCCCTTTTCTTTCTGTCTTTTCTCCCTCTTTTTCACAGTAGATATACCTTGTGGAATTCAGACTACTTTTCCTTAGGAGAGCGTGTCCCTGTAGTACAGCACCACTAATTTCCCCCAACCCCACCCACCCTTTTTTTGTATGTGTGTATTTCTGTTTATCCATGGATCAGGATTTTTTCTACAGAATTTTATCAAGAACAACCTCTTTGTTGCTGTGGTGATCTTTAACACGCGTGCTGTACGCGAGAACCCGGGTTTATCATTTTATCCGAAAGATTTGCACCTAGACCACCACTTAAGATATGGTGGTGGTGGTGGGGGGGGGGGGGGATCACTGTCTTACCTGTGATTGGTACCTGCGTTTCTCGTGTTTTAGGCAGGTTCTTTAACTATTAGGCCACACATTTCACATACCTTTGGCCAGCTTGGTAATGTTCTGACTATCAAGTTAAGTAACATTTACACAATAAAAACCTATACGGCTCAGTTCATCATCATCTTCATTATCATCAAGTGCCCTGCACATGGCGTTGGCGATCATGGCCCTTCATACGCATCTATCCCTTGTTGCCGCAAGCACATCTTCCATCCTCTCTGTCCTGAGCCACTCTGCAAGTCCGTCCAATACTTTTTTCCCCTGGGTCTACATGGTGCTCTCTTTCCCCCACCTTTCCTGTTGTGACCAGGTGCTCTAATTCCCCTTTCCTCATAAAATGGCTTATAAATGTTGCCTGTCTTTTCCTAATATTCCTCATGAATGATCTTCTTGTGTCTACCTCCACCAAGCATGTCTCGTTTGTTTTCTTTGCTGTCCATGGAACTCTCAACATTCTTCTTAGAAACCACATCTCGGCTGCCTCAATCTTGTTCTGGCCTCGCTTGTTGACTGTCCACGCCTCACAACCGTATAACATTATCGGTTCTATATAACATTCAAGAACTCTCTTCCTGATGTTAATTGATAAGTATTTGTTGGTAAGAATACTTTTCATCTTATTGAATGCTGTTTTGGTTTGGCCGATTCTGCTGGCTATTTCTGGTGTGCATCTGCCGTCTGGTGAGATGATCGTTCCCAGATATTTAAATATATCAACCTGTCTCAAGGTTGTGCCGTTTGCTCTTATTTTGCATGAGGGGATTTCATGTTTTTTACTGACTACCATGACTTCAGTCTTCTTGCTATTTAGCTCCAACCCTTTACTTTTGCTTTCTATTTCTATTATATTCACAAGGATTTGCAGGTCCATTTCATTTTCTGCAATTAGCACGGTGTCATCTGCGTATCGAATGTTGTTTATCATTTTTCCTCCAACCTTCAATCCAGCGTATTCTTCCAGGTTTCTCACGATGTTTTCGCTCAACTCAATCATGTTAAAACAAGGGCAAAAGCCTTGAGAAGAGAGTTCATTTATGTGCCCTGAGGACATTTCTTGGAGCGTGAAATCGAATGGCTAATCATTCCATCTGTGATGAAACACATCATACATATTTGAATTTTCTTTATACGAATGTATGCATTCGTTTCTTAATCAAACTTAACAGTATAGAAGAGTCAAACTTATAAAGGAAAGCGTGTAAATCTCAATCTCTTTGTCTCTCTGTCTCTCTTTTTGTGTCTCTGTCTCTCTCTCTTTTTCTCTCTCTGTCTCTATTTCTGTCTGTCTGTCTGTCTGTCTTCTCTCTCAGTCGCTTCCAGTTTAAAAGAATGTTAACAATTCACAATCAATATGTTGTTTTATTTTTTTCACATTCATTGAAGTAGTACTTTGTGTTCAATCTTTTGTAAAATCAAATAGTCAAAGAAATACACCTTTGAGTCTTCATCGTCTCTGTGTATGTTTGTTCTTTCACTTAAACGTCTTTTTGCGCAAACCCACACCCAGACCCAAACCCAACCCACCCCCAAACCCCAAACCCAAAAACCAAGCCAAGCCAAGCCAACCCAAGCCAAGTCGAGGGGGAGATAGACTAAGAGATTAAAACTATGTAATAGGAAGAAACAAGGACATAGACAAGAGACCTGGGTTAGTAGATAGATGGAACTGAAACTCAACACCCATAACAGAGACTTTGACGCAAAAATTCTCACCAAATGTCAAACTTTTGTACATTCATGCATAAACAGGACTATGTACTAATGATTCTGAAATTTCAACTAACATAACTTGATCAGACATTACTTCTTTAAAATACGTTTCATTTATTCATTGATTTATTTTTGAGTGTATACCACTAATTCTGAAATGTCAACCGACATTACCTGATTTGATATTACATGTACTTCTTTGAAATGCATTTCTCAGTTTATAGTCTAGTCATTATCTATTTATTTTTTTGTGACAAATTTTTTTCGGTAAAAAAATGAACGTGGATTTATGCAGTAAAAGAAAGAATGATATAGTGTGTATTGTTCATCGCAAATACATTTAATAGTTCTACAATATTTTGTTTTCAAAGCGTATATTCGGAGACAAAACTGAACAGTAACGATCAATCGCAAATGATATAGATCTAGGAGAGAATGCTGCTTTCGTGTGTGGATGTGATTTGTAAAGGGGTTTCTTTTTCTTTTCCTTTTTTTCCTGTTTTTTCTTTGTTTTTCTTTTTCTGTTTTTTTTTGTGTTTTTTTTGACACAAACTTTTTATTTAAATATTCATGAATCAAATCCAGGACGCTAATTCTAACGAGTTGTAAGCTGCTTACACTCAAATGAGAGCATGTAGTTTTAATGAATTTTCAGAATTGTGCTCATCTATGTCTGTCTGTCTGTCTGTCTGTGCGTGTGTGTGTGTGTGCGTACGTGAGTGTGTATGTATGTATGTATGTGTGTGTGCGTGTGTGTGCGTCTGTGAGTGCGTGTATGTTGTGGCATACTTGCACGTGTGCGTGCATATGTGCGTGTATGTGTGTGCGTGTGCGTATATGTGTGTATATGTACGTGTGTGTATGCGTATGTGTATGTGCGTGTGTGTGCATGTGTGTATGTATGTATGTGTGAACGTGTGCGTGCGTGCGCGGGCGTGTGTGTGTGTGTGCGCGCACGCGCGTGCGTGTGTGTATGTACGCACGTGCGCACGTGCGTGTGTGTGTATGTGTGCGCGCGCGTGTGTGCATGTGTGTGTGTTTGTGTGTCCGTATGTGTGTGTGTATGTATGTGGGGGGGGGGGGGTTTCGATGCAAGGGGCAAAGCAGACAGGGGCGGCAAGATACGAAGAAAGAAGTTGAGTAACAGGAACTTCAGTGAAGGAATACAATGTGTTCAATCAAGATGATGGGAATATGACTGAATTGGTTTCTTTCATTCTCTCTTATACGTTGACTGATGGATGGCACAATAGCGCTCAGGTGAAAGAACTGACAACAAAACAACAACAACAACAATACAACAACAACAATAACAACAATAACACAACAACAACATAACAAAACAACAACAACACAACAATAACAACAACAACAGTAACAACACAACGATAACACAACAACAACAATAACAACAACAACAACAACAACAACAACAAAACAACATAACAACAACAACAACGACGACAACAACAACAACAATAACAACCAACAACAACAACGACGACACAACAACAATATACAACAACAACAACAACAACGACGACGACGACAACAAACAACAACGACACAACAACAACAACAACAAAACAACAACAACGACAACAACAACAACAATAACAACAACAACAACAACAACAACAACAACAAAACAAAACAAAACAAGCAACGAACAAACAACAACAACAGAACGTTATCCCTTGTAAAATTCAGCGATAAAACGCACACTGACATACAAACACAACAGTATGTATGCATATACAGGGACAAAAAGGGTAGCGAAATGCTTTTCCCATGCATTTCACAAAAAAATCCGTTGTTACAGCACGACACGACACGAGACGACGCGACACGACATGACACGACACGACACGACACACTACAATTCAACGCAATAAAAACACGACTGCAGCTACCTTATAGAGGGCAGTGACTTGGCCGTGCATAGCCATCTTGGCACATCGCATCATAATTCAACAGACTCCAGTAGTAATTCCAGTAGAGATATGCAAGGGGGAAAGATATTTATTAACATTGATAGTCTTTCTGACATCCATATTCGTTATCATAATTTCAAACAGTATGGTAATCGCGACCTTCTTGATAATTAATCTACTGATTAATATATTAATTGATTAATCTACTGATGTATCTATGGATGTTTCTGGTTGATCTATCTAATTGGTGTATCTAACTGGTGTATCTAATTGGTGTATCAATTGATCTAACGATTGGCCTATCAATTAATCTATGTATTTATCTATGTATTTTGTATTTATCAATGTATTTACCTGTGTATTCATCTATTTTACTTACTTATTCTGCTTGCTTACTTACTCACTCACTCACTCACTTACTTACTCACTCTCACTTACTCATTCACTCACTCACCTCACTCACTCACTCACTCACTCACTCACTTACTTACTCAGTTATTCAGTGAGTTAATTACTTAATGAGTGAACTAGTTATTTAGTTAAATGCCCTCTTCATTTAAAGCAATTACACAAAAGTTTAGATTGATTTTACGTTTATTAGAACTGATCTTTTTTCCAGCG
>CM060306.1:54587235-54604735 GCA_030674185.1 Monoplex corrugatus | reverse complement strand
AGTTCCAAGAAGGTATGGATGGAATAAGTGGCATTACTTGAATGTTATTTACATCAATATTGTTTTTGCTTAGGAGAACATCTGCAAAATTTCTTATAGGTTGAAGAGTATGCACTTTTCGAGCTTTCTGAGGATAGTCAGTTTCCGAGGTGTAAAGTGAATTAGCGGTGACAAAGTATGTTATTAGAGCTCTGGCCGTAAAGAACTCAGTTAAATTAAGGATGAAATGTCTCAAATTCAGGTAAGCGTAGATGTAGTTCTGTTTTGCCTTTTGACAATATTAAAATCTGATTGAAGTTCTTTTAAAATGGTAAAGATACAAATATAAATAGGAATGAATATGTACGTGTGTATGTATGTATGTATGTATGCATGTATGTATGTATGTATGTATATATGTATGTATGTCTGTATGTATGTATGTATGTATGTATGTATATATGTATGTATGTCTGTCTGTCTGTATGTATGTATGTATGTATGTATGTGTGTATGTATGCGTGTATGTATGTTTATGTATGTATGCATGTATTTATACAGACAGACAGATAAGCAGAGAAACAGGCAGACAGACAGACAGACATACAGATAGATAGACAGACAGACAGACAGACAAGACAGACAGACTAGATAGATAGATAGATAGATAGATAGATAGATAGATAGATAAACAGATAGATGGAAGATGCATACTTGCTATCCAAAGCTATGTTTTGTACCTTTGTCTAACGCAACCACGAAGAATAAAATAGTGTTTTTAGATGTGTTTTAGTTTTTCATCTGCAGGCAGATTTCCAATGGAAATGCTTTTGTTAGAAAACACACACAACCACACACACACACACACACACACACACACACACACGCAACCACTAACACAACACACACACACACACACACACACCACACACACACACATACACACACTCATACACAAGGCACATTTTGGATGAAAAGGGAGATTATCGAATGGCTTCATCGTCTAGGTTATTGTTTTTGTTTGCTTGTTTGTTTCAACATCTGGAAAATCGGCCACAAACAACAGAGAAATCATTGCTGACCTATTTTGTGCACAGATGTGTGCGTAGCTGGAGACAGGACAATAAACATCCATCGCTCCATGTCAATAGTCACGCCTTCATCCGTTGCTCGAACAACCGACCTTTACAGTGGGAAAGATGATACGCATTACAAGTACTGGTTTTTCAATCTCCAACACGCATCTCACCCCCACCACCGATCCCTGCTCCAGCACGCACTTTTTTTTTAAAGAGGGGGAGTGTTTCATGTGTGTGTGTGTGGGGGGGGGGGTGGGTCGCGTGTGTGTGTAAAATGCGTGCGTGCGTGTTTTCATGTGTGTGTGTGTGCATCCGTATTACAATAAAATGTAAATTGTAAAGCGCTTTGTGCTTGATGAAAGACGCTATGTAAGTGTCCAGTTATGGTCATCATCATCATCATCATCATCATCATCATCATCATCATCATCATCATATTATTGTTATTATTATTATTATTATTATTATTATAATATTGTTATTATTGTTATTATCATTATTGTTATCATTATCATCACCATTAGTATAATTATTTCTGCCATTATTCCTCACACATAAAAATATGTGAAAAGATATTTCTCAGTTGTTTTTCATTCTTCTTCTTCTTTGTTTTCAATTCGTAGTAGCTTAAACTTTTAAAAATCCATGTTATACAAGCAACAAAGACCAGTATGAAACAATACCAGCAAAATGTAACTGCAATAACGTCATAAGAGCGTGTTAACCCTTTCACTTCCGTACACTACCCACTAACTGCAAAATCTTAACCCTTTGACTCCCTCACCGTATCCATCGTGGAAGCTGGCGGATACGGTGAGGGAGTCAAAGGGTTAAGTTTTTGCTTTGCTAGCGTGATTAACGATGCAAGATGCTGGTGGACAGGGTGCGAGAGTCAAAGGGTTAAAGAAATGTAACCGTATAAGTTTCAACTATTAACCGTCAGGACGACTGTTATGGCAAACTGCTGATGATTACAGACTACAACCACCGTTACTTAGTACTCTTTATCATCACACTCTTTGTCCTTGAGTATGCAGACATTTCCGGGTAAAGCTTTATTACTGTCAGTATGATTTGATTTTGTTGTTGTTGTCGCTATTGTTTTTGTCTGTTTTGTTGTTGTAGTTTTTTTTTTTTGTCTGTTTACTTGTCTTTTTTTAAAATAATTTTATGATTACTTTTGTTGTTGTTGATAATCTCAATCCAAATTAGAACCTTCATCCACAAATCGCCATTACCATCTGCCATCATTTGTGTGTGTCCACATCATATCAAATTAAGGTACACAGTCCATAATAGATCTAATAATAGAAGCAAAAATATGTGGTCTGTGTTTCTCCTGCCGTCTGCTTACTGCTTTGCTTTCGGTTGCTGTGGTCATTTAGTCCCGGAAGTCCAGCAGAGGGAAAAAAAAAAAAAAAAAAAAGGCCTGCTTACTTCAGCGGTCATTAGCCCGACCGGCCAACGACTGTCTGTCTGTCGCTGGGCTGGCTCCGGAGAGCGTAAACACATTTCAGGCGTTATGCTTGGCTCACACCCCACACTCTACCAGACCTTTCCACCCCCACTGTTCGCCTCCTCCGTCCGTCCCCACTCTCCTTCACGTGTATCCCCCTCCCCCCCCCCCCCCCCCCCCCGACGCCCCATCCACCCACCCATTCGCCCACTCAGCCTGCATGTCAGGTAGCACAAGGTGCATGCCCACGCCAAATATCACTCCTGGAATTATTTTTCACCCTGCAAGTGTAAACTTGTGTATATCACATGCGTTATCATTCATTCCGAACGCTTTGATGTTATGTTTCCCAAACACGATATATTTTCGATTCGTTTTACATGTAAAATGAAGGCGCAATGCAAAATGTGCGGGGAAGGGAGGAGGGGAGGGGAGAGATATTCAACATTTGCTAAGTGTATGTATGAATGTTGAGAATGTTGAGAGTTCCATGGACAGCAAAGAAAACAAACGAGACAATATTGATGGAGGCAGACACAAGAAGATCATTCATAAGGAAGTTAGGAAGAGACAGGCAACATTTAGAGGCCATTTTATGAGGAAAGGGGAATTAGAGCACCCGACAACAGGAAAGCTGGAGGGAAAGAGAACACCAGGTAGACCAAGGGAAAAAATATTGGACGGACTTGCAGAGTGGCTGAAGACAGAGAGGATGGAAGATGTGCTTGCGGCAAAAAAGGGACAAACATATGGAGGACCATGATCGCCAACGCCATTGATGATGATGCATGTTTCCTGTCGCTTGGTTCACATCAAGTAAAATACTTCCAGAGCCTATTATATGAAAGGAATCTGTTTACAAAGTTATCACCCGAAGGCTGTAGCTAGCTGAGATACTGGCCTCTGTAGATCAGTTCTGAAGTTTTAATGACGAAATCAAACGTACGCATATTTTGGCGCCTATTTTACGATCACATGTCTAAACGATTCGGTAATAAGAAATCACATCTATCCGGCAACTTCATGTTACATTCTCACTACACCTGTCAGCAGTGACTATAACATATTCAGTGTTAAACGTGGATGCTGCCTTCAGTTTGAAGGGGAAATTTTCATTTTGCTCGCTCAAGCGAGAATCAGATTTGACGGGAAAAATTGGGTGTAACAAAAAGGACACGAATCTTACGGCCCGACACAATTTTCAACTAACAACTACTTGCATAATGGAACCAAGAGAATATTGGCACTATCGTAATGAAATAACAATGGAGATGGATGGGACAAATCTTCTGAAGAGGGCAAGGTAACATCACCCGGACTGCCCTTTACTGGACACAAGAAGGAAGCCGTAAGAGAGGATTCTGAAGAACACCTGGCCACGAACAATAGAAGAAGGTCGACCCTAAGGCCCTGGAATACACTTGGGGTACAAAGACTGGGCCGGAACAGATGAAAGTGGAGAATCTTGATTGCTGCCTGCATGCCAGTGGCATACTGAAGAGCAAGTAAATTTAGAGGACTTTTGTCTCTGTGGAATATATCATTCATCCTGGCCAGAACTGGCTCAACGCCCAAATGAACTGCAAGACTGGAATAGACTTCTGCTCTGCCTCCACCTAACACAAACTCTTTTTGCTTTTAAATCCAATTAAAAACCCACCTCTTTTCCCAACAATGAATTTTGCAACTACTTTTTCCCCCTCATGTCAGCCTGCATATTAAAAATTGTAGGGTGGTCTTTGTTGATCGCATGCGTATGCCTGGCGTGTGAGTACTAGTGCGCTTTGATTTGAATTGTCAAGATTTGGTGCCGTATAAATATTGTAATTATTATTATTATTACTATTATCACTATTATTATTATTATCATTGTTATTATTATTATTATTATTATTATTATTATAAGTTGAAGACTGATACTTTCACCAACTATCCCTGCAGTCAAGAGGATCAGACAGTTGAACATAAATTGCAGTGATGTCATCTCTGCCAAGTGGCACGACAGGAGACATGGCCGACAACAACTCCTGTGACCACCAAACTCCATGGCTGTCGGTATGAACTGGAAAAAAATGGTCACATTCATTATCAGACTGTGAAGCAAAATCACACAGCATTAATTCTTAAAGTTAGCGCATATCTAACGAGAAGAAGAACAAGAAGAAGAAGAAGAAGAAGAAGAATATGATGATAATGATGATGATGATGATGATGATGATGATGATGATGATGAAAGAAAGAAAGAAAGAAAGAAAGAAGACAAATGATGGGGAACTCACAATATTCAAAGAAAATGTGTCTGGGTCACAACTGGCATAGGAGCATGAGTCGCGTTACACCAGACGTGCTTCTGTAATCACATACCTGCTGGCCGCATGTGAGTGGTCAGGTAGGTCAAGGGGGCGGGTGGGGGAACAGGGGGAAGAGGAAGAGGTTGAGGTCTGCATGTGGTGCTCTCGGGGAGGTTAAAATAGAGAGGGAGGGGAGAGAGAGAGAGAGGAGAGAGAGGGAGAGAGAGGGGGGAAGGGGGGGGGGAGGTAGGATATAGACGAATGAGGAGGAAAGAAAAGCGGCCAGAGACCTTGAAGTGGCAGACATAGATGAGCACTTTTTTTTCTCTCTCTAGTTCTTTCTTTTTTGTTTCGTTTGATTTTTGTTTTTGTCAGGCATCACTGAAACAGTCGTGATCTCTTTGTTACTACCGTACGTAGGCGAAGGGATGGATGTGCATACATGAATTATAGATCTGTACTAGCAGTTTTATTATGACGGAAAGTTCGAGAGGCGGGTGACTCGCGATACAGGCTATATGACTGAAGCACTGAACTTTGCTTACGCACATTTCTAGACCATAATAGAATGAACCAAGGACACAGACATTAGAGGATCTTATTTCAAGATTTAAATAATAGATTTTTTTTTAAAAATGTATTATTATTCCCCTTTGATCTGTCTTTGATATATAGCTGTTACAAAAGGAAACAAGACAAGATTATCATTGTTTATTGTTATTTTTGTTTAAAGCCCAGCCGACTGTACAGAGCCATATCAGGGCTATAATCATTTCAAAACATGCACATACTTCAACAGGAAGAAAATGGATTGTTAATGTTATTGTTACTTTTGTTTAAAGCCCAGCTGACTGCGTAGAGCATAACAGGGCTATTACCATTTCAAAACATAAAATCCCCCCCCCCCCCACACACACGCTAATGGAAAAGAAAATGAAGTACACATATCAATGCATTCAGGCACATAATCTACGGATATGCCCCTGGCGTTGACCATTCCATCCAATATATCACACAGGAGATTTAAAAACACTAAATACAGATTTAAACATAACCAAGGACACTAAAACATAATATACAAACGGGTCTAAATTACCTAAATTTGCGTCTGCACATCACATTTCCCCAGAGCCCAAAATGCACAATACATGTACCCAAATATCAATCCTAAAAGAAAGTATGTAAGACTTTATCGAACACATACAGGTGAATGGACTGTAAGGCAGAAAATGATAGGAAGAAATGACAGAAAGCAAAGGTGCAAGGCAGAAACAAAGAGAGTGACAGTAAAGAGAAAAATTCTCATACACAATTTCCAGAAGGTGGGGATACTATTTATACTGAAAGAACTCCCGGCATCTTCACTGGGAAAGGGGGGGGGGGGTGCTTTTCAGATTAGAGAAAATATTACCAAACTAATTAGATCAGGTTAAAAACAATGGAGAATTACATTTTTGACGTAGTTGACGAATGACAAAGGCAGGCACATTCAATATCATGCTGCATTTGCAGTAGGCTAGATTTTCCTTTGAGATGATGATGATCATCATCAGGTGCCCTGCCGCATGGATTGGCGATCATGGATTTCCATCTGTCTCTATCTCTCGTTGCCCCAAGCATCTCCTCCACCCTCCTCGTCCCTAGCCACTCTGCAAGTCCGTCTAGCATTTTCTCCCTGGGTCTACCGGGTGCTCTCTTTCTCGCATCGCACGACACATAAGGCAGTCAAGGCGCTCCACAATGCATAGGCCTCTACCATTCGGCTGGTGTCATACCATCTGTTCACCAGTGGGAGGTCCCTTTCTCACGTCTGTCCCCAGCTCATCCTAGGCCGCCCTTTCTTTCTTAGGCATCTTGGTGTCCATTTAATGGTAATACATACAAGTGTGAGATTTTTCTTTTGAGAATATTGTCGACAAACTTATGTCTTAACACTTCTAATGTTATGATTTATAATTAGGTAAGTGTCCCACATAGGAAAAAGACATAATAAAAGACTAAGTACTGTTCTGAACTGTGCAACAAACAGAGCAAAGCAGATCCAAGTGTGCTAACAGCACAAGATTCATCAAATGAAGATGACTTCCCAATAGTTGACGAGAAAGTTATAGTAGCTCTGAAGTAAGAAGCGGTAGCAGCAGTGGATATTGAAGTACAGTAAGGCTGCAGGCATTAACGGCATCCCTGCAGAACGAGGCAGAAACTGATATCCTGACTGTCATCTGCAACAGAATCTGGCACACGCGAAAGATCTACGTCCTTGACCCAATCGCTAATCGTCATCCTTTCCAGAAGGAACTCTCCATCACTGCCAGAACTACCAAACTATCAGTTTGATCAACCATACCAAAAAAAGTAATGCTCAAAAACATTTTGCAAGATTACAACCGCAAACTTATGCCAGTATTGCTGATGAACTGCTGGATTCCGCAAAGGCAGAGAAGTACCATCCAACAAAACTTTACACCACAAAACCTTTGCTATTCGCAAAGGTTTTGTGGTTTAAAGATTTGTTGGTTTACAGATTTGTTGTACCTCCAACACCAGAAGGAATTTTACCACAGCTACATAGACTTCAAGAAAGCGTTTGATAAAACCTGGCATGAGGCGTGTCGGCTACAATAAAGAAATTAAACCTTGGGTGAAAACTGATCAACACCATCCAGCAACTATACTGCAAAGCGGTCAGTGCTTTACATACACAGCGTGCAGTAGGAGAGTGATTCCATATTTCAGTTGGAGTTCGTCAGGGTTGCCTTCTGTCTCTCACACTTTTCAACATATTCCTGTAACGCTTCATGACTGATGCACTTGGAGATCATATCGGCGCAGTCAGCATTCATTGGAGGAAGAGGTATCATGAATTTTCGCTTGACAGATGACGTTGATAGCCAAGCAGGCAGCGAACAAAAGCTTGCTAGGCTTGTTAAAAGATTATGTGAAATACCCAGAAGGTATGGTATGGAAATCATCGCTGTGAAGACCAAGTTGATGGCCTGCCACAACACCACCATTATTACTGATATAACTGTCCATGGACTGAAGCTAGGAACTGTTTAACAAATCATTTACCCGGATTCCAGCATAAGCAATAAAGCATCCAAACCAGAAATCCTTTTGCTGGCAGCAAAGACAACATCAGCACTGTCCAGGCTGAAACCTGTATGGAAGAACGAGAACTTATCCACGAATATTCCATTCTCGTGCATGCGTGCGAGATGTGGATCCTCACAATGGATTTGGAAAGACGAATCCAAACCATGAAATGGGGTGTTACCGCAAGATATTTAATATCAGATACACTGATCATATAACCGATCAACAAGCTCACCAAATCATCATGCTCACTAAACCTTAAGATCTGCTAATTTGAGCTGAGGAAAGAAAATTACGTTGGCATGGCCATGTAACAAGATTCAATGGCATTGCTAAGTCAAATCTTCAGGCAACTGTTGAGGGAGAGAAATGGAAGGGAAGTCGAAATCAACAACAACAACAACATCAACAACAACAACAACAACAACAACAACAACAACAACAACAACAACAGCAACAGCAACAGCAACAGCAGCAACAACAACAACAACAACAAGAAAGAAACGATGGACTGACAACATTGCGGACTGGACAGATAAACCATTTGTAGAGACCCAGGCTGTGACAGACACCGACAGAACTGACGGGATTAGGTACGAGTAAACAGTTGTTCAGTGAGACGCCCCAATGACTCTTCACGAAGTCAAGGGAGAATAAGAAAAAGAAGAAGAAGAAGAAGAGAAAAAAGAAGAATGAAGAAGAAGAAGAAAAAGAAGAAGAAGAAGAAGAAGAAGAAGAAGAAGAAGAGAAGAAGAAGAAGAAAGAAGAAGAAGAAGAAAGAAGAAGAAAGAAGAAGAAGAAGAAGAAGAAGAAGTAGCAGAAGAAGAAGAAGACGACGACGACGACGAAGAAGAAGTAGTGGTAGTAGTATAACATAGGATCATTCAAAGTGTTTCAATCCAGAAATGTAAAATTCATTTATAATCGTATATCATCTTTGGTGGGCTAGCATGCTGTGTGTTGTCATGTTTCCATAAGTCACGTGACACAAACATGACTTACAGGATTCTGAACGTGCATACATGACTTACAGGATTCTTAACGTGCATACATGACTTACAGGATCCTTAACGTGCATACATGACTTACAGGATTCTGTAGTGCATACATGACTTACAGGATTCTGTAGTGCATACATGACTTACAGGATTCTGTACGTGCATACATGACTTACAGGATCCTTAACGTGCATACATGACTTACAGGATTCTGTAGTGCATACATGACTTACAGGATTCTGTAGTGCATACATGACTTACAGGATTCTGTAGTGCATACATGACTTACAGGATTCTTAACGTGCATACATGACTTACAGGATTCTTAACGTGCATACATGACTTACAGGATTCTGTAGTGCATACATGACTTACAGGATCCTTAACGTGCATACATGACTTACAGGATCCTTAACGTGCATACATGACTTACAGGATTCTGTAGTGCATACATCACTTACAGGATTCTGTACGTGCATACATGACTTACAGGATTCTGTAGTGCATACATGACTTACAGGATTCTGTAGTGCATACATGACTTACAGGATCCTTAACGTGCATACATGACTTACAGGATCCTTAACGTGCATACATGACTTACAGGATTCTTAACGTGCATACATGACTTACAGGATCCTTAACGTGCATACATGACTTACAGGATTCTTGTAGTGCATACATGACTTACAGGATCCTTAACGTGCATACATGACTTACAGGATTCTTAACGTGCATACATGACTTACAGGATCCTTAACGTGCATACATGACTTACAGGATCCTTAACGTGCATACATGACTTACAGGATTCTTAACGTGCATACATGACTTACAGGATTCTGTAGTGCATACATGACTTACAGGATTCTTAACGTGCATACATGACTTACAGGATTCTTAATGTGCATACATGACTTACAGGATCCTTAACGTGCATACATGACTTACAGGATTCTTACGTGCATAATGACTTACAGGATTCTTAGTGCATACATGACTTACAGGATTCTGTAGTGCATACATGACTTACAGGATTCCTTAACGTGCATACATGACTTACAGGATCTTAACGTGCATACATGACTTACAGGATTCTGTACGTGCATACATGACTTACAGGATTCTTACGTGCATACATGACTTACAGGATTCTGTACGTGCATACATGACTTACAGGATTCTGTAGTGCATACATGACTTACAGGATTCTGTAGTGCATACATGACTTACAGGATTCTTAAGTGCATACATGACTTACAGGATTCTGTAAGTGCATACATGACTTACAGGATCCTTAACGTGCATACATGACTTACAGGATTCTTACGTGCATACATGACTTACAGGATCTTAACGTGCATACATGACTTACAGGATTCTTAACGTGCATACATGACTTACAGGATTCTTAAGTGCATACATGACTTACAGGATCCTTAACTTGCATACATGACTTACAGGATTCTTAACGTGCATACATGACTTACAGGATTTAACTGCTACTGATTACGGATCTTACGTGCACATGACTTACAGGATTGTAGTGCATACATGACTTACAGGATTCTGCGTGCATACATGACTTACAGATTCTGTAGTGCATACATGACTTACAGGATTCTTAACGTGCATACATGACTTACAGGATTCTGTAGTGCATACATGACTTACAGGATTCTGTAGTGCATACATGACTTACAGGATCTTAACGTGCATACATGACTTACAGATCTAGTGCATACATGACTTACAGGATTCTTAACGTGCATACATGACTTACAGGATCTAACGTGCATACATGACTTACAGGATTCTTAACGTGCATATATGACTTACAGGATTCTTAACGTGCATACATGACTTACAGGATCCTTAACGTGCATACATGACTTACAGGATCCTTAACGTGCATACATGACTTACAGGATCCTTAACGTGCATACATGACTTACAGGATTCTTAACGTGCATACATGACTTACAGGATCCTTAACGTGCATGTATGACTTACAGGATTCTTAACGTGCATACATGACTTACAGGATCCTTAACGTGCATACATGACTTACAGGATTCTTAACGTGCATATATGACTTACAGGATTCTTAACGTGCATACATGACTTACAGGATCCTTAACGTGCATACATGACTTACAGGATCCTTAACGTGCATACATGACTTACAGGATCCTTAACGTGCATACATGACTTACAGGATTGTTAACGTGCATACATGACTTACAGGATCCTTAACGTGCATATATGACTTACAGGATTCTTAACGTGCATACATGACTTACAGGATTCTTAACGTGCATATATGACTTACAGGATTCTTAACGTGCATACATGACTTACAGGATTCTTAACGTGCATATATGACTTACAGGATTCTTAACGTGCATACATGACTTACAGGATTCTTAACGTGCATACATGACTTACAGGATTCTTAACGTGCATATATGACTTACAGGATTCTTAACGTGCATACATGACTTACAGGATTCTTAACGTGCATACATGACTTACAGGATTCTGTAGTGCATACATGACTTACAGGATCCTTAACGTGCATACATGACTTACAGGATTCTTAACGTGCATACATGACTTACAGGATCCTTAACGTGCATACATGACTTACAGGATTCTTAACGTGCATACATGACTTACAGGATCCTTAACGTGCATGTATGACTTACAGGATTCTTAACGTGCATACATGACTTACAGGATCCTTAACGTGCATACATGATTTACAGGATTCTTAACGTGCATATATGACTTACAGGATTCTTAACGTGCATACATGACTTACAGGAATCTTAACGTGCATACATGACTTACAGGATTCTTAACGTGCATATATGACTTACAGGATTCTTAACGTGCATACATGACTTACAGGATTCTGTAGTGCATACATGACTTACAGGATTCTTAACGTGCATATATGACTTACAGGATTCTTAACGTGCATATATGACTTACAGGATCCTTTACGTGCATATATGACTTACAGGATTCTTAACGTGCATATATGACTTACAGGATTCTTAATGTGCATATATGACTTACAGGATCCTTAACGTGAATACATGATTTACAGGATTCTTAACGTGCATATATGACTTACAGGATTCTTAACGTGCATATATGACTTACAGGATTCTTAACGTGCATATATGACTTACAGGATTCTTAACGTGCATGCATGACTTATAGGATTTTTAATGTGCATTATTCATGTCCAACATGACTTACAGGATCCTTAACGTGCATACATGACTTATAGGATTTTTAATGTGCATTATTCATGTCCAACATGACTTACAGGATTCTTAACGTGCATACATGACTTATAGGATTTTTAATGTGCATTATTCATGTCCAACATGACTTACAGGATTCTTAACGTGCATACATGACTTATAGGATTTTTAATGTGCATTATTCATGTCCAACATGACTTACAGGATCCTTAACGTGCATACATGACTTATAGGATTTTTAATGTGCATTATTCATGTCCAACTTGACTTACAGGATTCTTAACGTGCATACATGACTTACAGGATTCTTAACGTGCATACATGACTTATAGGATTTTTAATGTGCATTATTCATGTCCAACATGACTTACAGGATTCTTAATGTGCATACATGACTTATAGGATTTTTAATGTGCATTATTCATGTCCAACATGACTTACAGGATTCTTAACGTGCATACATGACTTATAGGATTTTTAATGTGCATAATTCATGTCCAACATGACTTACAGGATTCTGAACGTGCATAATTCATGTCCTACATGACTTACAGGATTCTGAACGTGCATAATTCATGTCCTACATGACTTACAGGATTCTGAACGTGCATAATTCATGTCCTACATGACTTACTGGATTTTTAACGTGTAATAATTGATGTCCCACATGCCTATACACACGATAGAGGTTCAGGCACTGCAGATCTGCACAATGTTGACTTGGGGATGGGGAAAAACTCCAACCATTAACCACCAGGCGGCGGTATCAAGCTGGATCGAACCCAGGACCTTCCAATGGGAAGCCCGACGATTACCCACGTGACTACCGCGCCCGTCAAGAATGTCTTCTGATCTATGATTAGTAACGATGACGATTCCATTGTCCAGTTTCCGTTGAAAAGAATGTTTCAATAATAGTATAATATCGTAAATGAACTCGACATCATCCACCCTCCACCCCCACCCCCACCCCTCCGCCACACATGTTGTCCTCTCTTCTTTTATCGAATTTCTATTAACAAACGTTCCCAGAATTTTTACGGATGCCGCAAAAGTGAAACTGGATATATAAACATTTGGAATGATCTCGGCACATGTGAGTCGATGGACCTTGGCAGTTTGAAGTTAAAAAAAAAAAAAAAGGACAGATGCTGGAAGGGATCGGAAGCGAATGTACGTTCCCACCCGTACCCGATCTGTTTCCCTGGGCTGCTGCGAAGGTTTGTCGACAAACCAAAAGATCTACTAAGATTTAGGCACTTTTTCTACACTTTTCTCGTTTATTTATTTATTTATTCATTTTTAGATTGCTTTTACTTGTTTGTTTTGTGAGTGTTTGTTTTATTTTGTTTTTTTCCCTTCTGTTTTGTTTTGATAGCTCAGATCATAACATATGACCAGTCTGCTACAATTCGGGAAAATAAAAATAAAAAATGGCTGTGGGGGTGGGTGGGTGGTTTGGGGGTGAGAAAGAAAAACGAACTTTACAGTCTGCGATATAGAGGCGGGAATATCTGCTAACCTCACAGGTGTGTGTGTGTGTGTGTGTGTGTGGTGTGTGTGGTGTGTGTATGTATGTGTGTGTGTGTGTGTGTGTGTGTGCGTGTGTGTGTGTGTGCGTGCGTGCGTGTGTGTGTGTGTGTTCGTTCGTTATTTCTTTTAACGTCTTTTCACATATGTACTTTTAGACGAGTGTGTGTGTGTGTGTGTGTGTGTGTGTGTGTGTGTGTGTGTGTGTGTGTGTGTGTGTGTGTGAGTGTGTGTGTGTGTGTGTGTGTGTGTGTGGAGAGAGAGAGAGAGAGAGAGAGAGAGTGTGTGTGTGTGTATGTATGTATGTATGTGCTGTGTCAGTATATACATGTGCTCCTGCCTGCCTGCATGGCTGCTTGCGTGTGGACGTGTGTGTATGTAAGCAGCACTTTCTGTACTTCAGACACATCTACATCAAGACGGGCTGTGTGAGAAGGAAACGAGGCTATCTTCAACATTACATACACACTCACGCTACACTTCCACATGTCGGCTGATGACTGATGAATTCCACTTCATAGCGTGGTTACCTCAGTCAGGGCTTGCCAGCCAGACTTCTCTCCCCTCATTGCCACCCAGCCTCTCTTACTAACACAGTCTATTCACCCCTGACCCATTTCATTCATTACCCTCCGAACCTCCTGATCTCCATCCCCCACCACCACCACCCCTAGAAAAACCCCACAAACTCCCCCCCCCCCCCCATTCCTCATCCATACTTGCCAGCTTACCTTGTTCACGTTGGCATAAACCTTTTCGTCCCAGCCACCTCTGTCCCCCCCCCCCCCCTCGTTTTCTTTTTCTTTTTTTTTAACTTTCCATCCCCGTTCCCCTCCCCCTGCCCAGCCTCACCTCTTCCCAACTATTTGACCTCTGTTTGACCGTATTCAGAGTCTCCGCAGCTTGCTCCTCGACCCTTCCCCACCTCGCCAATGAAGCTCGGTGGTGTTTTATCCACTAGGCTATCGTCAGTGAAAAAACAGTTGGGTGGTTGTAGTTTACGGTGTCCTCCATCAAGCAGTATTCCTTGATTGCATTGTTTTATCAGGGTCCATCCTTTACGACTCAAAATGCTGAAAAATGGCTGAAAGAGCTTTACCAAACTATCAACCTTCCACAAGAAGAACCTCAACAACAAAAATCATGCAAATCGTCAGGCCCAACATCATTTCCGACCGACTACTTGCCCGATGTCATAAAGAAGAGTTTGGTTACTATCACCATGAAAAGATGATGGGGATGGACTGGGGAACGTCTCGATAAGTCCCAGGTTCGATACGTCCCAGGTTCGATGCGTCCCAGGTTCAATACGTCCCAGGTTCAATACGTCCCAGGTTCGATACGTCCCAGGTTCAATATGTCCCAGGTTCGATACGTCCCAGATTAGATACGTCCCAGGTTCAATACGTCCCAAGTTCGTTGCGTCCTTCGTTGCGCCTCAGGTTCGTTGCGTCACACACACACACACACACACACACACACACACACACAACACACACACACACACACACACACACACACACACACACACACACAACGCACTGGTATGTCAGTGGGTGCGAAACCAGGGGACCACAGACTCGGGAAACATGGTGTGGGAACATGGGCAGAGACCGTGGTAGGTGTTACACGGCAGATGGTCGGTGCTGAAAGATGAAGAACTTGAGCATTCTTTCTGTGTTCCTCTCTGTTTCTGTCTCTGTCTCTGTCTCTCTCTCTCATGCACACACGCATGCATCGCTCGCGCCATGAAAATACGCGACACGTACACGCAAATGAGACGTTTTGTTCCTGGGACGTATCGAACCTGGGACGAACCTTTTAAAGCTTATACGCAAAGGCGATTCCTTGAATTTTGGACAACATTTGTTTCAGACATGTAATCATGAAGATACAGAAGGTATAGAATATCAGTCACAGTGACCTTGAAAACTCGTCACATGATATAAAACTCGACGTATGTCTAGGACAACAGTAGACAGTGCTGGTATTGTTGACGTTGTTTCCGCTGTTGTTTCCGCTGTTGTTGTAGCTGTTGTTGTCGGCCATCATGCTGTGTCGATATGGGTGTGTATGTATGAATGTATGTGTATATGTCTGTGTACGGGCATGTGGATATATGCATGTATTTACTGTTACTTGTTATTTTCATCTCTCACCTGTTTATTTATCTACATATCACTTTATTTTGAATTTATTTATTCACCTACTTACTTATTTCTTATTCACTTACTCACGCACTCACTTACTTGCTTGCTTGTTTACTTGCCTGCTTACTTACTTGCTTGCTTACCTACTTACTTACTTACTCATTTACTTACCTATCTATGATTAAGAACATATTGGCTTCACCTAGTTGATAGATGGCTGAGCATTTCAGCATTCACTAGCGGGGGAGGGGAGGGGTCTGTCATGTGAGACAAGTTTATACAGAATAGCTAGTTGTGTTGTGATTCAGATCTTTAATGATTTATTTATTTACTTCATATATATGTTCCTTTTTTTGAAGTAAGATACACACATACACGTCATTTACATGGAATCAAGATTATTCCAGTGGTAGGGTAATACTCGTAAAATACCAGTATAAAATATAGACTAGGTAAAACATAGTCTAGGTAGGGCCTCAAGACCTGGCCAGCTCATGGGTTTATGTGCAGGCTTAGGGCATGTGCCACGGTCACCATACACGTGGTACCTGTAACGTTAGTGCATATGGAATTCGTTCCGATCGCGGAGACGTCATCTTGAGAAACTGATACTGAAACTAAAACAGAGAAAACGTTTTTTGAATATTGTCAGAATTTCCTGAGAAAGTGCTGTTCACACATCTTCCTCGAAAAGTGTCGATTTTAGGCATTATTTTGGTCTTTATGACCTTGACTTTGGTACCCTACCTTTCAAACTTTCACTTCCACGAGGCTTCAACGGTATACACATGGTAAATATCTATCAATAAAGAGCAAGAAAATCGTGTCCACATATTTTTTATCAGACGGACGGACAGACAGACAGACAGACAGACAGACAGCCAACCATCCAGCCAGCCAGACAGACAGATATCTCTCTCAGGTTATATAAAAAATCGCTCTTTTTAAAAAAAAAAAAAAGGGAGGCGGTGTTAAAAAAGGGAAAACGATGGTGAAAAAAACAAACAAACACATGACAATTATGACTGTTGACAATATTAGGTTATGATTCGGTTGCTGTGACTAAATGAGAACCATAACGCCCAAGCATTTAAATGAAGCATATGTATTTCTTTTCCTGTAGTAATTTCGTATCTAATAATACAAAGATGGAATGAATTCGTAAAAATTCGAGGAAACTAATTTTTATATAAAATTAAGAACAAAATTTGCGTGTGAGCGCCGTTTCTGGTATTTCTTCTACGTATACCCCGTTTCAAGGAAATAAGTTACGTCCCTTTGTAGTTGAGCATATATGTTTGCCGAAACTGTAGAGTAAATGTAATTTAAACGATTGTTATTGTTATTCTATTTTTGTTTAAAGCCCAGCCGACTGCACAGAGCCACATCAGGGCTATAACCGTTTCAAAACATACACAATACTTCAACGGGAGAAAAAAAGGGAAAGAAAATTAAGTACACACTTCAATGCATTTGCGCACATAATCTAAGGAGATGCCTCTGGCGTTGACCACTCCGTCGTATTTATCACACAGGGGATTAAAAAAACTGAACACAAATGTAAATACAACTCAGGACACCAAAACATATAAAAACGGACCTAAAATTGCTTCCACATATCTCATTTCCCTAGATCCAAAAAT
>CM060306.1:54574735-54579735 GCA_030674185.1 Monoplex corrugatus | reverse complement strand
TAAGTGTTCGTGAGTGTGTGTGTATGTGTGTATGTGTATGTGTGTGTGTGTGTGTGCCTGTGTGTGCCTGTGTGTGTGTGTGTGTGTAGTGTGTGTGTGTGTGGCGCGCGCGCGCGCGCGTGTGTGTGTGTGTAGGTAAGTGTGTGTTTGTGTGAGAGTGTCAGTGTGAGTGTCAGCGTAAGTGTTCGTGAGTGTGTGTGCATGTGAGTGTATGTATGTGTGTGTGTGTATGCGCGCGCGCATGTGCGAGCACGCATAGGTGCATCCGTGCGTGTGTATATGCATCCGTGCGTGTGTATGTGATTGTATCACTTTTCTCAGCTTGCTATCAATAAATTTTCAACCAATCTGAGTCAAAGGTCATTTAATTGGATTGTCGTAAGAACATACAACTGAATAGGTATAAATGAATATTTGGGCCAAAATAACTCAAAAGATGAATATGCAAATATTTCTCTCAATTATATTGGCTGGACATGCCTGTACGGAGAATGGGAAAACAACATCAAAACAAACAAAAAGCGCCCAATGAAACCCCCCCCCCCTAAAACAAACAAATAAACAAACAAACATCTAAACAAACAAACAAAATAAGCAAGCAAACAAACACAAAAAAGCATGAACAAAATTTCTTTTAACAATCAGAACGAATCAAAACAAAACAGAGAACGACAACAAAAATAATTGCGGATGAAAAAAAAAGCAGTATCACAAACACGCAAAAGATGTAATAAAACAGAAATCATTCTTATTTTTTTCTCATACGTCAGTAAGCTTATGTCATACATTAGTTAAGAAGATCCCCCCGTAGGGATACCGGGGGCTTCTTCAGTATAAATAGTATCCCCACCTTCTGAAAATTCTGTGCTAGAAATTTCCTCTGTTCTGTCATTCTCTTTATTTCTGCCTTGTTCCTTTGCTTTCTGTCATTTCTTTCTATCATTTTCTGCCTTGCTGGTCCATTCATCTGTATGTGTTCGATAAAGTCTTACGTACTGTTTTATGATTAATAATTGTGTACATTATTAAGTGCATGTTTGGCTCTAGGGAGGTGAGATATGTGGAGACAGTTAGAGGTATTTTATGCCGGATTTTATATGCCGGATTTTATATATGTTTTGGTGTCCTTATATATGGTTAAATTTGTATTCAGGTGTGACTTTTTAAATCCCCTTTGCGATAAATTGCACGGGGTGATCAACGCCGGGGGCATGTCCTTAGATAATGTGGGCGAATGCATTGATATGTGTACTTAATTTTCTTTTCTTTTTTTTTTTTCCTGTTGAAGTTTTGTATATTTTGTAGCGGTTATAGCCCTGATATGGCTCTACGCAGACTGCTGGGAGTTAAACAACAATAACAATAGGTTAAGACGTTTGAAGTTCAGTCAAGAGGGATTCATCACACACAGAGAAATCCACACACACTCCTCTCAACCTGATATATGTTAGCTGGCGATGTAAGGGTCTGTTACCGTCGCGTTTTATTGAAAACCAACATGCTTGAATTTTTTTATCTGTCATTTTATCAGAAGAAAGAAAGTGTTAGAATGGTTTGGTTAAATTGTTTTGATGTTTAACCCTTTGATTCCTGCACCTTGCCCCCATCATCCTGCATTGTCAACCATGCTAGCAAACCAATAACTTAACCCTTTGATTCCCTGACCCTATCCAGCAGCTTCCTGCAGGAGGGTGGTGGATAGGGTGAGGGAGTCAACGAATTGTTTTTGCAGTTGGTGGATATGGTGTGGGAGTCAAAAGGTTAATTAAAAGCATTAATAAAGCCTTGGACGTACCTTTTCTCTCAAGCACATGTCAGCACGTTTTTGACAATGGAGATGGGGGTGGGGGGTGAGGGTGGGTGGGAGAAGAAATTTCAACACTTCGTATTTGAAAACACTTTAGTACTTAGGGACAGTAGAATCAGGGTTTTTACTGGAACTGTCTTACAACTAGTCCTTGCTAGCAACTGTACACAAGAAGAATGGGGTAGGATGGTGGGAACTAAACTCCACCGATTTCTGGCAGTCTGGAAATTAGGAAAGACTTGAAAACGAGTAAATAATGAACTAAACCTCTTGCCAATCCTCTCTCTCTTTCTCTCTCTCTCAGCTTCAAACCATCAACTCACCTACCCCTAACACCCCCCACCCCCCCCCCCCACTTCTTCCCTTCTCTCCATGCACTGACCTATAACTCGGCTTACGTGTGTGTCTGAAACTTTGGGGGGGGGGGTGTGAAGGGATGTGGGGGTGGAGGAGAGAGGGATGTGGGTGTGGGTGGATGGAGGGTTAGAGGGTAGACGAGATATGAACATGAAAAGGGAGTGCATGACCTGTATGTAGCGTACTGTGGAACTATAATTATACACGCATATCGTGACTCCACATAAACCAGTCGGTCGACCGCCAACTGACCGGCCCCAGGCTGTATAAGTTATGAGGGCAACCTCCACACACATTCATAAGAAACCTTTACTTCTGTATAACCTTACCTTATCACCTCCCCTCCCCTCCCCACCTACCTTCTTACCTGGCGGGCAGGCAGGAGAGAGGGGGGGGGGGATAAAATTGACGAGCAGAGGGAGGAGGGTTGAGGTTAAGGTCATAGTCTAGTACAAGTAGGTATGCCGCATGCTCTCTAGGTACGCACGCGGGAGAAGAAGTAAACCAGGACTCGGCTTGCCTAAACTAACCCAGTGGCATGCGGACAGGGGGCTTGATGACGTCAATGGGGAGCCAGGGTTGAAGGACCTGTAAGTAAAAGCAAGCAAGCAAGGGGGAAAAAAAAAAACAGGGGGCCGGCCCACAGCGGTGTATAATGTTCGTTGGGACGTACTTGAAGAAGGCTAGGCTCGACAGGACAAGGATACACTCACTCTCCCTTATCACCGCTACCATCACCACCACCAGCCACCACCACCATCACCATCACCACTACCATCACGACCATTACCATCAAGTATGCCGGGGTCATGGGCACAGCAACAACAGAGAGTTGAACTAGCTGAGGTGGAGAAGAGGTCATCTGGCGGTCACTCGGTCAGACCAACAGTGGATCTGCTGTTGCTCTGCTTGCTCCTGCTGTTGTTCGTCTGTTTTGCTGCCCGCTGTTTTAAAAGCCCAGCCTGCTTTGTCTTGTTGTCTTGTTGCCTGCCTCTGCTCTCTATGCAGTTGTTGTTGTAGTAGTAGTGGTAGTATAGTACCCTGATAAGCCAGGGTCTAATATATGAAGCAGGCAACTGTGCTTACAAAGGAAATCAGGGGGGGGGGGGGGGGGGGGTTTAGAAGTCTGGAGTTTTGTTCAAGAGGGATTCACTGCGCTCGAACTCTTTCATACGCGCTCCACCAAATCTACCAATTTTTGTCTGGCAGGCCTGTTGAGCCTTTGAGTTGGCAAGATCTTGACATTTTTCTCTTTTCTTTTCTGTTTTTTTTTTTCTTTTTCGTTTTTTGTTGTTGTTTTTTTTTGGGGGGGGTGGGGGGCAAGATCCCTTACACACTAGCATCATCAGAATGAGTGGAGGGTATATTAATATGGACAACGAATTTTTGTGTTGAAGAGGGGAAATTAAATTCGGAACACGGGATGTTGAGTCCACAGCTCTACTGGGGGAAAAAGCCAGCCCTTGGGGAAAGTATCTGATTTAATAAAGGTTATCCTATGTACAAGTAGTCAGCGTGGTGAAATGGTCAACGCAAAGGACTACTCCCTGGTAGGTCGTGGATTCCAACCAAAACCCCATCAGTCTTTGCCGAATCTCGTGGTATCTTTGCATAAAGGCATGCAGGGGATAGTGCAAACTGATGGATAATATTCAGAGCCAATCTCCACTTAGGGTGGAGTGAAGCAGGGCTACGTCATCACCCCAACGCTCTACGGGGTCTTTTATTCTCTTGTACAGTCATACGCTTTCAAAGCATCTGATGATGGCAGTGTACTTGCACACTAAATGAAACGGCAAATTCTTCAACCTTGCACGCTTCAGAAGAAAGACCACAATCCGTCAAGTCCTGATCTGGGAGATACTCTTTGCTGATCATGCTGCCTTGAGATGTCACACACAGCCTGGTCTCCAGAGGCTAGTCAATTCCCCAGCGCAAGCTTGCCAAAATTGTGGCTTTTACCATCAGTCTGAAGAAGACAGAGATTATAGGGTACAACGTCAGCGAAGACCCCAGCATCACATCAGCCATCACACCCTGTATGTAAGTGATAAATTAATTCACCCACTTGGATCTACAGTCTCCAGAAACCTGTATCCGTGGTTGGACAGAAGAGAGAAAAGGAAATGTGCACACGCACACGCACACACACACACACACACACACACACACACACACACACACACACACACACACACACACACACACACACACACACACACACACACACACGTCAACGAACAAAAAACGAAATAAACAACCTGTCACTACATTTTGAAGAAACAAACTTTTCAAGGTAGATCTATATAGTATTTTCAAATCTTCACTTTATGTATATTTTATTTATTTTATCTTATTTCAAATTGTAGCAATGGCATTCAAACAAACAAACAAACAAACAAACAAAAGAATAAACAAACAAACAAACAAACAAACTTCTTTGCAAGGTTGTAGATAAATTAATACACAAACAAACAAATACAACAAACCAAACAAAAACCACATGCGCCCTCAAAACGACAATAGGTTTTTAGTTATTCATTAATTTATTTATGCATTCATTCATTTCTTGAACAACAATTTTCTACACAGCTTTTAGTTAGTCAGTTATTTACCTTCAACACAGATCATCTCATCTGTCTCATCTATCTCCATCGATGGTGGGAGCTCCACTCTTTGTCACGAAGGATCGCCAGGCGACACGGTCTCTGCTCCTGTGTATGATGTCATGGAGCCCCAGTTTGCAGGTGTCAGCGATGTTGTCCATATATTATGTATGTATGTATGTATGTATGTATGTATGTATGTATGTATGTATGTACTTCAATTTTCTTTT
>CM060306.1:54567235-54569735 GCA_030674185.1 Monoplex corrugatus | reverse complement strand
CACACAACACACAAACACACACACACACACACAACACACAACACACACACACACACACACACACAACACAAACACACACAAAGAGGGACTGACACACAGAGTTTCTAAATATTAGGACTAGAGTCAAATTATTAGAGAGACACAGACAGAGATACAGAGACAAAGAAGGAGTAATATGGAGAGAGAGAGAGAGAGAGAGAGAGAGAGAGAGAGACAGACAGACAGACAGACAGACATAGAGAGACAGAGAGGGAGAGGAGAGAGAGAGAGAGAGAGAGAGAGAGACAGACAAAGACAGAGACAGAGACAAAGAGGAAGAGAGAGAGGAAGAAAGGGACAGAGAGAGAGAGAGAGACAGACAGACTGAGAGACAGACAGACAGACAGAGACAGAGAGAGAGACAGAGACAGACAGAGACAGACACAAACGGAGAGAGAGAGAAAGAAGGAGAGAGAGAGAGAGAGAGAGAGAGAGGACAGACAGACACACAGACAGACACACAGACAGACACACACAGAGACAGAGGCAAATCAAGAAAGAGAGAGCGAGACAGTCTGTTTAGACACGAGCACACACAGACACATACATGACTTCTCTCTCTGTCTGTCTGCGTGTCTCACTCTCTCTCTCTCTCTCTAACACACACACACACACACACACACACACACACACACACACACACATTCTGCCATCTCCCCCTCCTTCTCCCCCCCCACCCCCCGCAAAAGTATGCATATCAAGCATAGATTATTAACCGGGACAGACTAGGAAAGAGAGAGAGAGAGAGAGAGAGAGAGGGGTCAGTGTAATTATAATATCTAGATCGGTCACTCCTTAATTCTTTACACCAGCATACGTGCAGCGGTCATTCCTCCCGGCCCTGACCTCATAGGCCAGTCATGCAGGCTGTAACGTTACCTAAATCCTCTCCAAGCTGGCCAAAGTCCTACCTCCTACCTCCTTCTCTTTGCTGTGCGTTTCACAGCCCGGTGGCCAGACCCCCGATCAGAGACATATACACAGAGATTAGTAAACCACCCTCTGGGTCGCGAATAGCTTCGGATTTGGTTTGGTTCAGTTTTTACATCGGCACCCAACCTCAGGTGATATGTCTGACGGGGGATAACCATCCCAGAGAAGTGGAGGAAGAGGGGACTTATCTAATCCTATGCTGACACCACCAGAACAACAATGATGTTAAGATGGGACAGTGAGAAGGAGAAGGCCAGTTTTAATGTAGCGCACCCCAGGGATTCGAACCCACAACCATTAGTATGTGAATCCGACGCACAGCCAACAGCTACAGAGAACAATGGGGTCGTTTATCAACGGATTTTGAGTGAATCAACACCACGTTTTACGTCCTCAATCCCAGCCTGTAACATGAAATCTGTCCTCCTCTCTGCCCCTGTCTTCATGCTTGTCATTCTGATCTCTTCCTACCCCACCTTTCAAAATCGTGCCAGTGCATGTGGGTTGCGCAGGCTCGATGAGTCTGCCAGATAATTACTGGCAGATCTGGGTGGAGTATGTATGGAATTGTCTGGGTGCCATAAATCCCTCTTGAACGAACTGCAGACTCTAAACATCTAGATGCATAAGATGTAAATGAATGTGGTACTACTAGATTTAAATTTTACAATGACTTAAAGAAATCAAGAACTTATATCTCAGCTATTGACACATATCAGCTATTCATTCAATGATCTGAATCAGTTTGAGTAGTATGGCACGGTTGATACTTTCCGGAAATTAATCGCTAAAGAAAAGAAACGATAAGGAAAATAACAAAAGGCGGAAGGATATATGTTACATATGTAAAGAAAAATAGTAAAGGTGCTCAGTATACTTGCAAACTGAACTAAATATACTTAATAAACTAGGTCCATTAAAAACAAATAAACTAACAAATTAAATACACAAGCAGTCAAACAAACGAACAAAAATATGAAGAAAGAAACAAAGAAACAAAGAAGGAAACAACGAACAAAGCATCCTTCATTGCTATGGCTTCTAAGTGCATAGATTAAAAAAATAATCTTTCTTTTCAGTTCCCATTTAAAGCGTATTGTATAACATGTTTCTTGGAAATCAAGTGAGTAATGAGTAATGAGATTCTTGATAGCATGAAAAATTCTCAGATTTGGTTGAGTTCATAAACAGCCAAGGTACGAGTTTGAGTAGAAAAATTTTCTAGGGAAACAAAAAGTCAAGGTTTACCACAGTGGTCCAAATATCAATCCAGAATCTATTCTTTAAGCGTTCTGTCTTCTCAGATACATGTTTATACATTGTTTTAGCACACGCTGTGCAAATGGTATATTACTGCACAGTATGTACGTTCTTAGGTAGTTTGCATACTGGCGTTTTCAAGTTTCCATAAGCCAGCACAGATACTGACGTGTCTTTAGGATCTTTAACGTGCATATTTGATGTTCAGCTTGCATACACACATGAAGGACTTTAGGCACAAATAGTTGCTGCACTCAGCTTACCTTAG
>CM060306.1:54559735-54562235 GCA_030674185.1 Monoplex corrugatus | reverse complement strand
TACCTTGATATCATTTCTTTTTTGTTATAATACCTTGATCATTTCTTTTGTCACAATACCTTGATCATTTCTTTTGTTACAATACCTTGATCATTTCTTTTGTTACAATATGTCACAATACCTTGATCATTTGTTTTGTCACAAATACCTTGATCATTTCTTTTGTTATAATACCTTGACCATTCCTTTTGTTATAATACCTTGACCATTTCTTTTTTCTTTTCGGTATGAACCATCACAACAGCTGAGTCCTTGGCATAAAAAACAGGTCAACAAAACAGTTACACGAACTTTCCTACTTTCCAACAGTAACGTCCTTGATGGCGGCAAACCAGCAAAATATGAACCGACAGACACCACTGATAGTAGTGACAGTTAACCAGGACAGGCATTATGTCAAAGGCGTAAAAAGAGAGATTGGCAACTCGCCCGGTTGTGTTTGAGGTTTGGTTTGTTCAAGAGGGGTATATTGCAGTCAGACAATAAATCATTCCACATGTGTTTAACTGAAATCTTCCAGCAAACATCTGGCAGACCCCTCGACCATGTGAGGGGTCTATAGAGAGAACAGGATCTAGGAAACAATTAAGTTGACACCATGAGAATGACTGGAGAATTATTCAAGATGGGCAGTGAACAAACCGTTGATTTTTTTTATGTCGCACACTAAGACTGAACTCTAGACATTAGTACTTGTATCCACGGTTGTGTCAAAAGTGCCAGCCAGCACAGAAAAGACAAAACAGAAAAGAAACGTCAGTCGATCAAGTAAGATTAATGATTACCAGTGATACTGTTGGTAGCTGTATCCGTGTAATTGGCATCGATGAAGCTAAACAGCGTCGGACTATAGATACCGAGAAGTCTTTTTTTTTTTTCTTAGGATCATCGCACTCAGGGAGGTTACCTTTGTGCTCACCCTTTTTTTCCTTCTCATTTCCTTCGCCATTTTAATGGCCACAGAAACTGAGATAGTTTTTTTTTTCTTTTTTCTTTTTAACAATGCGATGATGATGATATCGATGAGGATGATAATCATGATGCTATGGAGTTCCATCTAGGATTGAGACTGCGTGACAGGGCTGTATTCTACGCTTAGTATCACAATATATCCTGGCGTCAACCAGGCCCGAGAGATACAGACACCTGCGGTGCTTGTCAGAAGATTTAAGCACCATCCTCAATGACGCATCCGTAAAGTGGATGAGACTCGACTGTGTGGTCCCAGTCTTCCCAATGAGCCCATAGCACGCCCAACTCTGGGTAGGAACCGGTTAGAGCCGAAAAATCGCACAATGGTTTTTGAAGGGACTGATGGGGATTGGAACCCACAACCTTCCAGTCGGTAGTTTGTTGCGTTAACAACTACACCACGGCGACTGGTACATACCGAGTAATTAGTTGCCAGTGCTATCTATCCATGTCTCCGAAAAAATTTGGCATGAAACTAGGTCCTGAGATAGCATATATCTCAGTCCCCAGTGAGCCACAAACTTTGTGTGTCGCCCGGCACGTGTTCGTCCCTGACCATTCTTTCCCTGAAGGGGACAGAGGTCAAGTCCATCGGTCCTTCTCCACGTCCTCACTGGCCTCTGTGACACGCAAAGTTATTACACCACTCTCTGCCAAGCTTGCCTTATGCTCCAATGGCCTTGGTAGTTTGTAAATGGTAGCGGTGGCGATGATATTCTAAGGTGCGGTTCACATGTGGCTATTCTTTACTGTATAACCTTTCGTTTTTGAAAACGTTTTCAGTTAATGCTTTTTCCCTGCAGAGATGCGGAGGCAAACAAAACGCGCACGTATGAATAAGTGAGTTAACACAACTTTAAAACAGCTGCAGGATAGAAGAACAAGAAGAGGAGGAGGAGGAGCAGGAGGAGCAGGAGGAGGAGAAGAAGAGAAGAAGAAGAGAAGAAGAAGAAGAAGAAGAAGAAGAAACTGCTATTTATGACAAAAACCAAATATAGAGAAGAAAAGAAAAAGTAAACATCCTCACCTAGGGCTTTTTTTTTACAGGCAGATTTCGGTGGAGCGTGTACAGAGAACTCAGCAAGCTTTCAAAGGCTTTACAAAATTCAAAAAATCGATTAGTTGAAATTCATGGTGGATGTGTTCAGTAACTCTTGTTTACTCCTTCGTAGAGTAAGTGTGTCACGAGCTAAATTGAAATCACAATTGTTTTCATCCCTGTACAGATGTAAAACCGAGTACGTTGCTTATTCCGATTTAGTTGTATGTTTGCTCAGGGCCAAGACTTTACTGGCCAACATCAGAACTCTTGCCATAGTTACACTTGGTGTGCGGGCACATAAGAATACTAAGTCCAGAAAAAATCATCCATTCAAAAATATTTCTATACACCTGTTACTGTCATTTTGCAAAGCAAAAGTATACTGATTTTATTTAGGAAACACACACACACACACACACACACACACACACACACACACACACACACACACACACACACACACACACACACACACACACATACATA
>CM060306.1:54522235-54547235 GCA_030674185.1 Monoplex corrugatus | reverse complement strand
TTTTTTCTGCCTTTCCCTCTGTCTCCCTCCCTAAACAATTCTGTACATGACTGATTAGCAAGGCCACTGTACCTTGTTGTATGGCCATACCAATGAAGTTTTCTTTTCTTAACTGATATCAGATGATCTTTATATGATCTAGTGTGTCGCTTGGTGGTTTTTGCGCACTTGTTAATTGGTGATATGATCAGTATATCTGATGTTTAGTATCTTGTGATAAAGTGCCATGTCCTTGGCTCGGATTCGTCTTTTTGTATCTACTATGAGGATCTATGTCTCAATGTATATAGAATGATGAATATACCACTGCAACTAAGAGTCTGATCTTGTTTCTTATGAAGAAATTCTTGTCCTTCCACACAGGTTTCAGCCTGGACAATGCTGTTATTGTCTTTGCTGCCCTTCAGAGGATTTGTGGTTTGGATCCCTCATTACTAATGATGGCTCCGATGTAAGTGAGTTGTTGAACAATTCTTATCGTCAGTCCATGAACAGCTATGTCAATAGTGATTGTGGTGTTGTGGCTGGCCATCAACTGGTCCTGTAGGTGCTGATTTCCATGCCATATTTATTCGATATTTCACCAAGTCTTTTAACAAACTTGGTGAGTTCTTGCTTAGCGTCTGCTAGGCCATCAATGTCATCTGCAAAGCGAAGATTCGTCATGGTTCTTCTTCCAGTGCTGACTACGCTGATATCATCTTCAAACTCGTCAGTCATAATGCGTTCCAGGAACATGTTGAAAAGCGTTGGGGACATAAGGCAGCCTTGACGAACTCCAACAGAAGTAGGAAACTGCTCTCCAGTAGCTCCCTGCAATTACTACACTGGATGCTTTGGGATGGTGTTAATTAGCTTTTATCGTTTCTTCATCATGGCCCAAAATGTTTCCTGCCAGATTCTGTCGAACGCCTTTTTGAAGTCTATGAAGATGTGGTAACACTCCTCTGGTGTTGGGGTGTTTTGCACAAAGGGTGCCCAGGTTAAAGATCTGTTTGATCGTCTTTCTGCCTTTGTGGAATCTATTCAGCAGCAATGTAGTGATATCTGCTTGGGTTGTAATCAGTTCAGACTGATTGTAGGCATTACTGGTATGGCTAATGAAGCCGATGTTGCAGTATTCTGGCAGCGTTAGAGATTCTCTTTCTTGGGGCGGGCGGCGATTAGTCATTGGGTTCATGGCGTGGGTCACTCGCCTGTGTGCCAGATGTTGTTGCAGATGGCAGTTAGGATACCAGTTACTGCCTCTATGCCATGTTTTAAAAGTTTTGCAGGGATATTGTCAATGCCTGCAGGCTTATCACATTTCAGCGTCTTTATTACTGCTACATCTTCCTTACGTACTATTGGGAAGTCATCTTCGTTTGATGAGTCTTGTGCTGTTAAGCACACTTGGGCCCCCTTCGCTCTGTTGTACAATTCACAGCAGTATTCATCCATCATATTTTGATGTTTTATATTTACCTGTGTTAAACAGTTGCTCTCTTTCTCAGAATGGTGCGGACTCAACTTTGCTTTTTGTTTTGGTCAAGTAAAAGCTTTGTGTTATTGTTGTCAAGTTTTTTCTTAATGTCTTCATATTTTTGTTTGATCCAACTTTCCTTTGCATTTGTCACTTCTTCACCAATTCTCTAGTTTATAGCGCTGTATTTCTCTCTTCCTTTTTCAGTTTTCTCGTGCTGCTTTAAAGTCTTAGTGTCACACATCTCCAAAATATCACCTGTAATCCATGGCTTGGATCTCCATCGACTTATCAACTTAGAGTTCTGTGTCTGTTGCCATCATCGCTTGGTTGAAATTGTTTATGAGGGATTCAAGGTCTTCAGGCAGTAGCAATGGGGAAAATATTTCTCCTAGTCACTGGGAGTTGTTCAGCGATGTCATCATCTTTCAATTTGTCAAGACTGAATTTGAGAGGGCTGCTTGTCATTTTTTCGTTGATCTTCAACCTCACTTTCAAGTTCATCATGATGCGGTTAGGGTCACTGCCAAGATCAGCTCCTGGAAATGTTTTTGTTTTGGTCCTATTGATGCCAGACTGTTCTCTGTACCTCTGAAATGTCTTACATATGGCGCTTCTCTGATAGAAAAACATTGACTATGAGATCTTGTTTGTTGATTGACCAAGGGTGCCTTGCTATACTTAAAATTGTATATATCATTATTATTGGGTGATTGTATTTATTTCATGTATCGAAGAAGAAGAAAAAGATTAATGTGGAACATATGGGGGTATTACTTTGATTTCACAAAAATCTGTTTGAATATGTAAACGATTCAGATGGCAGGTACACTAAAGTGTTTTTATTTTTTAGTTTATCTGTCAATTAATTTTATTTAGAAAAATGCAGCTACATATCCTTGACTCCAACATAGGGAAGGAGTGTCGTCACAGTACTGTGTTTGTCTCGCATGCTTGATAAATACTTATGTCAACAGTTCCGCTTGTCTTGTACCGTTGTTGTAAACCACTCCTTCCATCTGAAATGCGCTCGCGCGCGTGTGCGTTTTTGTGTGTGTGTGTGTGTGCGTGTGTGTGCGTGTGCGTGTGCGTGTGCGTGTGCGTGTGCGTGTCGTGTGCGTGTGCGTGTGCGTGCATGTGTGCGCGTGTCTGTGTGTGCGCGCGCGCGCGCGTGTGTGTAACTTATTATTGTTGTGAATGCTGAATGTACCTGATTCTAAGAGTTTTCATAAGATGTTTATTTGACATTGTGGCAGCATTTGTTGACCGCTAAGAATCGAGTTGGACGAGGCCGTCAACAGGCTGGCTTTACACCTTCGATAACAAGATGGCACTTACGTTCCCTTCCTCCCCCTTCCCTCCCCAATCGTCTGCTTGTCCTGTTTGACCACATGGAATGAATGTAATGAGAGCGAGCCATGAACGATCTCTTTTCGTCCGTACTCCCTCGTCCTGTATGGGTCAGCCAGTTAACTAGCAACATACGTGATTACTGCCTTACATGGTTAAAGATGTTGGAAGTAACAGAAGCACCCACAATATCAACAGCAATGGCGCAAATGCTTTGCAACACAATGGGCAGTCTTAAGGCCTAGGGTATCTGTTGTTGACGTACAGAAATAAAGCTCCCACCATTCTGTCTAATTGTAGGTGTTCCAATCTGCCTCAGGAAAAAGACTTCATTCATGCAAAAAAGACTACATTCATGCAGATTCGCTCCCGTTGGAATGCCCTGGGCTCTTTTAGTATGAATAGTATCCCCACCTTCTGGAAATTCTATGCTGGAAATTTCCTCTTTTCTGTCACTCTCTGTGTTTCTGTCTTCCTCCTTTACTTTCTGTCATTTCTTCCTTTCATTTTCTGCCTTGCTGGTCCATTCACCTGTGTGTGTTCGATAAAGTCTTACATATTAAATTTCTCTTGGGATTGATAATTAGATACACGTAGTAAGTGCATTTTTGGATAAGGGAGATGAGATATGCAGAAGCAAATGTTGGTAATTCATACCTGTTTTTATATATGTTTTGGCGTCCTTAGGTATGCTTAAATTTGTATTCAGGTGTTTTTTAAATCCCTTGTACGATGATTTGGACTGGGTGGTCAACGCCTGGGGCATGTCCTTATATTATGTGCACGAATGCATTGATATTTGTACTCAATTTTCTTTTCTTTTTTCCTGTTGAAGTATTGTTATAGCCCTGATATGACTTTACGCAGTCGACTGGGCTTTAAATAACAATAACAATAACAATCATGAAGACTCTAGAGCATCCTACTGTGAAAGAGTGCCCGATCAGGCTCAATGTTGGGGAAAGTAAAGCCGATGGAGATGTGAGGAGATGGGCAAACTGTTTTCTATATGTTGGTCCTAAGATAAGTTGAGATCTATACCATTTAACTCTCTTACGAAATCAACTTTACCTTTAGCCATTCAGTCATTCTACTTTGCCATCCACTGTCTATCGGTATACCTGTCTGTCAATCTCTCTTCAAACGTATCGTGAGCTTGCAGACAACATCCACCACGTCGTTCGTTCTTGACATGTTCACATGCATTGAAGTCAGGGTCGTCCACCTGTGTCAGGGGCGGCAACTGATTATTGTATCTGAAATTCTTCTTTTTCTGTTATGTCCGCTCGTAAGATGGCGAGAAAGAGTTGATGGTCAGCAGTGAGCTGGAAAGCCTGAAATGAAAAAAAAAACACCACGTGACGTCCAGGATGTTCTTGTATGTAGAGCTGAAGCATGGATACCGTGCCCAGAGAAGACCACTACAGCGACACAAGAGACTCCAAAGGCCAACATCACTGGCTGTGCCATCAACACCATACATTGGGAAGACGTTGCCCACGACAGAGTATGACTATAAAAAAAACATGCCTCTGTGTCCAGGATCGGTCTTGTATCCCACATGAAGACCCACATCAGCCGATGAGGACTAGTGTGCCTGCTCATCCGTCGGGTTGACAGAAGAGTCAATCTTAATCATCACCATTACTACTTAGTGCAACTACGTGTTCAAACAGCATTTACCAACGAGTGCTACTGCACATAGACACATCATTTACCAATTAGGGCTGCTGCAACCTGTTAATGCTTCAAGACACGTGTCCTATACAGGTCACACCGTCTGCTGACCGCCATAACACACTGACCACCAGACTTGTACGCTGTTGCTCAACTGCTCACGTAACAAGCGGATCAGTGTCATTAATGACCGCTGACCAGCCGTGTCCACTTCGTACACAGGTCAATATCATTACTCAATGTCTCTCGCTCCACTGGCCAGACTGAACTTCTGGTCCAAGACATATAACTGAAACATTTCTGTTCCAATGGTCTACAAAACAAGGCTGTCTAGACTGGAATAAAATCTGACATAAAAAAAACGATTCTTCAAAGAACTAGTGTACCTAGGTCCACGATCTTTGGTTCACCAAAGTCAGACAGTCCCAATCCATACCGTGTTCGTTCGTCCACATGCGCCCATGATGATCAAGAAGACTGCATGTGCCGTCGCTAATCCCTATCTCAGCATGAGCAAAGTAAGGAGTTCAGATAAAAGGAGTACTAAGTCCTACAAATAAGACCAGTCGCCGTGGTGTAATGATTAACTCAACAGACTACCGACACTGGAAGGCTGTGGGTTCGAATCCCCATCAGTACCTTCAAAAATCATTGTGGGATGTTTCGGCTCTAACCGGCTCCTACCCAGAGTTGGGCGTGCTATGGGCTCACTGGGAAGACTGGGACCACACAGTCGAGTCTCATCCACTTCACGGATGCGTCATTGAGGGTGTTGCTCAAATCTTCTGACCAGCACTGCAGGTGTCTGTATCTCTCGGGCCTGGTTGACGCCAGGATATATCATGATAGTAAGCGCAGAGTGCAGCCCTGTCACGCAGTCTCAATCCTAGATGGAACTCCAAAGAATCATGATTATCATCCTCATCGACATCATCATCATCGCATTGTATAAAAAAAAAGAAAAAAAGAAATGTGCCAGCTTCTGTGGCCATTAAGGTGGTGCAAAAATGGGACTTAAAGAAAAGGTGAGCGCAAAGGTAACCTCCCTGGGTGTGATGATCCTTGAAAAAAAAGTCCTAGAAACAAATGAAGGCAGAAAAACATAGCATGAGCTATCCTGGCTCGCTCAAGATCGTCGTGCCCGTAGGAGATTGGCTAATGCATCATGTTTTGCGTGCGTAAACAACTGTGCGTTTTTGCATTCAACATAAGGACACTTTTCAATGGCCAGTGCTGGTAAACTCAAAAAACAAACAAACAAACAAACAAATAAACACACAAACAATCAAATAAACAAACAACAAATAAACAAATAAATAAACAAACAAACAAACAAACAAACAACAAAACAACAAAACTAAAACAACAAACCGAGAGAAAATATGAGATATACAAAAATGAGATAGAAAAATCAGATATGTTGATATTATTGTCGGTATGATTTGTGATTAATTTAGTTCCTTCTCCACAACACATTATCAGCTTTATGCTTCTTGGTGCATATTATCATCATCATCCATCATCATCATCATCATCATCATCATCATCATCATCATCATCATCATCATCATCATCATCACATCTTCATCATCTTCATCATCATTGGTTAAACCCAACCGACTGTGCAGAACCATATCAGGCTATAACCATTCCAAAACACACAATACATCGTTTAACCCCGAAAAAACAGACTGAAAAAAACCCCACCCTAGAATAGAAAATCAAGTATACATGTCAATGTGTCGGTACGGTGCACATCACCCAAAGATAACTCCTGGCATTGACCATCCCGCCCAGCTCGTCACAAGGAGGATAAAAAAAAACACTTCATTATAAACGTATAAACATAACTAAATACACTAAAATATATATTGAAAATGACCTAAATAACCGAAAATTCCGACACATAGACAGACACAGACAGAGAGATGAGACAGATAGAAGGGAGAGAGAAAGAAAGAGAGAGAGAGAGAGAGGCAGTGATAGAGCGAGACAGACAGACTGACAGACACAGACGGGGAGAGACAGAGACCAGAAAGAGAGAGACAGAGACAGACAGAGAGAGATAAACAGACAGAGACAGAACAGAGACAGTGACAGAGACAGAGAGACTGAGAGACAGAGAGACAAAGACAGAAACAGAGAGACAGAGCAGACAGAGACAAGACAGAGACAGAGAGACAGAAGAGAAGACAGAGACAGAGACAGACAGAGAGAGATAACAGACAGAGACAGAGCAGAAGACAGAGAGAGAGAGACAGAGAGAGAGAAGAGACAGACAGAGACAGAGCAGACAGACAGAGAGACAGAGAGACTAGAGAAGACGAGACAGAAGAGACAGACAGACAGAAGAGACAGACAGAGAGACAGACAGAGAGAGACATAGACAGAGAGAACAGAGAGAAGAAAAGAGACAGACAGAGAGAGAGAGAGAGACGAGAGAGAGAGAGAGACGGAGGGATGGTGGTGGAAAAACATCGGACGTGAAATTAACAGATATGTCATGAATGCAAGCCTCACGTGATTCTATCACGAAGCTGTTCAATGAGCATTTCCTTCCTTGTCTTGTTCCCTTCTGACAAGTACATAAAATGTCCTAATGATGAAGCCAAAGACAAAATCTAACGTAGGGCAGGTTATGAGATACACAATAACCGTGAAGTACAACGCAACACACCGCTCCGCTCCGCACCACGACATGACACTATACTATACTATACTATACTATACTATACTATACTATACTATACTATACTATACTATACTAACTATACTATACTATACTATACTATACTATACTATACTAGAGCAGAGTATACTCTAGTCTAGTCTAGTCTACTCTACCCTACCCTACTCTACTCTACTCTACTATACTATACTATACTATACTATACTATATTATACTATACTATACTATACTATACTATACTATACTATACTATACTATACTATACTATACTATACTATACTATACTATACTATACTATACTATACTATACTATACTCATCATCATCATCATCAGGTGCCCTGCCGCATGGCGTTGGCGACCATGGACTTCCAACCATCTCTATCTCTCGTTCCACCCAGCATCTCCCCCACCCTCTTCATCCCCAGCCACTCTGCAAGTCCGTCCAGCATTCTCTCCCTGGGTCTACCCGGTGCTCTCTTTCTCTCCAGCTTTCCCGTTGTGACCAGGTGCTCCAAATCCCCCTTCCTCATAAAATGGCCTATAAATGTTGATTGTCTTTTCCTAATCTTCCTTATCAGTGATCGACTTGTGTCTGCCTCCATCAAGACTGTCTCGTTTGTTTTCTTTGCTGTCCATGGTACTCTCAACATTCTTCTGAGAAACCACATCTCTGCTGCCTCAATCCTGCTCTGGCTTTGCTTGCTGACTGTCCACGTCTCGCATTCGTACAACAGTATTGGTTCTATATAACACTCAAGGACTCTCTTTCTGATGTTAATTGATAGGCATTTGTTGGTAAGAATGCTTGTCATCTTCTTGAATGCTGTTTTGGCTTGGCCGATTCTGCCGGCTATTTCCGATGTGCATCTGCCATCTGATGAAATGACCGTTCCCAGGTATTTGAACTTATTAACCTGTGTCAAGGTTGTGCCATTTGCTGTTATTTTGCAGGAGGGATTTCATGTTTTTTACTGATCACCATGACTTCAGTCTTCCTGCTGTTTAGTTCCAACCCCTTACCTTTGCTTTCTATTTCTAGTATATTCACAAGGTTTTGTAGGTTCTTTTCATTTTCTGCAATTAGCACGGTGTCATCTGCGTACCGAATGTTGTTTATCATTTTCCCTCCAACCTTTAATCCAGGCTCTTCTTCTAGGTTTCTCATGATGTTTTCGCTATATAGTGAAAACAGATCAGGTGACAAAACACAACCCTGTCTGACTCCTCTTTTGATGTTTTGAAAAGAGCTTATATTGTTTTCTATTCTCATTGCAGCTGTTTGTTCCCAGTACATATTCCTGATTATTCGTAGATCTTTTCCATCGACATTGAGTCTCTCCAGTTAGTTGATCATTTCTTCATGTCGTACCCGATCGAAAGCCTTGGTATAGTCTACAAAGCATAAATACAAATCCTTATTCATCTCAACTGACCTCTCTATGATAGTTCTTAGGATGTATATGGCATTAATAGTTCCTTCCCCCTCCACAAATCCACACTGTTCTTCTGCTATTTCTCTTTTGATTCTATTCCTTGTCCTCATCATGAGTATTCTTAACAGGATTTTTGTTACATGACTCATCAAACTGATTGTGCGATGGAGTTCGCATTCTATAGTTCCTGTCTTCTTTGGAAGTGCAATGAAAATTGATTTTGACATATCTTTGGGGATTTTTCCAGTGTCATAAATTTCATTTAGGAGGACTGTTATTTTTTCTATGCCAAATTCCTCCAGGGCTTCAATCATCTCTGTAGTAATGTTGTCTGGTCCTGGGGCTTTTCCTGGTTTCATCTTTTTCAGTGCTGCTCTGACTTCATCTTTCATTATGGGTGGTCCTTCAAAGTTCTTTTTTATCATGTGTTCTTCGTTTCTGTCATCCTCAAAAAGGTCTTTAATGAACTCTCCCCATCTGTCTAATACCTTGTCTTTTTCCATGATAAGCCTGCCATCTTTTGATTTTAAGCAACCAGTTGATGTGCAATGTATTTTTCCTGTGAACAATTTCTTCAATTCGTCTGTACATACCCTGAGGATCCATTTTGTGTCGTTCTTCTATCTCTTTGCATTTTGTGTTCAGCCAAGCTTCCTTAGCTTCATTGCACCTATACCTGATTTCTTTGTTTATCTTCCTGTATATCTCCTCGTTTCTCTTTGCCTTCCTCCTTTTCTCCATCAGGCCCAAAATTTCATTAGTCATCCAGCTCTTTTTGCTTTTCTATTGCTTAGGGATTTCCTCACAAGCTTCTTAGCTTCATTGTCCATACTGAACTTTCACTGTTGTCTATCTATCTGATATCTACTATCATCTTCTTACTTCTTCTATACATACAACTATTACTATACATCTATACTTCTATACTATTACTTACTATTACTATACTATACTTCTTACTATACTGTCTACTATATCTTACTATCTATACTATACTATACTATACTTCTATACTATACTATTACTATACATATACTATACTAACTATACTATATAACTATACTATACATACTATACTACTACTATACTATCCATACTACTATACTATACTATACTATACTATACTATACTATACTATACTATACTATACTATACTATACTATACTATACTATACTATACTATACCATACTATACATACCATACCATACCATACCATACTAACTATACTATACAATACCATACTATACTATACTATACTATACTATACTATACTATACTAATACTATACTATACTATACTATACTATACTATACAAATACTATACTATACTATACTATACTATACTATACCATACTATACTATACATATACATACCATACCATACCATACTATACTAATACATACTATACTATACTATACTATACTATACTATACTATACTATACTTTTACTATACTATACTATACTATACTATACTATACTATACTATACATATACCATGCCATACCATACCATACCATACCATCCATACCTTACCATACGATACCAATACTTACTAACTATACTATACTATACTATACTATACTATACTATACTTATACTATACTATACTATACTATACTATACTATACTTATTACTATACTATATACATACTATCTATACTATACTATACCATACTATACTATACATATACCATACCATACCATACCATACTAATACTAATACCAATACTATACTATACTATACTATACTATACTATACTATACTATACTATACTATACTATACTATACTATACTATACTATACTATACTATACTATACTATACTATACTATACTATACTATACCATCGGCCTACAGCATAACACAACGCAACAAGCCACCTTTTAAAAAAATCATCCTTATAATGAAATCAAAAAAGAGTATGATTTAACAGAATTATTAAGGAACAGAAACTCAGCTGCCAGCTGATCCGAGGGATTTGCCTGCCCTTTCACATCTTCAAATCGTAGTTAAAAACTTACCTGTTCACCCAAGCCTTCCATTACTGATATTATGAATACTTATCAGTCAATATGTACTTCCACTTCACTCTGCTGATCATGTGTCTTTGTGTAGTCAATCATTCACGTGATGGCGTTTTTACCCCCATAGTTGAGGAAGATGTCCAGCAATAGTCTAGGAAACGGCTGTATGAAACCAGTGCTTGAAACAAAAATTAAATGTCTGTATAGTGACAAGAATAGCGCTTTACAAAAATGATCCCACTGTTACTTGTGTTATCACGAATTAGTAGCAGCAGAACCAGGAGTAGAAGCAGTAGCGGTAGCAGCAACAGCAGCTAGTAGCAGCAGAACTAAGAGTAGTATCAGTAGCAGCAGCAATCTTTGAATAAAGTAAACCCATGTGTTATGAGGTGATAACTACCGGAAAGCCGGAGGGAAAGAGAGCACCAGGTAGACCCAGGGAGAAAATATAGGACAGACTTGCAGGGTGGCTGAGGACAGAAAGGGTGGGAGATGTACTTGCGGCGACAAGGGACAGATGCATATGGAGGGCCATGATCGCCAAGCCATGTGGCAGGGCACATTATGATGATGATGATGAACTACTGATATTGAATGTCTGTCCTTAGAATAGTGTTGGATATGTCAGTGTTACCAAAGAAGATGCAAATACAAACAACTATGCATATACATTAGGTCACAGAAAATCCCAGGCAAGATACCACGTCTGTGAAGACTAACGAAAATGGTTAACTGTCCATAAATAGACAAGTTTCAGACAGTAGATCATAAATGTATAAAAGACTAACCAAAAATGTCAAGCTGTTCGTTCATACATAAACATTGAGAATATGAATAGTATTTCACCAATGTATGTCTAAAAAAAAGAACCTGAGAAGAAGGGAATGTAATGCACTTAAAAAAGAAAAGAAAAGGAAAAAAAGGAAAAAAGGAAAAAAAAAGAAAAAAAGGTGTTTTATGTACCTGTATGCAACTGAGGTCCACTTCCCAAACAAACAAACAAAAACAAACAAACAAAATACTACCGATATTCATGATCCAGTGATCTTTATTTTCATTTAATTTCCAAAAGGTATGTACTAATGCGACGGTAAACTTCAGGTTTTGTGAGTATGTATGTGCTGTGTGTGTGTGCTTGCGTATGTGCGGACGTGTGTGCGTGCAAATTTATGTGTTGTATGTGTGCATGTGTGTGTGCGTGTGCGTGTGCATGTGCGTGTGCGTGCGTGTGTGTGAGTGTGTGTGTATGTGTGTGTATGTGTGTGTGTGTGATTATCTGTGTGTGTGCGTATGTGTGTGTTGTGTGTAGTGTTTGTGTGTGTGTGTGTGTGTGTGTGTACGTGTCTGTATGTGTGTACGTGCATATGTGTGTGTGTGTGTGTGTGCACGCGCGTGTGCGTTTTGTGTGCTTGCGTGTCACACGCGGGAAGGCTACAGGGATGATATCGTAAAAGATGAGGTTTTTAACTTGCAAAGCTAAATCCACATAGTAAATCTTCATCAGTAAGAGATGAAATGTGAAACAAAAAGTGTTACTACTTCCTACATGTGTGCCTCGTGCTGACTGGCTTTGCTAATGGAGCTGTAGGCTAAAAGTCTAAATGTCTCGAGTTTAATCCCAGTCTGCAAAACAACAACAAGAACAATAACAACAAAAACATCACACACAAAAACAAAAACAAAAAACAAACAAACAATCAAACAAAAAAAACCCAAAAGAAACCAAACGAAAACAAACAAAACAAACAAACAAACAAAACAACAACAAAAGGCCTGTTGGCTGCCCATCTTAATACTCCAACTGTACTGCTAGTAGGAACCAGAAAAAACAGAAAGAAGAATACGAACGCGTATTTAATACAACAAGACAAGACAGGCGCAAATTTTCGGCCGACTGGCCTTTGTGAAGCGTAAGAATACAAACAAACAAACACCAGATACAAAAATTATGAGAAAAAGACTGAAACTTGTCTGCTGCTGTGTCCAATGTGAGAAAAGGAATTTGTTTGTAATCTTACGCATGACAATGGCCAATTGGCGGAAAATTTGCACCTGTCTTGTCTTGTTGTATTGAATACGCGTTCGTATTCTTCTTTCTTGTTTTTTTTTTTCTGGTTTCTGTTTGCTTGAACGCGGGCAGTCACACTTGTTTTGGATTTCGTTGTACTGCTAGTGTTAGTTTAATGTTTCATTCTGGACTCACCCATCCTACCCTACCTTCCCCTCCCCACCAGCCCCCCCCCCCCCCTCCCGTGTAGTTATCAAGACTTTGTCGGCGGGTGGAGTTTTGTGCAGGCTCAAGGAGCTTGGCAAATAACTACAGTTAAATTTCGGTGGAGCGCATATGTAATTGTGCGAATGTGATGAACTCTTTTTGAGCAAACTCCGAATAGTTATGTACTCAAATTACCAGACAATGACACAAACTTAAAATCTGCTCTGCTGGAAAATATTTTTTCCTGATACAATCTGCAGAGTTTTTATTTTATTTACTTTTTTTCAGGATCATTGCACTCAGGGAGATTATCTTTGTGCTCATTTTTTTGGTCCCATTTTCTACGCCACCTTAATAGCCACAGAAGCTGGAAACAGTTTTTACAATACGATGATGATGATGTCCATGAGGATGATAATGATGATGCTTTGGAGTTCCATCTAGAATTGAGACTGCGTGACAGGGCTGTACTCTATGCTTACTATCACAATATATCCTGGCGTCAACCAGGCCCGAGAGATACAGACACCTGCGATGCTGGTCAGAAGATTTGAACACCATCCTCAATGACGCATCCGTGAAGTGGATGAGACTCGACTGTGTGGTCCCATTCTTCCCAGTGAGCCCATAGCACGTCCAACTCTGGGTAGGAGCCGGTTAGAGCCGAAAAATCTCAATGATTTTTTGAAAGGACTGATGGGGATTCGAACCCCACAGCCTTCCAGTCGGTAGTCCGTTGCGCTAACCACTACACCACAATGACTGGTACAATCTGCAGAGTTTGTTTTTCGTTTTTCTCAGCATAACAGTTCTATTCATTGTGATCGGTACAGAGGCATTGCTGGCTGATTTGCTCCGATTAGGCTCTGGTGTTACAAACAAATATACGACTTAAACAAGGAGATTTAGGCCATAATCTTGAACGGGTTATCGCATTTAGCAGTAACTGTCTTCGTTGGACCCGGAGGACTGACAGAATCTGACCTGTCAGCGGAGACAAATAAACAAGTGTTGACAGAAAAGTGCGGACTAGGGCAAACGAGTTGGAATGGTCAGTGACTAAATTAGAAGCAGGGCGACAGGCGAGAATTGACTTAATGACCGCTGACCAAGTTAGACTCACGGCGTCAGTGGGCAGGTTAATGGGCTGCTCCGTGTCTTTTTTTTTTAAGTTGGTACCGTATTCTGCGTAAATAAGGTTACTTACAGTAGCCAAGCTCGTCAGTTACATTTTCATCCCCGTCCTGACCTACCAGTGCCAGACCTGTACCCTGATCAAGCCTTTGAAGTATACAATTACTTACTTTGAAGCACACAATTACTTAAGCCTTTGCAGCGCACAATTACTACCTATTTAGGCCTTCCAGCCCACTGCTGACCGACAGCTGTATCTCCCCGCGACTCTCAAGATGGTGAAGGCGGACAGATAGGAGATAACTGTTACTTAACCCTTTGACCCCCGCACCCTGTCTAGTAACTGCAAAAACTTAACCCTATGATTCCCTCACCCCATCAACCAGCCTCCTGCAGGAAGCTAGTGGATAGGGTGAGGGAATCAAAGGGTTAAGTTTTTGCTTTGCTATCAAGGTTGATAGTGCAGGATGCTGTTGGACAGGGTGCGGGAGTCAAAGGGTTCAGTGAGAGATCTCCTGAGTGGCGTTTATTTCTGATTAATTTTGTGCACACAGTTTGGCACAAGTAAGAATCAAACTTTAGAAAAAGAAAAGAAAAAATGTGCCTGTGGCCTCCAGTGTACCCCCCCCCCCCTATGAATGGATACCTGACTCTATCGTTGCATTTTAACAAATTCAAATGCCTCGAGTTTTATTATTTCTGAGTTCACTTGTGTACATTGTTGTCAACCTGACAATCACACGATTTACCATGAGGTCTTGAGGTGTTAACATAAATTATAGTGTCTATATACTATACTACTGTCTATGCAAGCATCCATCTATCACTGAAGCACAAACACATTAGTAATCTCCATCTTTTCTGCAAACAGAGTCAAGCTTCCTTAGGTCTTACCACTTCTGCGAAAAAATGGGATGGGAGGTGGGGGGTGGGGGTGGGGTAGAAGAGCTGAAGTGAAGGTAATTCAGCAGTAATTACGGGTTATCCTGAATGAAAAACTGTTCTGAAATCATACAATAATGCCATATCTGCACACCAAACAAATGAATTATAGGCTAGCACTTTTCAAAGTTACGTGGGATAGCTAGTGCTCTGCAGTGTTTTAATCTATGGGCATTTTACTTATCGTTATTTGGGAATGCTTGTTGGAAATAACACATAACAGCGTGGTTTACGCTTGATTGATATCGATAAACTTTGATGAGCAACAATTCCCCCAAAGTTGAGCAATTGTTTTGGGACCATTTCAGAAAGTATGAAAATAATACCGGGCATGTCTGTGTCTGTTAATGACTATGCCACACCTGCCAATCTGCTCTGATTCAGTATGATTCCGTCTAAGAAGACACAGGCTACCCATGTTGTCATAGAAACGGTTGGACTATCCTGCTTTTCATTCAGTTTGTTTATATCTCACCGACGAATCTTTGTGAGCTGCTTGTGAACACAAGCTACTCTTATCATTATTATTACTTTTATTACTTTCGTTACCATGAGTGGTTTTATTTCTGTAACACGGACTCTTCCGGTGTGCTCGCTTCAGACTGTTGTTGATAAGGTACTTGAATGAGTCGTCCTGAAAAGTCTTTCAAGTACTTGCTGAAAAACTCTACCCTGTTTTTGATAAGGGGCTTTGATATGAAACCTTCTCGGTTCGACAGCCACACGAGAACTGCAGACAGCAGAGGAAGTTGATAGACGTTGCGTGCATTGACCAGACAAAAGCTTTTTATCTCTCTGAAGGCTTTTCACAAAATCAGCGGCTACCTCCCTCTCCATTGCCTGGACTTAGTCAGAATGATACAATCTTTCCACAAGGACATACATGAAAAAGCTACTTTTGATGGTTCAACGCTTAATCATTCCCAGTGGAGTGAAGCAGGGCTGTACCTTGGAACCTATTCTTTTGCTATTTGAGCTTAAAAAAAGCACATAAATCTATCACAGGAGAGATCTCACTTTTCACACGCTATTAAACCTCCCCCAACAAAACGCAAAGACCAAAATACTCAGTGTGCCCTAGAGGGAGATCGTCCATTTGCACATCATACATATCCCACAATTCGATCAGAAGCAGACTTGTAGCAGCTTGAAAAAGATAAATAATATGAGAAACGTGGACCTCTCTCCATCACCATCAACAACAATGAGCTGGAAGCTGACCATGATTTATGTATATACATTAGGACAACTGGTTATGACAGCTTCTTCCCCCACAATGAACTTCCGTTATAGAGGCTTTTAACACGCTCACAGTGTTGTCGAAGAGAGCTTCTCTCTCTCTCTCTCTCTCTCTCTCTCTCTCTCTCTCTCTCTCTCTCTCTCTCTCTCTCTCTCTCTCTCTCCTCCTCTCTCCTCTCTCTCTCTCTCTCTCTCACACACACATAATGCACAACACAGCACAGCACCACACCGACACCACACAGCACCGCACCGCACCACACCACATCACACACACACACACACACCACACACACACACACACACACACACACCACACACACACACACACACACACACACCACACACACACACACACACACAAAGTGTGTGTACGAAATGTAAGTTACGACACACAAAATCTTCCACAAGTATTTTCAGTATCACATACACGTGAATAAAAAAGAAATTATTAAACAGTCAGTTTAATCAAAGGACAACATGATTTACACTTTACTCCATGTCCTCAGACATCAGCTGGCTTCATTAGCTGGGCCACATTTGTTAATTAACAGTGATGATGGCAGAATGTCAAAAGGATGCACTGCATGGTGAGTCTGCCTCAGACAAGAGACCTATGTTATCTTCCCCCCCCCCCCCACCTGCCCAGCTGCATGTTATCACTCCCCACCTGCCCAAATGTATGTTATCACCCCCCACCTGCCCTACTACATGTTATCACCCCTACCTGCCCAGCTGTATGTTATCACCCCTACCTGCCCAGCTGTATGTTATCATCCCTACCTGCCCAGCTGTATGTTATCACCCCTTACCTGCCCAGCTGCATGTTATTACCCCCTACCTGCCCAACTGCATGTTATCACCCCCTACCTGCCCAGCTGCATGTTATCACCCCTACCTGCCCAGCTGCATGTTATATATGTTATATTATCACCCCTACCTGCCCAGCTGCATGTTATCACCCCTTACCTGCCCAGCTGCATGTTATCACCCCTACCTGCCCAGCTGCATGTTATCACACCTACCTGCCCAGCTGTATGTTATCACCCCTACCTGCCCAGCTGCATGTTATCACCCTACCTGCCACGTTTATCACCCTACTGCCCAGCTGTATGTTATCACCCCTACCTGCCCAGCTGCATGTTATCACCCCTACCTGCCCAGCTGCATGTTATCACCCCCTACCTACCCAGCTGCATTTTATCACCCTCTACCTGCCCAGTTGCGGTCTGTTATGTTTTGAAGCTTGGCCTACAGAAGCGGCGCTTTGACGCGGTAATGGCAAAACGTCACTACAGGAGAAACCCGCTTCTAACAGAGATCTGAAGCCAGAAGCTAAGATTATGATGAATGCTCTTCAAAAGATGAAAAGATGTGGTGGTGAAGAAAGAGAGAGAGAGAGAGGAGAGAGAAAGAGAACAGACAGACAGACAGACAGACAGACAGAGACGGAGACAGAGACGGAGACAGAGAGACAGAGACAGAGACAGAGACAGAGACAGAGACATAGACAGAGAGGAAAAACAGAGAAACAGAGACAGAGACAGACAGACAGAAGACAGCAGGAGAAGAGACAGAGACAACAGACAGAGAGACAGACAAAGCAGAGAGAGAGACAGAGGCAAAGACAGACGAAACAACAGACAGACAAACAGACAGACAGAAGACAGACAGACAGAGAGAAGACAGAACAGAAGAAGAAGAAGACAGAAGACAGAGAGAGAGAAGAGAAGAGAGAGAGAGAAGAGAGAGAGAGAATAGGTTTAATCTCACGCACAAAGAGCACACGACATAAAAGCTCGTTCCACCTGTAGATATGTCAAACGCAACTGTCACAGATGACTGGGTTGTTTTTCCTCACCCTTAATCATACGCATATTGGAATAAGCCCAGACTGTTCAGTTTACGAAAAGAACATCTTTGTTGTCCCTCTTTATAACAGATGTCCCACAGATGTAATCGGCCCTAATCCAACCATAGTCCATCTCCAAATCCTCACTATCGGGACAGGTTTTCTTCGTAGACAAACTGCCAACCCAAAGAGCAATGGTTAACCCTTTGACTCCCGCACCCTGTCCACCAGCATCCTGTTCTATCAACCACGCTAGTAAAGCAAAAACGTAACCCTTAGAATCCCTCGCCCTATCCACCAGCTTCCTGCAGGGATTCAAAGGGTTATGTTTTGGCAGTTGGCAGATAGGGTGCGGGAGTCAAAGAGTTAATGCAAGGGTAGAATAAACATAAAGGCGATCAGAATACTGCTGATTTAGTACCTTGAACAATTTTGTTAGTAATGTCAGGTTAAATTAAGAAACGCTGAATTATAACGTTTTAGAGTTTCTTTCCTCCGCCCCCTCCCTCCACCCGTTTCTGTTACAGTAGTGTTGTGCTGGCCGTGTGCGCAGGTCTTACGCGCAAGGTCAATCTCCCATAATACCTTTGGAGCTGATGGCGAAAGAAGAACAATCAGCATTGGTGTTGCCAAAAGTAGTAACCTCCTGCCAGATTCACTATTCATGCGCAAAATAAGCAGGAGCAAGGAAAACATCGAATGCCCCAGTATCAAACCGATACGAAACAGCAAAAAAGGGAGAAAAAAAAGCTTTTTGATATGCAAAATTAAGAGGCATACATGCAACAGTAAGAGGCATACATGCAACAGTAAGAGATATACAATGATAAGTTGTTAAAGAGGAATGGACTTTGCACAAAGTGCACACAAACAGAAGATACTCACGACCAGGAGACGAGGGAAAGGTTGCTGAACAGTCACAACATCGAAGTTGTCCTGGTCAATAACTGCAGTCAGCTGTACATAGTCCCGCTCCCTGGCTTCTCAAAACCACCACACTCATGGTCCTCATGACTGGCGAGAGGTCTTGAAACATATACACTCCCAGTGTCCTGTCCTCAATACTCCTGTAGTCAACATCAGGAAACGAGTTCTTATATGTTATATAGAACCGATATTGTTTGTGAATGTGAAGCGTGCACAGGGAACACGCAAAGTCACAACAAGATTGAGGCAGCTGAAATGTGGTTTCTAAGAATAATGTTGAGGGTTCCATGCACAGCAAAGAAAACAAACGAGACAGTCTTGAAGGAGGCAGACACAAAAGGAACATTACTGAATAAAATTAGAAAAACACAAACAACATTTATGGGACATTTCATGAGAAATTAGAGCACCTAATCACAACATGAAAACTGGAAGGAAAAAAAGCACCCGATAAATCCAGGGAGAAAATATTGGACAGACTTGAGGAGTGATGAAGACACAGAAGGTGGGAGATGTACTTGCAGCGATTAAGGATAGATTCGTATGGATGGCCATGATCGCCAACACCATGCAGCAGGGCACGTGATGATGATGATGATGGTGATGATGATGATGATAATGATGATGATGATGATGATGCACTCTGTCTGCCTCATTGTTACGGCTTGTCTGTATGTCTGACCAGAACAGGCAATTTGAAAGTGCAGAGGGGGCATGTAATCTCTGCAGTGTCATGCTACGGTTACTACTACTACTACTACTACATACTACTACGACTGCTGCTGCTGCTGTTGCTACTACTACTATTACTAGTAGTGCTGTTGCTGCAGGAGCAGGTAAAACTACTGCTGCTGCCACTACTGCTAAACAACTACTACTATCACTTTTACTACTATTTCTACTACTTCTACTACTACTACTACTACTACTACTACTGCTGCTGCTACTCTACTACTACTACTGCTACCACCACCACTACTACTACACTACTACTACTACTATTATCTTTTCTACTATTACTATTACTGCTACTATCATTTCTACTACTACTATGACTACGCCGACTACTTCTACTACTACTACTACGACGACGACGACCACAACTACCACTATTACTACTATCACAATGCCTCACGTGTGTGCCCCTTCCCCACAAACACAAACACGAAAACGGCAGAAAGGTTTGACAAAACAGTGCAGGAAATGAGGGAAGTACGGTACGCGATGGCCTCAATAAGTGCTGCTGACCGTTTGACCAGTGAGTCAACCTACTGACCTACCTGTGAACCCCGTCATCTCCGGGAGAAAAACCTGTGTCACTTTATAGAAGACTTACTTCATCGCCCACAGACTTGCTGGTCACAAAATCGGGATTAATTGGCTGACTTGTTAACGAACCGCACTCTTCTGGCCGCTGTTTGTGATAAACAAGTCGAGGAATGGAACTGGCAAACATATTTGTCCAAACTGGCCGTTACCAAAGAATTGTATTTTTAGTTCTCGTAAAAGAAAGTCGGTTTGCGGCTAAGTAACGTCGTCTACTTTGTACTATTGATTAATAAACAGCACCTGTGTAATAGGCTGCAAATAAATGTGTGGATTGTCGTGTCGTGGTCTTTTCAGCATGAGAAAAAGGGGAAAGAAAGGACAGCAAAAATGGCTCCCAGTCTCGGTGCTGTTAAACACAATTTTTTACCTCTCTTTTTTTATCCAAAATGGGCAATTTCCATGCAGGCCTAAATATTTACATATATTTTAGGCCTTTAACCTCGGAAGTATGTAGTCTGTTTGTCCTTAAGGGCCTAAACGTGTTTTGTTGATGTCTCTGTTATTGTATTTTTAAAACTTTTCACGATGACACTTTACACTTTGACGATCTCCCCAATGCAAAACAAAGTAAAGAAAGAAAGCAAAATTCAAACAAACAAACAAACAAACAAACAAACAAACAAACAGACAAAACGGCTACAGCAACATGCAGAATTTAAAGTAGGCTATTAACCCTTCGAGGCTATTAACCCTTCGACTCTCGCACCCTATCCGCCAACTCCAAAACTTAACTCTTTGACTCCCTCACCCTATCCACCATCTTCCTGCAGGAAGCTAGTGGATAGGGTGAGGGAGTCATAAGGGTAAGTTCTTGTTTTCCTTGCATGATTGACAATGGAGGATGCCGATGGACAGGGTGCGGGAGTCAAAGTGTGAATTAAACATGCACACATAGGGCAGAATGTTTCCCTATTTCATGAGCCACATTTGGCGGGTTTGTTGTTGTCATTGGTTTTGTTGTTGTTGTTTTTCTTTTTTGGGGGGAGGGGGAAGGGAGGGAGAAGGAAAGAATTTCAGTCGTTTCCCAAGAACAGGATGACATAGGAAATGCGAATCTTCGCTATTTTTATAATGAAATTTATGTTAGATAGACTAAGATGACGCATGCATCTCTCCGTCTCTCTGTCTGTTTGTCTGTCTGACTCTACCTCTGTCAGTCTCTCTCAAAACAAATTTAGTAAAAGCGGATCCAGAAACAATGAAGAAATCATGGATGACACCGAAGGTCAGTGGCACCCGACTCAGCTGTGGAATCTCTGCATCGAGGAGAACGGAAAGGTCAGATAAGGGCGTACAGTCGTGGGTTCTTTATTCTTTATTCTTATTGTTGCTTAAAGGCCAGCCGACTGCGTAGAGCCATATCAGGGCTACAGCTATTTCAATGCACATACAGTACTTCAACAGGAAAAAAAAGGAAAGGAAAATTAAGTACACATATCAATGATTCGCACAATCAGTTTGATGAGTCATGTAACAAACATCCTGTTAAGAATAATCATGATGTAGACAAGGAATAGAATCAAAAGAGAAATAGCAGAAGAACAGTGTGGATTTGTGGAAGGGAAAGGAACTATTAATGCCATATACATCCTGAGAACTATCATAGAGAGGTCAATTGAGATGAATAAGGATTTGTATTTATGTTTTGTTGACTACACCAAGGCTTTTGATCGGGTAAGACATGATGAATTGATCAACCAACTAGAAAGACTCAATGTTGATGGAAAAGATCTACGAATAATGAAATATGTACTGGGAACAAACAGTTGCAATGAGAATAGAAAACAATGTAAGCTCTTTCAAAACATCAAAAGAGAAGTCAGACAGGGTTGTGTTTTGTCACCTGATCTGTTTTCACTTTACAGCGAAAACATCATGAGAAACCTAGAAGAAGACCCTGGATTAAAGGTTGGAGGGAAAATGATAAACAACATTCGATACGCAGATGACACCGTGCTAATTGCAGAAAATGAAAGGGACCTACAAAACCTTGTGAATGTACTAGAAATAGAAAGCAAAGGTAATTGGCTGGAACTAAACAGCAGGAAGACTGAAGTCATGGTGATCAGTAAAAAACATGAAATCCCCTCCTGCAAAATAGCAGCAAATGGCACAACTTTGACACAGGTTGATAAATTCAAATACCTGGGAACGATCATTTCATCAGACGGCAGATGCACATCAGAAATAACCGGCAGAATCGGCCAAGCCAAAACAGCATTCAAGAAGATGACAAGCATTCTTACCAACAAATGCCTATCAATTAACATCAGGAAGAGAGTTCTTGAATGTTATATAGAACCAATGCTGTTGTACAGATGTGAGGCGTGGACAGTCAACAAGCAAAGCCAGAACAAGATTGAGCAGCCGAGATGTGGTTTCTAAGAAGAATGTTGAGAGTTCCATGGACAGCAAAGAAAACAAACGAGACAGTCTTGATGGAGGCAGACACAAGTAGATCACTCATAAGGAATATTAGGAAAAGACAGGCAACATTTATAGGCCATTTTATGAGGAAGGGGGATTTGGAGCACCAGGTCACGACGGGAAAGCTGGAGGGAAAGAGGGAAGAGATCACCAGGTAGACCCAGGCAGAAAATGCTGGACGGACTTGCAGAGTGGCTGGGGACGAGGAGGGTGGGAGAGATGCTAGGGGCAACGAGAGATAGAGACAGATGGAAGTCCATGATCGCCAACGCCATGCGGCAGGGCACCTGATGATGATGATGATCAATGATTCAAGCACATAATCTAAGGACGTGCTCTTGGCGTCGACCACTCCGTCCACTTTATCGCACGGGGGATTTAAAAAACTGACCTGAACACAAATTTAATCATACCTAGGGACACCAAAGCATTAATAGACAAAAAAAAAAACCACACAAAAAAACAGGCATAAATGACCTAAAATTGCTTCTGCATATCTCACCTCCCAAGAGCCAAAAATGCACTTGATACATGTACTTATTCATCAATCCTAAGAAAACGTAATGAGACTTTATCGAACACATACAGGTAAATGGACCAGCAAGGCAGAAAATGATAGGAAGAAATGACAGAAAGCAAAGGAACAAGGCAGAAAATGATAGGAAGAAATGACAGAAAGCAAAGGAACAAGGCAGAAAATGATAGGAAGAAATGACAGAAAGCAAAGGAACAAGGCAGAAAGAAAGAGAGTGACGAAAAGAGGAAAATTGTAGCACGGGGGGACAGTCGTACGTGGTCACGAGATGAGTAGGTCAAAACTGTTAATACACATGTAACAGAACGTGTTGATTTTGTCACAGGAAATCATTGGAGTGAATGAACCAAGGAAGCGACATGATCGTGCTTCTTTTCTACATAGGACAAAGAATTCTGGAGACGACGAAGGCACGTATGCTAACAGAAAATGCAGGCAAACCAGACAACAGGCAGCATACCATGGAATAGACCTACAACTTCCTTCCTTAGCACACTGTGATTTCTCTGTAACCACAACTAATTTGGAGGATTTATCAAATTTGTTGATTAACTAAATAATGTATTGTTTGCCCCCACCCCTTCTCCCTGTCCAAATGTTATTTACCTGATGCTCTTCTTTGATACTTTTCATAATTGTGTGTGTTCCTTACATAGTAAGATGGTTGAGAAATAAAATGGCCAACAAAACGTAGTTAATTATGTAACAGAGTGTCCAGTTCTGTTACGAACTGTTGTCCATTTCTTTATTTATAATGACGCTAGCAGACAACGTTTTGTCATAGCCAAGTTTTCCTAAATTTTATAGCCTCTGTTATTCACAGTTATACATTAATCATTCCAAAAACTTAAATTATATTGCATTACATTAGGAAATTGTGTCGTCATAGGCGATCAGCTCGACATAGCTACATGCTTTGTTTCAAACTTGAATCATCAAAACCCGTCACCACACATGTAGCATTGCCCCAACCTTCAGTTGACATAGCATAAAGCTGCATAATAATAACTGTGCCTCACTTATTTAGAAAACTTTGTTCTACAGCAGTAATTTATTGTAGACGTATCTGGTACAGACGTAAGCAAACCTTCGAGCATGTACACTGTGTACCGGTGACGGGTGTGAAACGCAAAAAGCCACGCTCACACTGATCGTACAGAGACTGCAACTGGGGCAAAGCTAGACTATGATTAGAAATAACAATGACTTCATTAGCATTTGGAATGTTATGCTCAAAATCTGGCTTCAGCGCAGTTTATTATCTTTCCTAGCATGTTTAAACGTCTGATAAACGTAACATTCTAAATGTCATACAGAGTTGATACACAAAAAGAAAGGCTGTGTTTATTCTGTCTCTTAGCTATCAAAGTTAACCTCCAATCAATATCAAGTGTTAATCGTTTATTTGATTAGGACCAATCAGCCTTAAATCATTTGACAAGGACTCAGAGCGCATGCACTGACATAGATAGCCACCGCGATGAATAAGCTTGCACGATGAAGACTAAGACTCGACTCTCAGGTCAAATGTAGTCCCAGGTGTCGAATATGGACAAGAAACTGATCACTGTGCTGCTGTCTTTATTCGTTGCACTGCCTCCTCTTCATTGATGTCTTCTTCTCCAGTGAAGACTCCTTTGTAGTCTTCTTTGCACATGTACATAAAGTTAAGGTGTAAAGCTTTGTGTTAACGAACAACCGTCTGGCTTTGTGTGTGCTCATGCAGAAGGATCTGTCTCAATAAGCTTCCGACCTTAATCA